>CM033721.1:34282136-34705423 GCA_019671005.1 Hibiscus mutabilis
TCTAGTAAAGTGCACCTAATATACTATACTCAAGTATGTATAGGGGGGATGACTCGCGTACCAAAAATTTCCTTAATTCAATACTTGGGCTAAATGAATTGAAAAACAGGATAAAAAGGCTTGAAAGCTCGATGATGAATATGGCAACGGTATTGGTAAGAATCAAGCTTATTACCATGTAATATGTTATTATACATATATCGTGTCATATATGCTAATATGCATAAATTGATAGGTGATCATATGCATTGTTATTTATTTATATTGATACCTATGTGAAATTGCTTTTGAATTAAATGTTATTGCCTCACTAAGTATATGCTTAGCGTATGATGACTTTCATGCGTAGGATTTAAAGGAGCATCAAGGGAAGAGTCGCCGAGCATCACTTTCATATTTTGGGAGGTATATCTCCATACTCATGGTATTGTAATGACATCCATCCTTTCTTTCGGAAATGTATTAGATGGCATGTATAATTAGTGGGGTTGTAATAACTTATCACTAAATATGGTGAGTTAATAGTTTTTGATTATGGATGATGAACCTAGTAAGTCCTATTATGGTTATAAATGGTAATGGACTAAGTTTTAGTAAATATGGATTCTAAGATAGAAAGTTTAAAAATCTGCCCAGATATGTATGCAAAAGCAGTGTGTTCGAAAAATCAGCATAAATTCCACAATTGGAATTAGACAGTGAATCTTATATGTATGAACTAAAAATTTTGTCTAGTTTCTTAAAAAATTAACGATGACTGATTTCGAGTTGTATGTAAAAAGTTAGGAATTTTTATTCAACAGAAGGTCATAAAACAGGGTAGCAGAATTTTTGAAATTCTGGGCTGTGACGTGAATCTAAGGATTTATTTGAATTTTTGTGTAATGAATTTAGGCTAATAATTTATATGGTTAGAAATCTTAATGAATCTAGTTTAATTATAAAATTTTGGAAAGAATTTTCGATGTCTATAAAATTTTTTATAAATTTTTAAGTAAAGGCAGTGCAAGCTGCCAATTTTCTATATTAAGAAAATATAAGGGTTTAATCTTTGTTAGTAACATCACTGACTCATATTTGGTGTTAAATACAGGAAAGGGATGTTACACATACAGTGACTATCATATTCTAGCTTCATGTGATAACAATGGTTCCATGCATCACTGATTGTTTGAACCTTCTGTCTGAACTCACCTTGGAATTTGAATTCTGATGAGCCAAGACCGGTAGTGAATGGGATAAACTGTCGAGACCCATATTGACGAGATACTAGAAAAGGGGCACATCCAATTCCTCCCCACATACCTAGCAGCATTAGGATATTGAAATCTCCATATATGTATAGGACTTTGGTGTGACCCATCCAAGGAACCCTCCATCTAATGTCTTCGTCACGACGATCCCTGAACATATCAATCTATTTATTCTTCTTAACAACACGCCACTCCTTTGCCAAAAATTCCTGAAGAGGTGAGAAGTTCGGGGAAAACACATTTGATAAAGCTAATGTCGGGCACTTCCAAAAATGACTAAGGGCCCAAACTTGCAGAAGTGGAGCACATCCTCCAAAACGGGCACCTTCAACTTTTCGACAAGCATTAAGGGAAATGAAGGTTTCAACAAGTGCAACTGGCACTGGACTGACTCCTCTCTTTAGATGTTCAAGGAAATCAAGTAGCGCCACGTCAATGTTTCAAAGAACCCTTGGAAAGATGACTAAACCATAAATTGAAATGGCTAGGAGATCATCTCTCTTTTCCCTATCGAGGTGGATTGAAATTATACTTATGATGCTTGACCAAGGGAAATTAAAGGTGCCTCTTCTCTTTTCTATCAACCCCTTAACCCAACCATCACTCATACCAGTGAACGCCTGAAGCTTTGTATGTGGGTTTTTGTTTTTAGGAGGTTTGGCATAGACCCAGTTCTTCTTCACTTTGCAGAGGTTGAAAAGGGCTAAGTACTCCTCAAATATAGGCATCATGTCTTCTTTATTAAAAGTGAAGCAGCAATACCCCGGATTTCAGAATTGAACCGAGGCTTTAAGGAACTGTTCATCAACCTTCATGTACAAGAGGTAGGCTATGTTACCATAGACTTCATGGAACAACTGCTTAGTCCAATGATCGAAGTGCTCCTAGATTTCTCACAATTCTTGCACATTGTTCTGTTTGATGCTGACGTGGGCATATTCTGAAGTCTCTGTCTCATGATGAACTGCTAGACTGTCTCTAAATGTTCGGTGATTTATCTCGGACCAATGTCGAACCTTTGCATTCTCATCTTCACTTTTCAAAATCCTCCCATCCATAACAAGAGCTTTTCAAAGTTGAGCAATGATTTTGAGAATCAACCCCTTCTAAATATGTAATGATGTGGCATGAATGGTTATGGAAAATAGCAAGACAAGGGGAAGAAAGATTAAAATTAAGAAAACACAGAGAATCCACAATAACTTCACATGCAAATCTGGGCAGCACATTCCAACACTCCAGGACATGTCTACCTTTATTACTAAAACCCTAGGTTTTCCACATGGCTCTAAGTTCTCAAATGGTTGGGTTCTAAAAGGTACCTGAGCTGTCCTTATTGTCCCCTACTAAGGGTAGCAAAGCCCCTGGTTCTCACCCATTATAGGTTTCAAATGAACCAAGTTCAACTCAGGAGGACTCACTTCCTATGTCTTCTCGAAGAATCAGTATCTTTACAAAGACATGAGGCATATGAGTCCCGAAGGTACTTGCTAGGCTCATATAGAGAATTGATATGCTGACATGAGCAAAGCATTTTCCCCTCACTTAACAATTGGGTAGAGCTCGGGAATAGAGCTTTTTGCAACATTTTTTAAATGCGTAAAATAGAATTACATTCATTAAGCGGACGAATAAATTGAAACCTTTGTGAACTTGCAAATCCCTTTTTCTAAAAACATTTTGAAAATAATTTGTGGCCCGACCCTCTTTTATTTAAAAAAAATAAATTTCCCCAGTGGAGTCGCGAAGCTGTCGCAACCCTTTTTCGGAGTTTTGACGTTTTGGAAAACTTTATAAAATCAAGGAGTCGCCACCAATCTTTTTTTGAAGAAAGTGTAACTGGATCACTTTTAAAACAAGGGCTATTTTAATAAAAGCTTTTTATTTATCAAAATAACATTTTTGGTCCGCAGAAAATGAGAAAATAGGTTCAGGGATCAATTACGTGTGGGGAAGGATTAGCACCCCCACAACGCCCAAAAATTGGTACCTAATTGATTTCAAAAAAGCATTTTTAAAATTGGAATTTTCAAGTTCACAAAATTTCAATTTATATGTTCGCAAAGTGAATGTAAATCTATTTTAACAGCCTCATTGCCCGGGAAATGAACTTTAATCACCGCCAACACTCATGGCGCTAACCCGTCATTCCCGTTTGATAAGACACCGCATTAATCAAGTTTTCACTTTTTTACAAATCAACAAGAAAATTAAATGTGTTAGAGTCTTTTAATTAAAATCAGTAATTAATCCCTAAGAAATCTACATGCATTTTAACTATTAAGGTTTAAATATAATTAAACGTGTTTTATTGAAAATGAAAAATGTTTTACATACATGTCTCTAATCTATGTTTTAAGTCCCTAATCCTAAAGTTTAACACACTTACATATACACACAAGAATGAAGAAATAAAATACTTAAATTAAATTAATTTTCAAAGTAATTAAAATATAAAAAATTAATTTTATTAAAAAAATCTGCATTATGGACTGAATTTAAAGAAAACCAAAATGTGAGGATTAATTGAAAAATAATTTAAAATTTGGTGCCGAATTGAAAGGAAAATGGACGAAATTGAAACAATTGAAAACAAAGGAGTTGCGGTATAAGAACTGAAATAGAAGGGCGCGGGTTATAGTCGAGTTCAGGTCGGGTCAACGGGTTAGTATATATATCAATTATAACAAACAAAATTTCATTTTTCCTTATTAATCAAAACAGATCAAACACCCATTTTTTTAAATCCTCTATCAAGTTCATCGTGTTCTTCATGAATTAAAGAACACGGTGGTGGTCCGCCATGCTGGCCGCCGTTGCCGACGAAAAAATTCCCAAAAAAACCCAGATTTTCCCAGATTTTGGCGACCCCAAAAGCGTGTTTTTTTACCGGATTTCTGTCAAAGACAAATCTCCACCGTGTTTCCAATAAAAATAAGGTAAAAACAAACCCTTTTCCTTTATTTAATTTAAAGCAGAAAGTAAATAGATAGAAAGCATTACTAGAAACTTGCTTCTCTTATTGCACTTGAATGCCGATTACAACTGTTTGCTCCTACAACTTCCGAATGCTAGTATGTTTACTATAATTGCAGTGTGTAATTCTTGTGGAATTGTTGTTGTTTTACAATGATTTACAGTGGAGTTTATATAGTACAAGAATCGCTTGAATTTTAAGCATGAATCCCTTTCCATTTTGGTTCTAATTTTGGTTCGAATTGCCTTTTGCATCTTTGTCCATATCTAATTGTAGCTTGATTCTTGCTAGGGCTTCGAATTAGGGATTATCCCTTCCCGTTTTGTTTCTGATTTTTCCAGCTAGGGCTTCGAATTAGGGATTTAATCCCTTTTGATTTTATCTTGAATAAATATGCCCTAATTTAAGGATTTAACCCTTTTGTTCCTCTGTTTGTATGTTTTTGATGATTCGAATGACACCGGCGAGGAACAATCGGAGTAAGTGGAGCATCGCAGAAGATGAAGTGAACGGCCGGAGCTGAAACGTCATGCGCGTAGCTACCACGCATGAGTGATGATCTTTGTGATATATCCCGAAGTGATTTGGGCCGTCAGATTGCGTTCTAATCGAATGGCTGTGCAATTGAGGCGCTATATCATCCCCAGCTAGCGCGATCTGCGCCGTTGGATCCCAGATTGATCCAACGGTCTCCTTCTGGCTGTGCATGAGAATAAAGACGCGATTAGGGGTTTTTTTGGGTTATAAATGGGCTAGTCGGCCCTTTGTATAATGTATGGGCATGTTTTTTTTAATTGATGGACTGGACCGATTAAAAGTAAATGGACTTAGTTTTTATTTAATGGACTATTTTTTTAACTTTGGGTTTTATACTAACTACTAACTAATATATAATCTAAGTTAATTGTAACTAATATACTAACAATTATACTAATTATAACACATTAAGTATACATTACATGACACCTAAACTATTCTAATACTAACATTAATATTTACAACTATAATATATTAACTATGTTACTATATAACACCTAACTATATTATCAGTAACATTAATACAATAATACTAAAACGAAGGTGAAAATCCAGTGACGACACCTGTAGCTAGAATGGAAGCTATTAGGATGCTTCTTGCATTTGCATGTTGTCATGAATTCAAGCTTTTTCAAATGAATGTAAAAAGTGCTTTTCCAAATGGTTTTATTATTGAAGAAGTGTATGTAGAACAACTACCCGAGTTTGAAGATCCAAAATATCCAAACCATGTTTTTAAACTCTCAAAAGCTTTAAATGGTTTGAAACAAGCTCCAAAAGCTTGTTATGAAAGGTTGTCAAGTTTTTTGATTGAAAAAGGTTTTGACAAATGATAAGTCTAATATTTGCATATTTTTCACATATATATACCTATATTTTAGGGTTATAATCCAACTATAAATCTATGTTTTAACAAGTGTTTGATTTTTGTAGGGATTTTGACAACTAAAGGATAACACATGCTTAAAAGAGAAGTATCAGTTGGATTTGGATTTTAAGGAGCACTTAACATAAGAAGAGAAATTATACTTCAAGTTGAACTTTTATGTTTTATATTATATTTGGAGTAGGATAGAGTTTTAAATTAAATCTTATTGTAATTCCTTCTCGTAGTTGATGTAAATGACCTCTATTATAAATAGGGTCATGAGGAGAAGAGAAATCATTCATCCCATAATTCTCATTCTTCTTTTCTTTGTTGATTTCCCTTCTCCATGAGTTGCTAAACTCCTTTTCTACTTAAGGTTTAGGTTCGAGCTTATTAATAAAAGTTTTTAGTGAGATTTCTTGTTCTTCATCTTTTTCATCTATTTCAAGTATTTTTATATCTTTTGGGCTTATTCAACACGTATATATTGGATTATATATATACAACAACCAATTGAGGCATCCTTGATACAAGTGGTAAGTAACCAAGCAATGGTTAGAAGGTGTGAATTCATACTCTTGATAAGTTAACGGATTAGTGTTTTGATAGTTTATGTGCATTGGGTCTCTTAATTCAGGAAAGTTATTTGATAGGTTTTAATTCTAAGTGGATTATCTAAGGATTTTAATCTTGATAATAAGAGTTAGTCATTTATGGATTATTAAATGATTATCGACTAAGTAAGAGAGATTGGGTTTAATTGTGGATTACCAATTAACCTATAACCAAGCTATTTGAGATTGATGCAAGTTTATCCTTTGTGAAGTTCGATGATCTAAAACTTGGATTAATACACCGAGATCTACCATAACTAGAGTTCATTTTAATATAGAATTCTCATTTACTTTAAATTGCTTTCTTCAATTCTACTCAAATTCAAAATCCCCCCAATTTACTTTTCTGTTTATAAAATTAATCTCTTACAATTCCCTATGGATTCGACCCTGCTTACCGCTTCTACAAGTTACTTTGAGCAGGTATTATTTTTTGACCTATTCGACACCCATAAAAAATTGGCGCCGTTGCCGGGGAGTGGTGTCAAGAAGCTAAGTTCACTTTTTATTTAGTTTTTTTTATTTTTTTCTAATTTTTTATTTTCTACTTTTATGCTCCGCTTTTCTCTTGTAGATAAGAATTTTTTATTTGATCCTGATATCGACAAAACCGAAAAGAGAACAATCATCAACATTATGGTCGTGAACTCTCAACAATTTAGTTCAACACATGACATCGTCTCTCGACGTGTGAATGAGGCATATGGGATTTGCATAAGTCAAGAGCATGTAACCGATATGTGCCCCACACTCCAAGTAGAAAGTACCAAGGATGCCACTGCCATTAGAGGACCTTATGGCCAAAAGAATCACAATCCATATGCACATACATACAATTCCTTGTGGAAGGACTATTCACACTTGCATTATGGGCAAGGACATTCGCAAGAAGTCTACCAAAAAGCCCAATCGTATGCACAACATGCCTTTCGTGAACAAAGTGTTTTTCGTGAACCTCAACCACCAACAAAGCCTTCTTTAGAGGAATTTATGAATAAAATCGAGAGCAATTTAGAGCAGTTCTAACAAGAGAGAAAATTTTTCCGTGAAACACAGGAACCACGTAGGCTCACTACGAAGACAATAGAGGAAGAAAAGAGTGCGAACTCAACATGCCCCATACCCTTGGCGAACGGAGAACATGAACATGCGAAGGAGAGTTTGCTTGACGCGGCTAATGAACAAATTAAAGGAAAGGAAAACGAGCCTTATGCAGACAAATATGATGTAGGCGCTAGATAGGATGCGAATACAAGCTAGTGTGATGCTGATGGTGAGAAAATGAAGGATAATGAGCTTTTCGCGAGCGATGCACAAGAGATTTCAAAGGAAAATCTGCCAAATGAGCAAGGCAAACATGAAGGTGCGAAGGCCAACAAACCTTCCAATTTTTGGCTCGCACCTTTTCCTAATAAGGATGGCAATCCCAAAAATCTAAACCCTACGAAAGACGAAACTGGTGCAAAGAGCCTTGTGCCACCTATTGTGGTTCAACCATTTTTACCTCAAATGTTCTCACAGACCAAAGAGGATGAGCAGGAACAAAAAATTCTTGAAACAGTTCACAAGGTTGAGCTAATCATCAAGAAACCCGGGGAACAAGATATCAGATCAGGATTCCTTGAGTACAAAGACATCATACCGTGGTATGCGGATATAGCATACAATTTTGTGAAAAAGACATTTTCAACATGTAAATCGCAGTTTGACAAGATCAAATACGACGCGAAGCCATACCTATGGGATGACCCATACCTATGGAAGATAGGAGCTGATCCAGCCTTGGTGACGAACATCAATTGGGATCCAAGGATCCATCCAATCAATGTCGAACCTCCTTATAAACTTGCAATAAAACTACCATGGCAGAAGAAAGTTTTCAAATCAATCAAGGACAAACCTCCTTACGAACACATTCTCGCCGTAACGTGAAAAAAAGAGTTACGTCTAGCCAAAGACGTTAAAGAAAGGCGTTTCTTAAGAGGAACCCATGCTTTTATTCTTACTTTATTTTAGTTTATTTTGTTTTATTTAATCAATAATTTTTTTTTATGAATTTTCATGTTTTTCTTTAGTTTTTAGGTACAAAGGACAGAAGCACTATGGAAATAAGGCGTGCACATGTTGCAAAAATTCTATGAAAATTTTTGGAGGGAAACTTTCCACCGAAGGGAAAGCAAAATAATTGGTGAAATTTTTTGGCACTTCTCCTACCAAATAGGTGCCAAAAATTTGGAAAGAAAGAGGGAAAGGTTTGCCTTAATTTAAACTCTATTATCTTTAAGTCTCTCAATCCAATTAAAACTTTCCATCTTTCACCTTTCTTGTTTTCCAAGAATTTAAGATTCTTTATAAAAAGATATCATCAATTCACTTTTCATCAATTATCTTCTTTCCATAAATTTCACCCTTATTCTGGCTCTCCAAGAAAAAGGATTTCTATATATCTTTTCTTAAGGGTTCTTCAAACACCAAAGAGAACTCCCTCCAAGAATTCAATCCAAGGATGCCAAGAACAAAGAGTCAAGCAAGGAGGGATGGAAGACAATACCTTGAACATCCGCCGACTCCACCGCCGGTCGAAGAGTAGTCACCATTTCGCACATCCTCCTCTCGTACTCTCAACCGCAGCCACATGGAGAGCCCTTCAATCAATGCTGCCTAAGTCGCCTTATAGAACCACGGAAAAAGCCTCATCTTCGCAAGCCATCACCACCGAGCAACACTTAGCTCGCTTGGAATAAAGAATGCAACGAGTAGAGGCGAATCAATGTGCATTTGACCCTCCACACCCGAATGTAACACCCCCTTCTCGGTCTGGTAGAGAACCGGGTCAAAAAGCGTCATCAGAAAATGTATTCGAAAAACAAAAGCTTAATCAGAGTCAGAAATTCATTCGAAAGTTATAATATTCTTATTTAAGGCTTAGTGAACCTAATTATCAATTACTAACTAAATATGGGGTCACTTTTAAACTTTTACAAACTTAAGGACTAAATTTCAAATTCCATAAATTAGCGATCCTAGTCCAAATTCCTTATTACCAACTTGTAATTAATCCTACCAATTATTAATCTGTGAAGTTTTGTTACTATCGGATATCATCTATCTAATCAATTAAACTGTATGACTTTAGTGACCCTTTTTAAATTGTCCAAAACTTCTCTTTATTCTTTATAACAAAATTAACTAACACCGTATCGATACCCTAAGGGCCGTATCGATACTCAGATTTCAAGATTCGAAAAATGTCAAGTCCGTACTGATACAGCTAAGCTCGTATCGATAGGGGCTCGCATCGAACGAGTTAACTGCGTTGACCTCGTATCGATACGCTATAAGACCATATCGGTACCATTTCCATTTCTAGATTCCAGTGGGCAATTCTCATACCGATACGCCCAAACCGTATCGATATGCCCTGTTTAACCAGTGTTGACTAGACCATTTATGCAAGGGTCGTACCAATACGCCATCACCCGTATCGATACCCCATGACTTGTAACGACAGATTTTGCTGGTTTTTATTTGATTTACCCATCCAAATGATATTCAAATTTTACCAGGAACTTTAAAAACATTATCTCTAATCATGTGTCAAATTTGAAGGCATTTCGAATTCGTTTACTACGATTTTACCAAATAGGGCTCTTAAGCTCATTTTAGTCTATTTAGCCATTTCCAAACTTACCATTATACTCATACCACGCCTAGTTACTATTAGGCTTACACAACCACATCAAGATAAGTTACTACAACACATCGAAACCTTATGCCACCTTACTAGGAGTTTGGAAACAAAAGTAAACATACATATAGCTTGCGGAAGTGACTTGCAACCGAGAGATTACACGATCGGAGCTAAAAAAATCTTAAGACCCTAAAATGCATGAGACACACATATGTTAGACTTACATAGCCTAGTGAGGTAGTCATAACAATATAAACAATAACAATACATAAATGGCATGCTATGAACATGAATGGCATAGTGGCTTACTTAATTATCATAATCGTATTCTTTTAATCACAAGGTCTCATGCTTAGGCCATTTCTCTTAATTTCACATAATCATAATGAAGCATATAGACATTTAAATTCCATTGGACAATGTAACAAGTGGATATGCAGATTCCCTTTTACCCCACACATATATCAAAAAATAGGCCGTAGCCACACATAACGAAAAATAGGTCGTAGCCTTGAGCCGTAGCTCTGGATAGTATCCCTTATACAATCCATCTTTATCTCCCCTACATATAGGTCGTAGCCCCAGACTGTAGTCCAATCCCTTACTTATACGAGCTCAAATAACCCTATGGCATGCCAATTGTATCCAAAACTCACAAATGTCCAAGGTTACACATATTTCATCATATAATTTACTTTTATGCCGTAGGCCATAGCATATCGGAATCATAATTGAGCCTTAGCTCTATAACATATCATAGCATGATCAAATCATATCGGAATCATATCATATCATAATTATTACAAATTCGTATCAAATTTAGCAAATCATATCATATTTTTCTTATAACAATTTCATATGTAGCGTGTCCCGATTATCGCATATTTGCTTATAAAACATCAACCATATCAAAGGCTTACCATGCTCACCTTTAGCATCCACATGAACATTGCTCTACTTGAGCCTTTAGCAAGTTACATATTAACATAAAAATCTTAAATCAAATGCAATGGGATGGCTCAGTGCCAATTCCTTGACACGACTACACTTACCTTGATTACGGGATTCTTGGATTACAATTCTGTTGTACCTAGCTTCCTTTGGAGATGATGAGGGGTCATTCTCCACTATTCGATCTAGCATAAAATTAGGAGCTGCATTAGAATTCGATCTAAGGATTCAAAAACATATTTCAAGCTTACCAAAACTTGTACGCAATATCGGTATATCGAAATTAACTCCCTAGTTCATGGGTTTCCATTTTGAACATAGAAAACCTAATCTTGAAATTAAACCTCAACGAATGATGGAATCAACAAATCAATATAGGGGTTTTACTCACCGAGTCGTAGGCTTTCAAACAAAGTATCAAGGTTGAGCAAAGGACAAAGATGGAACCAAGGTGTCTGCTTAAGCTTGAGCTTGAAGATGGAAATGGTGGTTCTAGCTTAAAAGTTAAAGATGAAGATGACAAGGGTGAATTTGCTTCTGAAGGATTCAAAGGCAAAGGAGAAAGCCTTTGTTTATGATTTAAAACTACACACCACCCTTAATCATTGTCCCACCAACATATAGACCAATACGAAGCTTTCCTATCCTTGAAGGTTTGCTTAACCCAATTCAATTACTTCTCTTCCTTTCACGTGGGGAAAGCCAAGCAAGGAGGTGAGTAAGCACCTTGCTTCAATATTCTTTAATTTGGGCTTCAAACAGATTTGAAATAGTGGACCTGTATCGATACGCTCGTGGCTGTATCGATATGCTCATAGCTGTATCGATATGCTCATGCTAAAATAGGTAAGTTAGTTATTGAAAGTTGGGCCGTATTGATACTGGCTTGATCGTGTCGATACTCCTTGCTCAAAACTTACATTTTGGCTTAGAACTTCATAGAAAAAAGACTTAAACTATTCAAATGGGACCAAGGTGTGATTTCATTATAAAGGAAGGTTACAAAGGTCAACTATTACAACATTTTGCCTATCGGATTCAAAGTTCTTGGTCATCGGAACCAAATTTCGACTAGGCTAGTTTTAGGGATGTGACAACTCTCCCCCTTAAGAAAATTCATCCTCGAATTTTCACTCTAGTTGAACCGATGAGGGTATTGTCTTTGCATCGTCTCTTCTGGTTCGCAAGTGGCTTCTTCCACCGAATGACTTCTCCATAAAACTTTTACTAAGGGCACGGTCTTGTTTCAAAGTCTCTTGACTTCTCGTGCGAGGATTTGTACAGGTTCTTCCTCGTATGTTAGATTAGACTAAATTTCCACAATTTCTGGCTTGATTACATGAGAATGATCTGACCGGTATTTCTACAGCATAGACACGTGGAAGACATTATGAATCTGACTTAACTCCTCAGGGAGAGCCAGCTGGTAAGCAATAGGTCCAACTTTCTTGATCAACTCAAATAGACCAATGAAACGAGGACTTAGTTTCCCATTTTTTTCCAAAACAAAGGACCTTATTCTATGGAGACACTTTGAGGAAGGCCTTCTCACTGACCTTATACTGAATATATCTTCTCTTCATATCAGCATAGTACTTATTTCGGTCGAATGCTGCTTTGAGACGATCACAGATAATAGTCACCCTTTCTTCAATTTCTCGAAGTAAATTAGGGCCTAACATCTTGCCTTCACCGAGTTCGGTCCAACATAGAGGAGTTCTACATCTCCTTCCATAAAGAGCTTCATACAGAGCCATTTGAATTGAGGCTTGATAACTGTTATTGTATGCGAACTCAACTAAGGGTAAGGATTTCTCCCACGTATCCCCAAAGTCGATAACACAAGCTCAGAGCATACCTTCCAAAATCTACAAGGAAGAATCAGAATTGGTACAAAACACTTATGCATACTAATCCAAAAAGATATTAGGTTACCTATATAACCCTTTTGGATTGGCCATCAGTTTGAGGATAGAATATAGTGCTTAGGTACCCGCGTTCCCAAAGGCTCATGTAAGGTCCTCTAAAATTGGGCTACAAATCGAGGATCACGATTGAAAATAATAGATATTGGAACTTCGTGTAAACGAATGACTTAACGGATGTGCAACTTCGCGAGCTTAGACAAACTGAGATCCATTCTCATAGGAAAGAAATGAGCAGACTTAGTGAATTGGTCTACAATGACCCAAATAGCATCATTCTTCTTTGGAATCATTGGCAAACCACTTACGAAATCCATCGTAATACGCTCCCATTTCCACTGTAGAAGCTCGATAGGATATAGAAGACCAGTAGGCACCTTGTTCTCAGCTTTGACTCATTGACAAGTCAAACACCTCGCCACGAAGTCTGTGATCTCATTGTTCATGCCAGACCACCAATATAGCTCTTTTAGGTCTTTGTACATCTTGATAGCTCCTGGATGAATAGAAAAAAAGGCTAGAATGAGCTTCACTTAGGATTTGATTATGAAGATCATCATTATCGGGCACACAAATACGGTTTTGGAAACACAACAAGCCTTCAGAGTTCACAGAAAAGTTAGGATCTGAGTTGTCCCTAACCTTAGCAATGAGGGGTCATAACTCCTCATTGGATTCTTGAAGTGCTTTAATTTGAGACACAATAGTTGACTGAACTCTCAGTTTGGCCAACAACTTGCCATGCTTATTGAGTCAAAAGTGATCATTTAGGCATCTCAAAGAGGGAGTGGGCTTCTGACTTAAAGCGTCAGCCACAACATTGGCTTTATCGGGATGGTAATCAATAACCAAGTCATAGTGTTTCAAAAGCTCCAGCCAACGATGTTGACGAAGATTTAATTCCTTTTGAGTTAGGAGGTACTTTAGGCTCTTTCGATCAGTGTACAAGAACCAATTCTCACCGTAGAGGTAGTGCCGCCAAATCTTCAAAGCAAACACAAATGTGACTAACTTCAGGTCGTGGGTCAGATAGTTTAACTCGCGAGGCTTAAGTTGACGTGAAGCACAAGCTATGACTTTGCCTTATTGCATCAGTACACAACCTAATCCCAGGTGGGATGTATCATTGTACATGGTGAAGTCTTTACCTGATTCAGGTTGCACCAAAACAGGAGCATGAGTAAAGACTTGCTTAAGCTGATCAAAGCTCCTTTGTTGCTCGACTGTCCATACAAAGGGAGTTTCCTTACGGAGAAGCTTCGTTAAGGGTGCAACTATCAGTGAGAACGCTTTAACGAATCTACGATATTATCCTGTAAGGCTCAGAAAACTACAAAATTCTCCCACATTCTTCGGAGGAATCCAATCAAGGATTGCTTGGATCTTCCTTGGGTCAAGTTGGATCCTCGCAGAAGAGATTACATGGCCAAGAAAATATACTTCGGATTGCCATAATTCGCATTTGCTGAACTTGGCATAGAGTTGCTTATCTCGGAGAGTCTAAAGCATAATCCGGAGATATTTTTCATGAGTAACAACATCTTTCGAATAGATTAGAATGTCATCTATGAACACCACCACAAACTTATCTAGGTAAGGCTGGAACACACGGTTCATCAAATCCTTGAAGGCTGTAGGTGCATTTGTAAGCCTAAATGGCATTACTAAGAATTCATAGTGGCCATATCTAGTTTGAAAGGTAGTTTTTGGAACATCAGACTCCTTCACTAGTATTTGATAGCACCCGGATCGAAGGTATATCCTTGAGAAGATAGAAGCATCTTTTAATTGATCGAAAAGATCACCGATTCTCTGTAACGAATACTTATTCTTGATTGTCACCTTGTTCAACTGATGATAGTCAATACATAAGCGCATTGATCCATCTTTCTTCTTAACAAACAAAACCAACGCTCCCTAAGGTAAGGAACTCGGTCGGATGAATCCCTTGGCCAAAAGGTTTTTGATCTGGGCTTTTAGCTCTCTTAACTCTACTGGGGCCATTCTATACGGAGTAATAGAGACCGAAGTAGTCCCAGGTTGCCATTCTGTCCCAAATTCCACTTCTCGAGTGGGAGGGAGTCCCGAAAGTTCATCGGGAAACACATCGAAAAACTCTCTCACTACAGGCACATTCTCAAGCTTTGGATATTCTTTAGATCCCATGGCACACATAAGAGTCTTCCTAGGCTCGGGTTCAGATTTCACCAAGGTTACACTCTCCTTACTAAGTCCACGAAGATACAATTTCTTATTCGAACAATGAACCCATGCTTGATGTTTGGCTAGCCAATCGAGGCCTAATATGAGATCAAACTCTCGAAAGGGAAAAACCATTAAATTAGCCAGAAACGGGATCCCTTGGATCCTCAAAGGACAAGCTTTACAAATCCACCGAATAACTACATTATCTCCTAACAGATTAGAGACAACGACCTCGGAAGCAACATGTTCAGATTCTAAAGCATACTTAGCAATCAAAGGTTCACTAATGAAAGAATGCATAGAGCCCGAATCTATTAAAGCATAAACAAGAACAGAATATAATTCCACCATACCTGCAATCACATCAGGATCATTCTCCTATTCTCGACCTCATACATGATACACCTAGGCCGAAGTTTGAGGACACAACCAACTGAAGGGGTATTGGTGTTGCGAGGTCTCCTCGCGAATCCAAATGGCATATGTTTTGCTCTTCTTTCCTTACTAGGAATATTCTGAGAAGCCACAGTAGTAAGGGTATTTGGATTTTCCGGACACTGTCTGATGAAGTGGGCAGATTCATCGCAGAGATAGCACGATCCAGATTGTCTACGGCATTACCTTGGGTGCCTTTTCTGGCAGAAGTTACACAGAGGAATTTGAGAACCCTTCGCAGAACCATCCGTACTATCCAATGAAGTTGTACGAGCAACGAATGCTCCTACATACTGAAATTGTGGTACATAGCCAGATCGTGGCAACTGCTGAAAAGTGGCAGACTTCTGGTCCTACTGCCTTCCCTTTTTCTAAGGCACAAGAGGTTTGGAATCATCTCGAAATCTCTTCTCGGGCCGGGCTTGGTTCCCCTTTATTCTTTCATAAGCCTTTTGAAAGGCTTCAGTAGTGATGGCTCAGTTGACTAGAGTTTGAAAGTCCTCTATCTCTAAAGCAACGAAAAGAGGACGTAATTCATCACACAAGCCGTCTATGAACATCTGACACTTCTCCTTCTCTATACGGATAATCTCGGTACCATATCTTGCATATCTGTAGAAGTCGTGGATGTACTGTTCCACGGGTCTTCCCCCTTGTCTCAGATGAAGGAATCTCTTATGCCTATCAGCGATACAATAGTCACGGATGTACTTCTTGCGGAACTCCTGAAAGAAGAAATCCCATGTAACTTGATGTTCAGGCACGGTGAGCATCATGATGTCCCACCAACTTTGAGCTTCTTCGGCAATCAAGGCCAAGACCACTCTAGCTTGTGCTCCCCGGGGCACTTCATCTGTTTATTCAGCACTTTCAAAGTATTCTCCAGCTAGTATTCTGTGATTTCGGGATTATCCAAGTCCTGGCCGGTGAAAGTATAAACTGGATACTACTTGAGCTTATCAATAGGAGCTCTCGATACAGGCAAAGGTGCTTCAGGAGACTGAGGGAGCAATTCTTGTTGGAGTGACACAACCACTTGCTTGATCATGTCAGTCATTGTCATAAGGTACTCATGTTGAGCTGCAGGTATCAGAGGAGGATGAGGTGGGTCATTTTGCCCAACTTGTTCAGGCCTGGCTTCGGTCCTCAGATTATCCCCCTGAGTCGAGGAGGAACTGGGGTTTGGTTCATTAACAGCACGTATATTAGTAGGCACCAACATTTTCAGATCTAATCATACAGAAAGATTGAATCGTGTAAGCTGCAAGTCACAGATCATATAAAAATAACCCCTAGGTGATATAAGTACATACGGACTCGTAACGAGCTTCAGTTTAGTCCTAGAATCAACTAAACCTAGGCTCTAATACCACAAATGTAACACCCTCTACCCGGTCTGGAAGAGAACTGGGTCGAAAAGCATTATCAGAAAATGTATTCAGAAAACGGAAGCTTAATCAAAGTCGAAAATTCATTCAGAAGTTATAATATTCTTATTTAAGGCTTAGTGAACCTAATTATCAATTATTGACTCAATATAGGGTCAATTTTAAACTTTTACAAACTTAAGGACAAAATTGCAAATTCCATAAATTAGCGATCCTAATCCAAATTCTTTATTACAAACTTTTAATTAAACCTACAATTATTAATCTGTGAAGTTTCGTTACTATTGAATATCATCTATCTAATCAATTAAACTATATGACTTTAGTGACCCTTCTGTAAACTGTCCAAAATTTATCTTTATTCTTTATAACATAATTAACTAACACCGTATTGATACCCTAAGGGTTGTATCGATATGCTAAGCTTAATTTCATATTTCCAAATTCGAAGGATGTCAAGCCCGTACCAATACAACTAAGCCCGTATCGATACGAGTTGACTGCATTAACTCTGTATCGATACGCTATAAGACCGTATCGATACCATTTCTATTTCCATATTCTAGTGACCAATTCCCGTACCGATACGCCCAAACCGTATCGATATGCCTTGTTTGACCAGTGTTGACCAGACCATTTATGCAAGGGTCGTACCGATACGCCATCACCCGTATAGATACCCCCTGACCTATAATGACAAAATTTTGTTGGTTTTTATTCGATTTACCCATCCAAAAGATATCCAAATTTTACCAGCAACTTTAAAAATAGTATCTCTAATCGTGTGTCAAATTTCAAGGCAATTCGAATTCATTTACTATAATTTTACCAAATAGGGCTCTTAAGCTCATTTTAGTCTATTTGCCATTTCCAAACTTACAATTATACTCATACCACACCTAGTTACTATTAGGCTTACACAACCACATCAAGATAAGTTACTACAACACATCTAAACTTTATGCCACCTTACTAGGAGTTTGGAAACAAAAATAAACATACATATAGCTTGCAGAAGTGACTTGCAACCGAGAGATTACACGATCGGAGCTCAAAAAATCTCAAGACCCTGAAATGCATGAGACACACATATGTTAGTCTTACATAGCCTAGTGAGGTAGTCATAACAACATAAATAATAACAATACATAAATGGCATGCTATGAACTAGAAAGGCATATTGGCATACTTAATTTATCATAATCGTATTCTTTTAATCATAAGGTCTTATGCTTAGGCCATTTATCATAATTTCACATAATCATAATGAAGCATATACACATTTAAATTCCCTAGGACAATGTAACAAGTGGTTACGCGGATTCCCCTTTACACCACACATATATCAGAAAATAGGCCGATGCCACACATAACGGAAAATATGTCGTAGCCTTGAGCTATAGCTCTGGATAGTATCTCTTACACAATCCATCTTTATCTCCCCCACATATATGCCATAGCCTCAGACCGTAGTCCAATCCCTTATTATACAAGCTCAAATAACCCTATGGCATGCCAATTGTATCCAAAACTCATAGATGTCCAAGGTTACACATATTTCAACGTATAACTTACCTTTATGCCCGTAGGCCATAGCATATCAGAATCGGAATTGAGCCATAGCTCCATAACATATCATAGCATGATCATATTATATCAGAATCATATCATATCAGAATCAATACATATTCGTATCAAATTTAGCAAATCATATCATGTTTTCTTATAAAAATTTCACACGAAACGTGTTTCAATTATCACATATTTACTTATAGAACATCGACCATATCAAAGGCTTACTATGATCACCTTTAGCATCCACACGAACATTGCTCTACTTGAGCCTTTAGCAAGATACATATTAACATGAAAATCTCAAATCAAATGCAATGGGATGGCTCTGTGTCGATCCCTTGACACGACTACACTCACCTTAATTACGGGATTCTTGGATTACAATTCTATTTTGTCTAGCTTCCTTTGGAGATGACGAGGGGTCCTTCTCCACTATTCGAGCTAGCATAGAATTAGGAGTTGCATTAGAATTTGATCTAAGGATTTAGAAACATATTTCAAGCTTACCAAAACTTGTAGCCAATATCGGAATATCAAAATTAACTCCCTAGTTCATGGGTTTCCATTTTGAACATAGAAAACCTAGTCTTGAAATTAATCCTCAATGAATGATGGAATCAACAAATCGATATAAGTGTTTTGCTCACTGAGTCGTAGGCTTTCCAACAAAGTATCATGGTTGAGCAAAGGACAAAGATGGAACCAAGGTGCTTGCTTAAGATTGAGCTTGAAGATGGAAATGGTGGTGCTAGCTTAAAAGTTAAAGATGAAGATGACAAGGGTGAATTTGCTTCTGGAGGATTCAAAGGCAAAGGAGAAAGCCTTCATTTCCGATTTAAAACTACACACCACCCTTAATCACTGTCCCACCAACATATAGACCAATAGGAAGCTTTCTTATCCTTGAGGGTTTATTTAACCCAATTCAATTACTTTTCTTCCTTTCATTCAATTGTCAATTGAATGACAATTAGTCATCTTTTCTGATGACTTTCACGTAGAGAAAGCCAAGAAAGGAGGTGAGTAAGCACATTGCTTCAATTTCCTTTAATTTGGGCTTTAAATAGATTTGAAACAGGGGACCCGTATTGATACACTCATGCTAAAACATGTAAGTTAGTTATTGATAGTTGGGCCGTATTGATACTAGCTTGATCGTATCGATATGCCTTGCTCAAAACATGCATTTTGGCTTGGAACTTCATACAAGAAAGACATAAACTATTCAAATGGGACCAAGGTGTAATTTCATTATAAAGGAAGGTTAAAAAGGTCAACTATTACAACATTTTGCACACCAGATTCAAAATTCCCGGTCGTCGAAACCAAATTTCGACTAGGCTGGTTTTAGGGATGTGACACCGACACTCCCTAAACCGCCATATGTCGCATAAGGGAGCACTCTTCTCCCTTAAATTTTTATTTTCCTTCTTTTATTTTCTGTATGTACGTTAGGGAACATTGAGGGCAATGTTAGGTTTAAGTGTGGGTGGGTTAACTTTGATGTTCTCAATTTGTGCTAAAACCATGGGATATAGTTGTATGAAATTGCATGCTTCTTGATAACTTTGAGTAATACTTTCACATAATTTTTTTCTTAAACTTAACATGTTGATATTTTTTAAGAAAATTGGATCCCTAGGTAAAGATGAGATTGATATGGAAGTAAAATAGGATTGATTAGATCTTATTAGACTTGCAAATTGTTTCTCATATTAATTGATTCGATAGTCGGATGGATAAAAATCGGACACAACAAACCACTTTGTGAGACTTGGGCCTTAACAAGCATATATCTTGTGCTTTTTATTTTTCTTCATTGAGTGATTGTAAAGCATGATTAGATTACTTCTAGAACTTGCAATGTTATACATGTTGAGACCACATAGGATCAAATTCCTTGAGATGATTAAGGCACCTAGGTATGAACCTTGAGCCAAAAAGCCTACCTTGGTAAATATGACCATTAGAGAACCACTTTTGAGCCTAAGCCTTTTGTTTGGAAGTTAACCACATTACAAGCCTAATTTCCTTTTGTTGATTTCCCCAATTTTCACCCGAAATTGGAGAACTACACACTTCCCTTACTTGAAAAAAATAAAAGGATAATCAAGAAAAAGAAAAAGGAAAGGGAGAAAATCTTGAAAACAAGGAAAAGAAAAAAAAGTATGAAAAAGATGGAATCCTTATTTCTCCCAAAATTAAATTTGTGCAAAAGCTTGATACAAAAGAGAAAAGGGAGTGTGAAGTTTTTCGATTAAAAGAGCCTAAAAGTTTTTCTCATCATACCTTGTCCTAAGCCATGTTACAACCAAATTCAAAAACCTTTTGATCTCGTAATTTGGCCCAACTAGTGGTGGAGGTGTGATGTATTTGCAAGCCTATGGTAAGACTCTTTTACATGTTTTGACTTGAGTGTTGTTGTCCCTCAAAAACCTTGAGCGAATTGAGTGAATCCTTTGTGAGTGTGTTTAACTTTATTCCATCTTTGACTTCATGATAATAAATTGGGTGATTATTTACTTGTGCTAATTGCAATCATTGGCTTATTACTTCTCTTATCTTTTCTATTTACCAAAAGGACCCTAGGTTTTGAGTTTCAATATGCTTGAGGAAAAGCATCATCCAAGTGTGGGGTATATGATAAGTCTAATATTTGTATATTTTTCACATATATATACCTATATTTTAGTTTTCTAATCCAACTATAAATCTATATTTTATCAAGTGTTTAATTTTTGTGAGGATTTTGACAACTAAAGGATAAAACATGCTTAAAATAGAAGTTTCAGTTGGATTGGATTTTAAGGAGAACTTAACTTAAGAAGAGGAATTTTACTCAAGTTGAACTTTTATGTTTTATATTATATTTGGAGTATGATGGAGTTTTAAATTAAATCTTATTGTAATTTCTTCTCCTAGTTGATGTAAATGACCTCTATTATAATAGGGTCATGAGGAGAATAGAAATTATTCATCCCATAATTCTTATTCTTCTCTTCTTTGTTGATTCCCCTTATCCATGAGTTGCTAAACTCTTTTCCTAGTTAAGGTTTAGGTTCGAGGTTATTAGTAAAAGTTTTTAGTGAGATTTCTTGTTCTTCATCTTCTTCATCTATTTCAAGTATTTTTATATCTTTCAGGCTTATTCAACATGTATGTATTGGATTATATATATACGACAACCAATCGAGGCATCCTTGATACAAGTGGTAAGTAACCAAGCAACGAGTTAGAAGGTATGAATTCATATTCTTAATAAGTTAACAGATTAGTGTTTTGATAGTTTACGTGCATTGGGTCTCTTAATTCAGTAAAGCTATTTGATAGGTTTTAGTTCTAAGTGGATTATCTAAGGATTTTAATCTTAATAATAAGAGTTAGTCATTTATGGATTATTAAGTGATTATCTACTAACTAAGAGAGATTGGGTTTAATTGTGGATTATCAATTAACCTATAACCAAGCTATTTGAGATTGATGCAGGTTTATCTTTTGTAATGTTTGATGATCTAAAACTTGGATTAATACACCGGGATCTACCTTAACTAGAGTTCCTTTTAATATAAATTCTCATTTACTTTAAATTTCTTTCTTCAATTCTACTCAAATTCAAACTCCCCCAATTTACTTTTCTGTTTATAAAATTTCTCTCTTACCATTCCCTGTGGATTTGTCCCTGCTTACTGCTTCTACAAGTTACATTGAGGATATATTATTTCTTGATGGATTCGACACCCATCAACAAAGTAAAGGTGGATACTACACTCTTTATTAAAAGAAATGACAAAGACATTTTAGTAGTTCAAATTTATGTTGATGATATAATTTTCGGTTCTACTAATGAATTGTTTTGCCAAGATTTTGCTAAGTTAATACAAGATGAGTTTGAAATGAGCATGATGGGGAGCTCTCATTCTTTTTGGGACTCCAAATCAAGTAAAGGAAGGATGAAATCTTCATCAATCATGCTAAGAAAATCAAGGACATGGTCAAGAGGTTTGGCTTAGAGAATGTGAAACCTCAAGCCACACCAATGAGCTATTCCATAAAGCTTGACAAAGATGAAAGAGGTAAGTATGTTGATTTAAAGCTTTATCACTCTATGATTGGATCTTTTCCTTATCTTGCCGCAAGTAGACCATATATCATCTTTAGTGTTTGCTTATGTGCTAGATTTCAACCTAGTCCTAGAGAATCATATCTTATAGCCGTTAAGGAAATCTTTAGATACCTTAAAGACACACCTTGTTTAGGCCTTCGGTATCATAGAGATTCCTAATTTGATTTGCATGGTTATCGGATGCGGATTATGGAGGTTGTAAGATAGATAGAAAAAGTACCTTCGGTACTTGTCAATTCATAGGTAGTATGCTCATATCTTGGTTCTCTAAGAAACAAAATAGTGTAGCATTATCTACCACCAAGGTGGAATACATTTCTGCCGGAAGTTGTGATGCTCAAGTTCTTTGGATGAAGCAACAACTTTTAGATTATGGAATTGATGTAGGTACCACCCCTCTCAAGTGTGATAACACTAGTTCCATATGTCTCACTAAGAATCCCATCCAACATTCTATAACCAAGCACATAGAGATAAGACATAATTTCATTAGAGATCATGTCTTGAAAAATTATGTTGTTCTATAATATGTAGACACCTTGAATCAATTAACAGATATCTTTACCAAACCTTTAGAAAAAGAGCATTTTTGGTCTCTTAGGAGAGAGTTAGGTTTAACTAGCCTTTCTTGAGCCTTAGAGCCTTTTTGGTCTTAAAATTTTTCTTGAATTTGGATGATTGCTTTGCTTATGTATTTTTGCTCCTATATGCATCTATGCTTGTTGCTAGGGGAAGTATGCGTCTATTTTTGATCATACATGATGTTCATATACCATTTGCATGCATTTTGATTCAATTAAGTTCGAATTTTTGAGCACCTTGCAGCCAAAATTGACATTTTTGGCTCAAGGGTACCGATACAGGATAACGTGGATCGGTACAAGTATCATGAGATAGTTTTGGTATAGTTTGAATTGTACCAATACGGGATCGCATATCGAAACGACTCAAAATTGTTTTGGTACGGTGTTTCAATACGCATAAGTGGCGTATCGATACGAGTAGTCATTGGAGAGTTAAATGGGCATTAAAAGAGGGTTTCCAAGTTTAAATCAAACTATACTTTTCTCTTAAATCCTAGATACGTTTTCACCTATAAAAAAGCATCCAAACCCTTTAATTTTTCACAAATCATCAAAATCTTTTGAGGGCTTTTTGGTTATTCATCAAACCCTATTGCAATCATCAAGATTTGTGCATCACCATCTCCCCATTCATCCATAATCACATACTCAAGGTATAAACTTCTTTTCTCTATTTTTTAAGTTCGTTCTTATTTTTACTTTGTTTTCATTTCAAATTTATATATTTAGTATGTATATGAAATATTTTTCAAAAAATTTGTAAAAACTTTTTCAAATCTATTTTTTTTGGTTCGAATATAAAATTATATCGTATATTTTCAGCTCTATTTTTCAGTTTTCTTTTTACCAAAAATTCTTTTTATACTTGTATATGATTTTAAACTATACGATATAAGTTTTTTATTAATACCTTGATCATTGGATTATTCATTAGATTGAATATGATGATTTATGCATACATTTTTTGTGGTTTGATTTTGATTTCAAGTCTTGTTATGGGTTCTAAGAAAAGACAAAAAAAAAGATATGGCATCTAGTTCCAATCCTCCTAATCAAAATCCCGAAATTCATGGTAATAGACCCACCCTCACCCATATTTTCCAAAATTGTTTTAATGAGCCAAGATTTCCAAATGCTATGGATTGTTTTAAATATTATCAAGGTTTTAAAAATTGTCGTGAGCGCATTATTTTGATCCCGTTTTTATCTTCCAAAAGATTTCAATTTAAATATCTTGAGTTGATGAAACAATGAAAGTTCATGCAATTTTTAGCCTTACCCGGGATTTTATACCGAAACCTTCTTCTGATTTTTTACACCAATGGCCAGTGTGTTTATAATCAAGATAGATCTGAAGTTGTTGCTATTGAATCTTATCTTATGGATAAAAAGTTTCAAATTGATTTTTAGGTTTTGGCAAATTTTTTGGGTTTTGAGGATGTGAGAATTGATAATGAGGACTTGTTGGGACATGTTCTTGGTGGCTCCGTGACCGTGCTTGATGCTCATGATCGCATCCTTCACTTGCTTATTACTTGGTGGTTCCGCCCATCCATTGGAAAATTTTCAATGATCCGCCAAGTCGATGACTTTTGGATTCGTTGCTTCCGTGAGGGTAAACGACCGGACCTTGCTCAAATCATGTTTGCCGAGATTGTCTTTCTTGTACAAAACCGTCATACAACTCTTGTCTCATCCTTCACCTATGGCACCGCTTTGAGCTATTTGTTTCACAAGGTTGGAATCCTGATGTTGCTGAACCTTTCACCGATCCTATTGACGAGTGTTCTCTCCACCAAGAAAAGTTTTCATACTACAATGGAGAATGGATCCGAGCTGCGGTCTACCTCAAGATGGTCAACTCGATCTAGTGGTGGCTTCTCAAGCGGTTCCAATTCAAGAAGCTCTGGTAGCCCAACCATCCCTTGATGCTCTCATGGTTTATCTCGACGAGAAGTTTGCATCTTTGGACACAACCACGACCTCCGGTTTTTTCGCTATTGACACTCGTTTTACATCTTTGGAGGAGAGAGTTAATTCCATTGAAAATTGCCAAGCTTCGATGGATTATCTCTTACCGCCTTTCATGGGGAGTGGTGACAATCTCTTGGAACCCATGTCAATGATGAAGATGAGGATGATGAAGAAGAAGATAAAGATGTTCCTTAGGCTCTTACATCTTGCATATCATATCATGTCATATTAGGAATTGTTTTATGCACCTATATCTTTGTGTTATGAACTCCTATGCTTTGCTTTATTTGTTTTGGTTTGTGGTTTTTTGAACTATGCATTGAATTTCAATGAATATCTATGTTGTTTCCTTTAATGCTTGGAGTACCTTTAATGTTTATATCTTGCTTTAGTTATACCCTATTCATTTTGATCTAACAAAAAGGGAGAAGTAAAGAGCACTTATAAATTATTCAAAAATATATCTTTAGTCTTAGAGAAAGGGGGAGTAATTTAAACCTACTTAAAAATTTACTTTGGTTTTGTTATATCAAAAAAAGAAGATTGTAAACCCTATATTTGATTTTAATATAACAAAGAGTTTAAGGACTAATTTGTAAAATTAGATAAATTTTTAAGTATTCAAAAGTCTCACAAAATGAAAAGGATTTGAACCTAAAATTGTTTCTAAGTTAAAAACTTAAAACCCCAAAATTTCTTAAGTGTTTTCATACTCAAATAACCAAAAATGCCCAGACGTATCGATACGCTTCTTAGCGTTTCGATACAACTTTTGAATACTGGAATTTTAATTTCAAAAACGTACTGATACGGTCGTACACAAATTGATACGACCTTCATATGGGTTTGTGTTCTTGGTTGCGAGTATCGATACACTTTTCACCATATCGATGTAGGGTGTTGAGATTTTTAAATCTTTGCAATTAATTTTATTATCGTTGCTTTGTCAGTTGCTGGAATCACCAGTCTTTAAATTTTAGTTAACCCGTATCGATACGCCCCTTAGGCATACCGATACATTTTTCACTAGACTTTTTCCTTAGATTCCAGGGAGCAAAAACTGTACCGATACGACCTATCCATATCGATACGCCCCTGCTTTTACACTATGTCTGTTTCGATACGCCTTAAAGCGAATCGATACAACTTTGTACAACTGCTCTTTCTTCTTTTGGCAGGTATCGATACGGCTCTTCGTTTACCGATCGGAAGGTCACCAAACAACATTTATTGCGGGGAAAATGGTCTCCAACATCTCGATTGATGATCCTAACCACCCAAACGGTTAAAAATCAATGAAGGGATATAATATCAACTTTCCAAAGCTACAACAACAACCATTGAACAAGAAATCAACAAGTCTAAAGCATTCAAACAAAATTCCAACTTACTTTGAGTCTATTAGAGTTATATCCTTTGTAACCCACTTGTGTTGAGCAAATTTGTAATCTTTTATTTCATGTTGGGTTGAGTGTACTTGTATTTAGGCAAATCATTTACCTTTGAGAGGTTTTCGTTAGTTTGCCAATCTTCTTGTAAAAGAGAGTGAGTTTGATCAAACTTTGTGTAGAAACCTTTGATCTTTGTAACTGTTTCTTCCTAAGCCTAGAAAAGGGGAAAATTTCTTAGTGAAATTGTTTGAAATCCTTAGTGGGGAGCTAAGGTAGTGGATATGTAGAGCTTGTTAGAAGCTTGGACCATTATAAATTCCTTGTGTCACATTTTTAATCTATCATTTTGATTCCCTTCATTTTTTTAATACCGAGTTGATTAATCGTCCCAACAAAACTAATCACTTCAAATGATATTAGTGCTATTGCTTCTTAGATTCCCAGGGGAACCAAGATTTTGGGAGCTAATACTCATGGACCCAAAAAGATTTGGGTACCAAAAATCAACACGTAATTCTTTGTTTGTAGGGGGAGCATTGCTACAAGGCCAAAGCTTCATGTGCAAATTTGTGATACCTTAATAGTGGATGTTCGAGACACATGACCGGTGACAAGATTCGGTTCTTGGAGCTAAAACCAAAGAGTGGAGGAGTAGTGACATTTGGTGACAACTCCAAAGGCCACATTGAAGGAATTGGTTCCATTGGTAATCACTTTTCTATCATTATTGATAATGTCTTATATGTCAACTGTCTTAAGCATAATCTTTTGAGCATAAGCCAACTTTGTGATAAAGGTTTCAATGTGAATTTTGATTTAAATGACTGTAAAATTATCAACATTGAAACTAACAAAATTGTTCTTATTGGTCATTGCATAGGAAACATATACATGGTGCATCTAGATGACATTCATATTTCCAATACATGTTTTGTTGCTAAACATAAGCATGATTCATGGTTATAGCATAGAAAACTAGGGCATGCAAGCATGAGTATTTTAGAAAAATTGATTTCAAATGATATTGTAAGAGGTTTGCCAAAGATAAAGTTTTCATATGACAAAATTTTTGATGCTTGTGCAAAAGGCAAGCACAAAAGAGTTTCTTTTAAACCTATTAATAATGTTTCTACAAGTAGAATTTTACAATTGATCCACATGATCTTTTTGGCCATATTAGAAAATGAGTTTAGGTGGAAAATCATATACATTTGTTTTAGTCGATGACTACTCTAAATATACTTGGGTTCTATTTTTAAGTACCGAGGATGAGGCTTTAGAAAAATTCATCACATTTTCAAAAGTAACTCAAAATGATGTTGGTAACTCCATTTCTCATATTAGGAGTGACCATGGAACCTAATTTCAAAATTTAGGTTTTGAAGAGTTTTTTAATCCAAATGGGATTAGCCATAATTTTTCCGCTTCTCATACACCTTAACAAAATGGGATTGTTGTGAGGAAAAACTGAACTTTAGAAGAAATGGCTAGAACCATGCTTTGTGAAAATAATTTGCTTAAGTATTTTTGGGCGGAAGCCACTAATACCGCTTGTTATATTGTCAAATGTGTGATGATTGTGCCTATTTTAAAGAAAAAACTTATGATCTTATTAAAATCAAAAACTCTAAAGTTAGCTACTTTCATCCTTTTGGATGTAAATGTTTTGTTTTAAAAAATAGAAACAACAATTTAGGCAAATTTGATGCTAAAAGTGATGAAACAATTTTTTCTTGGTTATTCTTTAAACTCTAAATCCTATCGAGTATTTAACAAGAGAAATCTAGTAGTAGAAGAGTCTATACATGTGGTTTTTGATGATAACCACCTTCCGAGGAAGGATTCTTGTGATGATGATGATGTAGGAATTTTTTATGCCAATGATGGTGGAGAAAAAATCATCAAAAGTGGATGAAGTTCCAACTAAAGAAGAAGCACAAGATCCACCTCTAGAAGCCATGAAGGACATGTCTCTAGAGGAAAAGAAGGTCACCTACCCAAGGGAGTTCAACTATGTCAAAGGTGGTGAGATTTTGGGTGATCCATCCAAAGGGGTAACCACTAGATCTTCTCTTAGAAATACATGTAATTTTGTTGCATTTATCTCATGCATTGAGCCTAAAAATATCAAAGAAGAATTAAAAGATGATTATTGGATATTGGCTATGCAAGAGGAGTTAAATCAATTTGAGAGAAGTCAAGTTTGGACATTAGTTGATAGGCCTAGTAATAAGTCTATCATAGGAACTAAATGGGTTTTAGAAACAAACTAGATGAGAGTGGTAACATAGTGAGGAACAAGGCTAGACTTGTTGCTCAAGGTTACACTCAAGAAGAAGGAATCAATTTTGATGAAACCTATGCACTCGTAGCTAGAATGGAAGCTATTAGGATGCTTCTTGCATTTGCATGTTATCATGAATTCCAGCTTTTTCAAATGGATGTAAAAAGTGCTTTTCTAAATGGTTTTATAAATGAAGAAGTGTATGTAGAGCAACCACCCAATTTTGAAGATCCAAAATACCCAAACCATGTTTTTAAACTTTCAAAAGCTTTATATAGTTTGAAACAAGCTCCTAGAGCTTGGTATGAAAGATTGCCAAATTTTTTGATTAAAAAGGTTTTGACAAAGGAAATGTGGATATTACACTTTTTATTAAAAGAAAAGGCAATGACATCTTTGTAGTACAAAATTATGTTGATGATATTACATTTGGTTCAACTAATGACTTGTTTTTCCAAGATTTTTCTAAGTTGATGCACGGTGAGTTTGAGATGAGCATGATGGGGAAGCTCTCATTCTTTTTAGGGCTCTAAATCAAACAAAGGAAGGATGACATCTTTATCAATCAAGATAAGGACATCAAAGACATGCTTAAGAAGTTTGGCTTGGAGAATGTGAAACTTCAAGCCACATCAATGAGCTCATCTACAAAGCTTGACAATGATGGAGGCAAGTGTGTTGATTTAAAGATTTATAGATCAATGATAGGATCTTTTCTTTATCTTACCGCAAGTAGACTGGATATCATGTTTAGTGTTTGCTTATGTGCTAGATTTTAAGCTAGTCCTAGAGAATCACACCTACAAGCCGTTAAGAGAATCTTTAGATACCTTAGAGACACACCTTGTTTCGGTCTTTGGTATCATGGAGATTCCTCCTTTAGTTTGCATGCTTATTCAGATGTGGATTATGAAGGTTGTAAGATAAATAGAAAGAGTACCTCCAGTACTTGTCAATTCCCAGGTAGTATGCTCATATCGTAGTTTTCTAATAAGTAAAATAGTGTAGCATTATCTACCACCGAGGCGAAATACATTTTGGCCGGTAGTTGTTGTGCTTAAGTCCTTTAGATGAAGCAACAACTCTTAGATTGTGGAATTGATGTAGGTACCATCCCTCTAAAGTGTGACAATACTAGTGTCATTTATCTCACTAAGAATCACATCCAACACTATAGAACCAAGCACATAGAGATAATGCATCATTTCATTAGAGATCATGTCTTGAAAAATGAGGTAATTCTAGAATATGTAGACACCTTGAAGCAATTAGCAGATGTCTTCAACAAACCTTTAGAAAAAGATCGCTTTTGGTCTCTTAGAAGAGAGTTAGGGCTTACTAGCCTTTCTTGATCCTTAGAGCCTTTTTGGTGTTTAAAACTTGCTTGAATTTGATTGATTTCCATGCTCTTGTGTTTTTGCTCATATATGCATTTATTCTTGTTGCTAGGTTTTGTATACATATGTTTTTGCTCATTCATGTTGATCTCATGTCATACACATGTATATCGATTCGATTAAATTCGAATTTTTGAGCTCCTTGCTGCCAAAAATGATATTTTTGGCCCAGGGGTATCGATACGGGTTATTGCGTATCGATACAGGTATCATAAGGTAGTGTTTCGGTACAAGTTTACCTGTATCGATACGTGTTAGGGATCGGTACAGGTTCATTCGTACTGGTATGTAGTTTCGGTATGCTACTACAACGTATTGATACGCGTAGCCACTGGAGCTTTAGATAAGCATTAAAAGTGGTTTTTCCTATTTTAAATCAAACTCTAACTTTTGTTAAAAACCCAAAGTCAAAAATCCTTTATAAAAACCCTTCAAATCCTTTGTTTTTCTTAGAAATAATCAAAATCTTTCGAGGTCTTTTATTTTCAACGTCAAACCCCAGTTATCATCATCAAGCATTGTGCAAATCATCTATTCATTCATCCATAATCCTCATTCAAGGTATAAACCCTATTTTCCTTAAATTTTGTTTTCGTTCATATTTATAAATTGTTTATGCTTAAAATTTATACTTTTTGAATGTATATAACATTTTTTTAAAGTTTTTACAAAAATCCTTTCAAAACTGATTTTTTTTGGTTCGAATATAAAATTATATTCGTATAGTTTTCTAAACTATTTTTTAGTTTTTCTTTCACCAAAAATTCTTTTTATACTTATATATTCTTTTAAACTATACAATATAAGTTTTCATAATACCTTGATCATTGGATTGATTTATTAGATTAAATGTGATGTTTATGTATACATTATTTTTGTGGTTTGATTTCTTTCTCTAGTTTTTGCCATGGGTCCTAAGAAAAGAGCGAGAAAAGAGATCGCGTCTAGTTCTTCAAATCCAAATCTCAATTCCGAAAACAATGGCACAAAATCAAACTTAAAACCATATTTTTCAACATTGTTTTAATGAACCTCAATACCCTCGCGCCATGCATCATTTTAAACAATACAAAAATTTCAAAATTCGTTGTGAGTGCGTTGTTTCTATCCCTTTCATGTCTTCCGATGAATTTCATTTTCATTATCTTGATTTATTAACTCAATGGAAGTTCATGCCCTTTTTGAGCATACTCGACATACTTTATAAAAATCTTGTCCTTATTTTTTACTCTAATGCCAGTGTATTTTAAACCAAGAAAAAACCAAGGTTATTGCTATAGAGTCTTACCTTATAGGACAAAATTTTCAACTTGACTCTTGTTCTATAGCAAATCTTTTGGGTTTAGAGGATGTGGAAATAGATGATGATGATTCTTTGGGTCATAATTATAGTGGATTTGTAACCGTTCTTGATGCTCATGATCGCTTCCTTCACTTTCTTATCACTTGGTAGTTTCGACCATCCATTGGTATATGGTCCAAAATTCGTCAAGTCAATGATTTTTGGATCTGTTGTTTCCGTGAGGGTAAGCTTCCTAACCTTGCTCAAATTATGTTTGCCGAGATAGTCTACCTTGTTCAAAATCGTCATACTACTCTTGTGACATCTTTCACCTATGACACCGCCTCGAGCTACAAGTTCCACAAGATCATATTGATTGCTCCTATAACCTTGGATTGCCTCTCACTGATCCCGTCGATGAATGTTCTCTTCGCCGAGCAAAGTTTATCATCTACAATGGAGAATGAATTCGTATTCCAGATCTTCCCAGTGATGTTCAACTCGAGCACGTGGAGGATGTTCCAGTTGTTCCACCTCCGCCTTCCGTTGATGCTCTCATGACTTATCTTGACGAGAAGTTTACTTCTTTGGATACGAGTATGACTTTCGGCTTCACATCTCTTGATACTCGCTTGTTATCCTTGGAGGCTAGAGTTACTTCTATCGAGACTCGTCAAGCTTCAATGTATATGACTCTCACTGCGTTTCATGGAGAAAGGCGTGGACATTCTCTTTGTAATGATGCTATGGAAGATGAAGAAGAGGATGAAGACTATTCGTAGGCTTATTGCATATCATACATATCATATCATATTAGGATTTAAGTTTTATGCACCTTTGTTGTTTTTTGAATTCCTGTTAGTTTATGTTGTTTGCTTTGGTTTATGTTTTTATGTTGGATTATTATGTTGCTTTGAACACTGCTTTGAATTTATAATATTTATGTTTTTTATTTATGCTTGGAGTTATTTATTGTTTTATATCTTGCTTTTATTTACCCAATTGATTTTTATCTAACAAAAAATGGGAGAAGAATTGAGATTAAATTTTCAAAAAGATTTCAAAATAAACTATCTTTTAGTCTTAAAGAAAGTGGGAGTATTTTTCAAAAAGACTAAAAATTTACTTTGGTTTTGTTATATCAAAAAGGGGGAGATTGTAAAATTGGATAAATTTTTAAGTACTCAAAAAGACTTACAAAATGAAAAGGATTCGAACTTAAAATTGTTTCTAAGTCAAAAAATAAAACCCCAAATTTTTTCTAAGTGCTTTTGTACTCAAATCGCCAAATTTGGTCCAGGTGTATGAATACACCCTTGGCCGTATTGATACAGATTTTAGCTACTGGAAAACTATAACACCCCATTCCCAGCCTAGTCAAAAACTAGGTCGGAGAGTGCCACCTGTGAACAGAACGATGATCGGTGCAATAAAATTTCAGCAATGCATAACACTTGATCTTTATTATACCTTTCAAACATTACCCAATATCAATATTAGCTCGATTTATCCTATTTGAAGCAACGACTAATCAATTAGGACCAATTTCCAACTTTTACGAGTTTTAGGGACTAAATTGTAAATATGATAACTTAGAAGTCCTTTCTTGCAATTTACTATGTAATAATGAAATTCAATATATTCGCAGTAAGCTTGTAAATTTTTATGTCATTCCGATATCATTTACCTGTTCAATTAGACTATACAATAATCAGTGACCATTCTATAAATGATTCAAACTGTGTTTAAAGTATTTTAACAAAATTAACTACCACCGTACCGAAACACCTTGATTTCGTATCGGTACGGGTGTAAATGAACTGAGATCCAAATGAAACTGCCCAAACACGTATACAGTCGAGGACCATATCGGTACCACATGCAAATGTGAGGACCCAATTCCCAGCAATTCAAGAACTCCTATTGGTACAGCTCGACCTATATCGATACGGGTTGACTCATGCATTTAAATGCCCAAACCTTACTGCCAAAACCTGTATCGACACACTTTAGACCTGTATCGATATGTTATGGTTAACTCATGCTTTCTCAGGCCAAATATGCAAGGCCGTATCAATACAGCTTGACCTATATCAGTACGCCCTACACTGTAATGTCAAATTTTATCTGGTTTTTAGTCCATTTGACCTAGCAATCAATGTCCAAATGCAATGAAACTTTACCAACAATATTTCAATGCTATAATCTACTTGCATGCCAAATTTTAGGGTTATTCGATTCCATTTACTAGGTTTTCACCTTTTAGTGCCAAATATGCATATTTAACCTCTTTTAAACAATTTCAAAAGGTTACTTAGAGCCTTTATGGCATCCACAAGTCATGCATAATACACACATATCAAAAGGGTTATAAATGAGTAGTCCAACTAGTTTGCCACCATACTAGGAGTTCATTAAGGCAAAACATATTACTTGGGGCCTGTAGTGACTTGTCAATTCTCCAATCTTCAACAGTGGAATCCTTGACCTAAAATGTATGAAATGAAATGCATTAGACATACATTGCCTAGTGAGGTAGTCACAACTAAAATTTTATTCAGTGAAATGCATCCCAATTCATATCTTAACAATAACAATGCAATGAATCAATGGTAGCAATGCAATGTTCATGTTCAATAGCAATAAGTCCATAGTTTAACAATAACCCTTGGATCGATTCGGAATAGTGGATACACGAATTCCTACACCTCGCCAAATCAATAAATGGTCTAGTCCCTCAACCTCGCCAATATGACCAACATTACAATACATCTCTCCGCCTTGCCAAATCAGTATAGGCCGTAGCCCAAGGACCGTAGTCCACCCGTACACCGAGCTCATGAATTTTATGGCATGCCAATTGTATCCAAAGTCCTCTCAAATCCAAGGTCCGATGACAATATCGAAATTCAATGTTCAATAACAATAGCAATGTTCAATTCTTCTTATCAATAAGAATGTTCCGACGTCAATGTCCAATAGCAATATCAATAACAATGGCAATGTTCAATGATCTGAATGACAATAGCAATAGTTGATGCTTCACTTACAATGTTTCGATGGCAATAACTGTGTCGATATTAATGTACAATGACAACGACGATAGCAATAACAATGACTATACTCTCTGTCAAATGCCCAATGCTTCAACAATTCAATGACTATATCAATGGCAAAATCAATAACAATGATCGATGGCAATGGCTATTACGATATTGATGTCTGATACTCAATACCATGACTTACCTCCACTTACCAATGATATCCACTAAGTGGTTCGATGCAATATTCCTTAACAATGATGTTAGCAATGCTATATACAATGGAAATGGAATTGGGAAAGGCACCTAGCCTAATCCTGCGACTCTGACTACACTCACCTTGATAATCCGAAGCTTCTACAGCTCTCGGGTAGCAATCCTCTTGTTCCTAGCTTTCGGTGAAGATGATGGGTGATCTCTTTCAATTTCTTGAGCTAGGTAAACGATAGGATTGTGTTAGAATCAATATTACTATATCAAAATCACCATAACGATATCAAAATCATTATCTAAACTCAATATAGACAATATCTATAAATTTTCCATGGATAGCCAAAACCTAGCTTGAGATTACTCTCAAGTCCTCCATGGATTTCAACAATTTTTTGGGAAAATAGCTTATTCGATCGGTAGGAACGTTTCGATAACAATAAACTGAAGAAAATCTAAACTTCACTCCACCAACAATGGTGGTGCTTGCTTGGGAGAAGAAGGTGATAACAATGGGGAGGTACTTGCTTACTAGAGTATCAGGTAAGACTCATCCTTTAGCTATTTACTCTATTTTAATAGGAATAGGTTTCCTTCCTTTGAAAGAATTGTTCTTGATCGTCCCACGTATGGATCATTAAAAATTAAGGAGGGGCTAATCGTAAGGTTAGTCCCTTAACTTTCAATTCTCTATACTTTTTCCCCCAAACTTTCAATTTCTATAATTTAGTGACTAAACATGTTTTCAATACTTCCAATACGGTCCTTAGACACTACTTCAACTCAATTAGAGTCCAATATTGATACAATTGACCTTGAGGTCAATGTTAGTACAATATTTGAACAATTCTGATATAGGGTTTCTGGTCGCCGAATCCTAATTCTAATTAGGCCAGATTTTAGGGTGTTACAAAAATGATTTTATACTTAATGGCTTTTGGGTACCAATATGCATGTAATCGTATCGGTACACCATTCATACCTGGGAACCAAATGGCCTTTGAGAATCGGTACAACTTTATGCATACCGATAGTGGTGTTAAGATTTTCATGATCTTTGGTAATAAATTTTTTTACTGTTGCCTTGTCAGTTTATTGGAACCATAAATTTGAGAAGTTGTTATATCGTACCGATACGCCCTTAGGCATACCGAAACTTTTTTTCATTCTCAACTTTCTCAGATTCTAGTGAGCAAAACTGGTACTGATATGGCTTAGTCTTTACCGATACCCCTTTATAAAATACACTCTCTGTACTGATACGCCCTCCCACGTATCGTTACCCCTTTTTACAATGGCTCTTTCTTCTTATAGCAGGTACTAAGGGTTAGCAGACAATATTTATTGCGGGGAAAATGTAGCCTAACGGCTATATTGATGATCTCAACTACCCAAACGGTTAGAAATCAATGAGGGGTATATAATCAAGTCTCTAAAGCTACAACAACAACTATTGGACAAGTCTTAAGCATTCAAGCACAAATCCAACAGTCTTGAGCATATTAGAGTCGAATTCTTGTAACCCACTTGAGAGTGCATATTTGTAATCTTTTAATTCAAATTTTGGGTTGAGCGAGCTTTGTATAATTGGGGCAAACATTTACCTTTGAGAGGTTTTATCAGTTTGCTATTTCTTTTCTTGTAAAAGAGTGATTTATCGTAGCTTTGGGGTAGAAAGCTTTGATAGTTTAAAGGTTTCCTCTTGAGCCTAGAAAAAGGTAAGAAATTCTTAGTGAATTTGGAAAAATCCTTTGTGGGAAGCTAAGGTAGTGGATGTAAACCTTGTTAGAAGGTTGAACCACTATAAATCTCTTGTGTCTCAATTTTCCATCTTTCAATTTGCTTCCCTTTATTTTTAAAATTGCAAATTCACCCTCTCTTGGCCACTCATCTCGATTGATCATCTCAACATCCATATTTCCATTTTCAAGGAAAACATATGTAGTAGCTAGAAATGCTTCCATTTCTTCACCAATCCCACAGTTTCCTGGCCAATTCTCTGTCTAGCCTATTGCTCTTCATGAACCACCTATTGTACATCCTTGAGCTTCTAGTATTCTAAATGATAGTCCAAGTCATTCAAGAGGTACTACATCACATGTGAAAGAGCTATATGCAGATTCTGCCCATACACACTGTGAGCAATCAACGTGTGTTCCAAAGCCAGTAAGTGGAGGTCCAGACCCTGTGCCAACACATGGTGATACACCAGTGTTGTAAAAGGCATCAACATCTAATTATCTACCTCACGTATGTGTTTGTATCTCTTATTGTGCTCATGTATCTGAGGGCTCAATGCATGGTGAGGCTGACGCTATAGAGGAAAATGATGGTTCCCTTCTCAACAATGTTCAGCTACACGTAGTCTCAGTACCTGATGCTTTTAATGATGATGCACTAACTACGGCTTCTATTGCTAAACATTGTCCCCTCAACACACACTATATGAAAACCAAAAATAAGGCTGGGGTTTTTAAACCTAAATTTTTTTGAGTAGCCTCTACGCTTACTCCCACTGATATCTTTGAGGCTCTGTCTAATAGTATCTGGAAAGATATTGTGTTTAGTGAATATAATGCTCTTATTTCTAATGAAACATAGGATCTAGTTCCTTTGCCCTCTGATTGTAAACTGGTTGGTTGTAAATGGTTATTCAAGGTCAAACTTAAAGCTGATGGGTCTATAAATCAGTACAAGGCTCGTTTAGTTGCTAAAGGGTTCTCATAGACCCATGGATGTTATTTTGTTAAAACATTTAGCCCGGTTACATGTTTCTTTATTGTCAATGTGTTGTTGTTTTTGGATGTTCAATGTTGTTAGCATATTCGTCAAGTTGACATCAACAATGTGTTCCGTAAAGGGACCTTAGTGAAGATGTGTACATGTCCCAGCCCCTTGGCTTTGAAGTGGATGGTCCAGGGAATGATAAACTTAAGTGCAAGCTAAAGAATTCATTTTATGTCCTTAAACAGACTCCTCGTAACTGGTTCATGAAACTAAAGGATTTTCTGTCATTTGGGGTTTGTTAATTCAACAATATATTATTCTTTGTTTATTTTTTCAACTTAAACTATTTTTGTGTATGCATCCGTATATGTAGATGATATTCTTATGACTGTAAATTCAGACATTCACATTGCTAGGTTCATTACAAAGCTGCATGAGAGGTTCTCCCTCAAGGACCTTGGCCAAGTCAAATTCTTTCTTAGGCTTGAAGTTGCCAGGACCAGTGAAGGGATATTACTATGTCAATGCAAATATATATTAGAGGTGATGCAAAAGGCTCATCTTGACACTACTACGCCTATGGATACCCCTATGGCTGTTTTGCCCAAGTTGAGAAAAGATGGTGGGGTTGAGTTTTGCAGTGTTCAACTCTATTGTGGAATTGTTGGTGCCTTACAATGCGTGTGCCACACACACCCAAACATTTCGTTTGTTGTGAGAAAGGTTTCTCAATTTATGAAAAAAACCTACTAAAGGTCACTAGGTTACGACGAAGCGTATTCTTCATTACCTGAGAGGCACAATTGATTATGGCCTATGGTTCCCTGAGAATGGTGACTCAAGGAGGACTATGGTTGCCTTTATGGACGCTGATAGGGGCAGTGACGTAGATGATAGACGATATGTCTCTGGCTACTGTGTGTATTGGGGAGCACACTTGGTCTCTTGGAGTTCCTGGAAACAACGTGTTGTGTCATTTTCAACGACAGAAGCTGAATATAGAAGCTTAGCTAATGCAATTGTAGAAATAATGTGGTTCCAAGCTGTGTTAATCTCTTCTTCATGGGCTTCATGGAAAGTATAGTTTTGTGGGAAAAAGGGTAAGTCTTCATTTATGGGTTTTTGAAAGTTTTAAGCTTTTGAGGTTTTCGTGAAGTTATCTTATGATTTTAAGGTTGTATTTTCATGGCTAAGATACCATAATAGTTGGTTTAAACTCTAATTTGATTTCATGTTGGTATGACATGTGAAAGAGGAGTTCAAGGAGCTAAGTGTGTGAGTTTCATTTGGGTTTTTGCTAAAGGTCAGTACATCTATGACTCATATATATTCTTGAAGATCATAAAGTGATTGCTTTGCTCGATTTTATGGTTTATGATTGCTAGTTTGGGTTTTAAGGTAGCTTAGAGCTTGCAAATGAAAAATCTCGAATTAAATGTTGTTAATGTGTAATAAGGGTAGCAAACCAATTTAATTGACTCCCATAATATGTAGGATTAAGTTAATGGGTTAAAGGTTACGTTTTGGGGGCTTGGGAAGTGATTTCCCGAGCCTTGAAAGCCATTTCTAGGCTTCAGTATCGGTACGCGGGGAGCCCGTACCGGTACCCTGTGTTATTTATGTTAAACGCACGCAAAATTAAAAAGGGTATCGATACACCTAAGGTGGGTATCAATACCCCTTGTTCCATTGAATTTCAGTAGCTTAAAATGGTATCGGTACGCTTGGAGCCGTATTGATACGCTGCAGGGACCGTGTATTGGTACAGGTAAATGATCAATCCTTTCTCTATGAAGCTGAGTATTGATACGCTTAGTCTGGGTATCGGTACCCAGAGACCAGTATCGATACTCTTGGGTGAGTATCAGTACCCACTTGGCAATCTACCCGAAAAATAAATTTTATGTTCGAAGGGCTTATAATTCGAGGTCTACGACCCAATGAGCTTCTAATGTGATAAAATGAATAATAAAACTAAGAAACCGGGTTTTAATCCTCATGTATGAGAGTAACGTGAAATAGCTTGGTGAATGATAACTTGATATAAATGTGATGGTTAGTGTTATGCCTTGGGGCATTTGTTGATGGCTTGGCTGGGTTCCACTTACCTCTTGGTGAGGTCTACGAATGCTCGGGGAGCATGTATTATCTTATGATTGTGTTAAAGAAATTCGGATGTCCTAGAGTCAGTACTACGATACTTATGTAAGAGGGTGTGTACTTCAAGTTGAATGATCAAGTACATCCGATGTACCCACAGGCTGAGTGATATGGGTGCGTTTAGAACTTATCCGTGGATATGGTGATTTGAATAAGGTAATAGACTCGATAGACTGAGTGAGCTCGAGTAACCTGATTGGTTGAGCGACCTCAGGTAAAGACTACTTATGGCTTATGTGATCCAAGTATATCTAGGACGTATCCGTGGCTATGGTGATCTAGATATGGTCCATTTAAGCTGATGGTTGTGTGATCATGGGTAAACTGATGACTGTGTGAACACATATAAATTAGGGCTTTGTTGGCCATTATGTGGATGATGTATGGATGTATTTAAGTATGTTATGTGGATGCTGTAGATAATAGGTTATGTACCTGATGGTTGAGTGATCAGGTTACAGTATGAATTAACTCGATGGGTGAGTGAGCTCAAGTAACTCGATAGGCTTTGTGACCTTGAGTGTGGTAAAGTATGGTGGAACTTGTAAGACTTCTTGTAGACTTGTTGATTCCTTGGGATAGATGATCTAAAAATATCAAGCTAGTGTAGGCTAGATGATAACTCATAGATATTGAAGCCTTATCTATGCTCTCTAGACTATTTTATCTTGCATGCTTTAACGATGTGCGTCAAACCTACTAATCTGTGAACAGAAACAACAATTCTGAATGCTGAGCTAATGAAGCACAATGGATACACTTCCACTCAACCATGCTTCATGCAAATCATAAATAAGAGCATGCAGCTAAAGATGATAACATGACAATAACATCAAATCAATGGGGTGCTACCTCTAGCCACCCAAACATATGTATCAAACAATAAGAATGTAAGAATCTCACATAGCAATCATACATATTTTACAAACAAACTTGGAGTGTGGCCCGGTTCAACTAAGCATCGGATACACACACTTTGAGTAAAGCCTGGTTCCACTAAGCATCAGTTTTATACACTCAAGCCTGCTTCCACTAAACCTTAGGTTCATATATTTGGAAATTTTAAACCATGGTGTTGCAAAACACTTTTCTCACATGAGTATCCGAAATCCCATTAAACAAGGTGATTCAACCATAAAAATGCCCTTATATGGCATACAATGATTATTTGATTCACCAGGGATCCTTATTAAACCAACACAATAAGTCACCCAAGGTTTTAATTAGATTATTACCCATTAAGCTCGTATATGAGGTTAAGAACTCAGTTTCTTACTATTCATTTTACCACTTTAGAAGCCCATTGGGCCGTAGTCCTTGAATTAAAGGTCCTTTGAACTCAAATCTTATTTTTCAGGCATATTGCCCAGTGAGTACTGATACTCACTTAGGAGTACCGATACGCTCCAATGGATACTATTACCTAGTTACGCATATCGATACTCGGTTTTCTTATTGGAGGGGTTTAAACAAAACACCATAGCAATACCAGTGAAGTGTACCGATACCCCAGGTGCACCTATGCGCTTCCAAGCGTACCGATATCCATTTTGGCTACCAAAATTTGACCCCACAATCCTTCTCTCATTAAGCTCGGTCTAACACAAGGGTGTTTTACACTTACGCCCATAAAAGGCCTCAAAGGGAACCATATTGATGCTCATTTGGAAATTGTTTTTTAAGCAGACTTAACAAGTGGTAACTATTCTTTCCAACTCCCCTCAAAATTAATGATACAACACCGAAGCATATCCTCAAAGATTTGTATAACTCACTCAAAATTACCATCGATCTAAGGGTTGAAAGCCGTACTGAAATGCAACTTGGTATCCAAAGCTTAATGTATCTTCTTCTACAACCTTGACGTGAAACGCGAATCTCTATCCGATATGATCGATGATGGCACTCCATACAACCTTACTATATCTTGGATGTACAATCGCGCCAACCTCTCAAGTGTATAATCCATACGTAGAGGTAAGAAATGAGCAGACTTTGGTCAAACGATCCACTATCACCCATATGGCATCATGTTTCTTTTGTGTCAATGGCATCCCTATAACAAAGTCCATGGTCATCCGATCCCACTTTCATTATGGAATGCTGAAAAGCTAAGCATCTTGTCACAAATTTGGATACATCTCTTTTCATACCATGCCACCAATAAAAGGGACGAAGGTCTCGATACATTTTGTTGCTGCCTAGATGCATAGTGGACAGACTCTGATGCGCCTCTAGAAAGACACAGTCACCCAAATCCTCCAAAGCCGGGAGACACAGCTAACCTTTGAAGTACAAGATCCCACAATCTCGCACCTCAAAATCAGATGTCTCGTCTCCTTAAACTATCTCTATCTTTTCCATTAACTCTTCATCTAACACTTGAGTCCTTTTTATCTCATGAACTAAGGTAGGCTCTACGTGAAGGTCGGGTAACAACCCACCGTCCTCGGTCATCCTTAAACGAACAAACATCGCCCTCAGATATGACATAGACTTCTTACTCAAGGCATCAACCACCACATTAGCTTTACCGGGGTGATACTCGATGATGTAATCATAATCATTTAACAACTCAATCCATCGGCTTTGTCTAAAATTCAACTCCTTTTTGGTGAGGAGGTACTTTAATCTCTTGTGATCGGTGTAGATGTAACACATTTCTCCATACAAATAATGCCTCCAAATCTTTAACGTGAAGATAAATACGGCAAGCTCCAAATCATGTGTAGGGTAATTCCGTTCCTAAGGATTAAGTTATCTCGAGGCATAAGCAACCACCTTACCTTCTTGCATGAGAACACAACCGAGCTCATTCAAAGAAGCATCACCAAACACAATATAATTTTTTCCCAATTCAGGTTGCGTCAAAACCAGAGCCTCCGTAAGGTACGCCTTCAACTGTTCAAAGCTTTGTTGTCTTCTCTCATTCCATTCAAACGGAACTCCTTTTTGTAACAACTTGGTCATAGGTGTTGCTATGATGGAAAATCCCTTGACAAAACGATGATAATATCTGACAAGTCCAAGAAAACTACGAACTTCCACGATATGCCTAGGTGGTTTGCACTCCACCACAACTTGAATTTTTTATGGATCAACTTGGACCCCATCCACTGCAGTGACGTGGCCCAAAAATGCCACCTCGAAGAGCCAAAATTCAAACTTACTGAACTTAGCAAAAAACTGTCTCTCCTTTAAGGCCTAAAGAAAATACGAAGATGATAATCATGCTTCTCCTCTGAGCTCGAATAAGCCAAGATGCCATCGATGAAAACCACTAAAAATTGATCTAGGCAAGGCTGAAAGATCCGGTTCATCAAATCCATAAAATATGCAGGTGCATTGGTAAGCCCGAAAGGCATCACCAAGAACTCATAATGTCCATAACGCATCCTGAAAGTGGTTTTCTGAATATCTTTTTCTACTACCTTCAACTGATAGTTGCCTGACCTCCAGTCAATCTTTGAGAAAACACGGGCACCTCTCAACTAGTCAAAAAGATCATTTATCCTTGGTAGGGGATAACGATTCTTCATAGTTACCTTGTTGAGCTAACGGTAATCAATGCACATCCTCATCGACCCATTATTCTTCTTAACAAACAAGATCGGTGCACCCTAATGTGAGATGTTTGGTCTAATAAAAACTTTCTAACAACTCTTGGATCTGATTCTTTAACTCCTTCAATTATATCAGTGTCATGCGATACAGTGCAATGGATACTGGTGTCATGCCATCAGCACCTCTATCTGAAACTCTAGCTCACGATCTGGAGGAAGCCCGTGTAACTCCTCCGAAAACACATTGGTAAACTCTCTAACAGTCTGAAGGCTATCAAACGTCAGACACTCAACACTCGTGTCAACTACGTAAGCCAAGAAGGCCTCGTAACCTTGTTGGATCATCCTTTGTGCTGCCAAAGCCGACACTACATTGGGAAGGCAATGACTTCTCTTACCAACTTCGCCCCATCTAAACCATGAAGCTTGAGACTCTTCGCTCTACAACCCAAGCACGCATCATGCTAAAACAACCAATCCATCCCTAGGATAGCATCAAACTCTTAGAACGGTAAAACAATCAAATCAGCCAGAAAGATTAAACCTTGAACCTCAATCAGACACCTCCAATACACCTTATGCACCAGAACATCATACCTGAAAGGACTAGTCATACGGATCCCAATATCAGGATCCTTGGCCGGAATACCCCATTGTTGAGATATTCCACTAGGAATGTAGGAATGAGTAGACCTCTGTCGACTTTGCTTACGCTTGGCAAAACATAGAATATTTAGTGTAAAAGTGCAAAGGTGTGTCGTATGCGTGCAAGTATACACAGTCAGCAAGTAATAAAGCAGTAAGCTGAGTATCGAATCCACAAGGATTGACAAAGAACTTAGTTGCTCAATTTTTTACTTGTTTGTAAGAAAATAAAAGTGTTTGAAAAGATTTGGGTTTTTATTTAAAAGATAGATAAAACAAGGTAAAAATAGTTTGGCAATAAGAATATGTTCGTATGAATGATGAGTGTTGGCAATGGATGCTTTGATTTCACGCTATTCATGTCGGCCTTTAATAATGTTCTGCCTTGGTTTTATTGCCGAGCAAATTCAAGAATAATATTGCCTCTTTCGATGGCAATACCCTAAGTTAATCACGATAAAACCCATATATGTCTATAATGAAGCTTTTCATTAATTAATTCGATTAAGTCCCAATCTTTACTCCTAAGGGGTAGACTGACTTTCAAAGTAAGTTCATCTACTTGACCATCTTCTGTCGAAGCTTCCCACTTTAGTATTTGAAAACTCATTATTGCCCCTTAAGTCTGTTAAGATATTAAGGTGCAATAAGCATATAATGCCAACTATCGTATGACAAAGAATTTGGAAAATTAAGCACTAGCAAATAGAAAATAATGCCAAGGCATTCTAATTATTAAAAACCAAATATAAAATAAGCGTTAATAGCAAACATCCCCCAACCAACTGTAAAAGCTTAGTTCATGGTTGGGAGGACCATCCACAAAACATCATTGTTTCTCATCATCATTTTGAAATAAAAACAAATAAAACTAAGAGAATGGGAAATAAGGAGATCCATCAATGCAACCCTTCAGTTGCTCCAGAGCTCTCACTCTTAGCTGGTCGAACCACATCACCTCTGGGTTCACCATGGTGTAACCTCTCTCCAATTTGATCTCTTCAAGTGGTTGCTTGATCTCCTTTAAATAGGCTTGCATGGAAACCCTAGGATAAGCTTTTAAGTTTGAAATTTGAATGCGCAAAGGGATAAAGCATGTTATCCTCTTATCCATATTTGAATCCTAGGGATAAAGTGTACAAGGTCCAAAGGCTACTTTGACTGAGCATTGGACTTCAATCCTTTCACAACCGAGCTTGGCATTGTTTGGTCCATCTATGCCAACTGCTGCTCGACAATTCTCAACTTCTTTTCCTGCGTTCTCTGCCAGCGCTTCTCTGCTATGTCTGCTTGCATGTGTCCTGCATCAAAACAAGTAAAACAACCATTCACATTGGCAGCAGAATAACTCCTAACTCCTTATGCAAATGCCTGATTCTAACATCTAAACCTAGCTCATTGCTTGTCCTCAAGTAATGCAACTAAAAATTTAAAAACAATAAAAACAAGAAAGTACCTTGGCAAATATTTTCATGGTTCCCAACACCTGCCAGCTAGAAAATTATGATCCTAGGTTTGTCCTCATATATGTAATATATCAAATGCCAAGTAGATAAGCAAATTTAAGTGCATCAAGATAGTTCTAGTCTAAGGTCTTTAAGTTTGCATGAAGTGCGGGCAATATGCATGAAATTTACTCAACTCCCTTAGTCAACTTTACTACCCAAAATCAGAATTATTATCATCATTTTTTTATTTTCCAAGGCTATTTTAATGCTGGCATTAAATTAGGTTTGCGTCATGCACTGTTTGGCGTGAGACATAAGGGGGAGCAAACTACGAATACCCATGTTAATATAGATTACATCACTAAGCTAACCCATTACACTCATACTCTAAAGTTTTGTTGGCATGAGAACTAAGAGGGAGAAACCACAGAGACCAAGTTACTTATTTTCTCTAAGGTATAGGGGTGTTCTAAAATATTTCAACCTTTGGCAAAACATTGTTGCCTTTCTCTTTTTTCTACCATGGCATTGTTCCCTTTTTTCTGAGTTTAGTTTCAAGAGAGCCTAAGTTTATTTTGCAAACTAGATGCATACCTCGCGTAGAGTGATACTAAAGTTTCCTAAACTAGAGTTCAATTGCGAAGCAACCTGGCATTGCTAACCTACTGTCATACAAGTTCTAAAATTCCAATTTCTTCATCGAAAAGATAATCTAGAACAAATTTAACTAAGCTAACAGTGTTGGCAAAATTATTAGAACAATTTATTAACTGATGCACAAAAAATTAGTGGTTTGGTATGTAAATTTTAATCCTACATGGCAAACTATTCTATATGGAAAACTGAAATTTAAACTTGAATATCATGGCATACTAAAGTGAGGATGCACACCCCCAAATCAAAGGTGTACATTATCCTCGATGCATGAAAACAACACATATATACAAATGAAAATAGTAAAATGCATGAACATGTGAATGCAATAAAATGAAAATACAAAGGAGTTTAGGAAGAGGAGAACTCCCCTTCGAAGCTTTCTGGCTTTGAAATGCAGGTCCTTCTTTTGATAAAGCTCCCTCGATTAGGAGCTGCATGCTTTTTGCACTTCAAGCTGGGTTTTGATGCGGCAGTGGAAGCTCCAAGGTCGTGGAGAACTTTTTCAACAATCGTCACTGGCTCAGAGGTAGCCGGGACTTCGGTGACAAGGGATGAGGCAGGTGCAGTGGGTGTGGCAATAGCTTTACCTTGGATCTGGATTCCTTATTCTTCGGATTCAGGTGATGTATTGGCAGATTCAACTTGTACTAGAGAGACTAGAACGGTGGCATTAGATGGTGTCAGGGTGGGGAAAGAGTGGGCATTGGCTGACATGTCATCCTTGGCAATGAGGTCGGTAAGGAAAACTGGGAAGCTTGGCAATGTATGCACATACATGTCTTCAAGTGTTTGCTTTATGGCACAGTCCCTGGCATGAAGATACTACCAAAGCATCGAGTTCTGCTCCTCGACTTTCTCCAACTTTGGGGGGATGATCTCATGACGTTGATACATCTGGGAAAGTATTGCCACTAAACCAACATGCGTCAGAGTCGTAGGTACTACCTTTGGGCCCTTGGCCTATGACACAAACTTGATAGTCTTTTGTTTGCCTTTCTCCTATGACTCCGTGGCAGTCAACTACCTCCACATAACAGTAGTTATGGAGGTCCCTTTGCTATTTTAGACGCTATTTTAATCGAGTTGTGTCAGGTCGTGCTGTATGCAAATGGTAGAAATTAGAGAAGGAAAAAGAAAACTTTCATTGGTCTTACCAACACACTTAAAAGTCTCGTAGATGATGAGCCATCCAACATTAATCTTGTGGCCAGTCATGATAGAGTGCAACAGGGCCATTCTTTCCTTCGAAACTGTCTCATTATGGGTGGTTGGCTTAAGGTTTGCCTTCAAGAAGTGATTCCACCCTTGCGGCTGAGACTTTAATGTCAATCTTTTCACCATCCGATGGACTTTTATCGACATGTTCCAATTGGTGCTGGCGTTAAATAGCTCCTTCAACAACGTCTTCCTCTTGGCATCGTCCAACGATTCAGTAAACTTGGTGTGTTCTTCTTTTGCACCATCTAAAGAAAACATCTCATTAATGTAACCCTCATCATAACAAACACATTTACCTTGCACCATCAAGAATAGTGAATCTTTGGTCGTTAGATGAGCATAGAATTCTTGAACGATGTTGGCATGAACTTCCCCTGGTGGTTGGCAGAACTTCTCCCACTTGTGTGTCTTTACCACCGCGACAAACTCCAAGGAATAGCCCAAGTTTGGTTCGTTTTTAAGTTGAAACCCTTCTCATAGAAGAAGGTTCTTAACACAAAGTTCTCCTCATATTTCTTGCGAATTTCCTCGTTGAAAAAGATCTTAAAAAGTGTCGATGGGGAGGCTACGGGAATATTTTTAGGACTTGAGTGATTTTTGGAAAAATAAGAAGTGATTCTTGGTGTTCTTGCTTGATATAGAAAATAGAGTGAAAAATGAAAAAGTATTTATTTTTGGATCGGTTAGGGTTTTAAGTAGATGGAAGGGTGAAAGGTTGAGTGATTAAGTGGGAGTTTTTAATGTGGCCAATTGAGTTGGGATAATGATGGGTTTTAGCATGTTTAGGGGAAACAAAAGATGATGTGATAAGGGGTTATGGTGATAGGATGGCATGGGAAAGAGGTGATAAGGTGATTAGGTTGAAATTTGAATTTTAACTTATCACTTTGGGCGGCTTGGGTAAATTTCAAAGAAAAAATTTTCACTCTCTCTTTGGCCAAGCTCTATTAAGCCATGGATGGCTAGGGTAAATTCTTTCCTCTAATTTTTTAATCACCTTATGCCATTCCCTTGCCTTGGCATTCTGCCTAGCGCACAAATCCTGCACTTACTCAAGAAAAACCTTTCCACGCAGTAAAAGAAAATAAAAATTAAAAGAAAGAAAAAAAAATAAATGAAAATACTAAAAAATAAAAAATCTAACCTACTATATACTAAATCAAACAATGATGATGATGTTCACGGAACCTTTTCTTGGAGGACAACCTTCTTGGCATCCTTTTGAGTGCCTTCCAAATAGTGTTTCAATCTTTGGACGTTTACTTTGAAAATTGCTCATGTCTTCAATTCCTTGATATCCACTGCTCTATGAGCATGTGGCTTTACAACTTTAGAGGGACTCAACCATCTAGACTTGAGCTTTCTTGGAAAAAACTTTAGCCTCGAGTTAAATAACAAAACACGTTGGCCTACCTTAAATTACCTTGGTATGATCCTGTCGTCATGCCATCATTTTGTCCTTTCCTTGTAGAGTCTGGCATTCTCGTAAGCATGTGTTCTAAATTCCTCTAACTCGTTCACATCCAATAAGTGTTTTGTACCAGCAGCTTTCCACTCCATTTTGAGCTTTTTGATTTCCCATTAAGCTTTATGTTCCAATTCCACTGGTAAGTGGCGTGCCTTCCCAAATATGAGCCTATAGGGAAAAGTTCCCAATGAAGTCTTAAAGGATATTTTGTAAGCCTACAAGGAATCCTCTAGTCTCAAGGACCAGTCCTTCCTTAATGAATTCACAGCCTTTTCCAAAATGTTCTTGATCTCTTTGTTTGAGATCTTCGCTTCGCTATTTGTTTGGGGATGGTAAGCTGTGCCAATGCATTGCTATATTCCGTACCTGTACAGAGCTCTAGAGATTAAATTACACTTAAAATGTGTACCTTCATCATGAATGATGGCTCTGGGGGCACCAAATCTCGTGAAGGTGTTCTTATACAGGAACTTGGCTACAGCCTTGGCATGATTTGTTGGTAGTGCAACGACCTCAACCCACTTGGAAACATAATCGACGACCACAAGAATATAGAGATTGGCAAATGATGGGGGGAAAGGACCCATGATGTCTAATCCCCATACATCAAACAACTCCACTAACATAGTATTCTAGAGTGGAAATTGATGTCTGCTCGAGATATTACCTATCTGCTAGCATCGGTCACATGCCCTGGCAAAGTAATGAACGTCTTTAAATAGTATGGGCCAAAAAAACCTGATTGGAAACATAATCGATGACTGCAAGAATATAGAGATTTCCAAATGATGGGGGGGAAAGGACCCATGAAGTCTATTCCCCATACGTCAAACAACTCCACTAGCATAATATTCTAGAGTGGCAATTGATGTCTGCTCAAGATGTTACTTGTCTACTGGCATCGGTCACATGCCCTGGCAAAGTAGTGAGCGTCTTTAAACAGTATAGGCAAAAAGAAACCTGATTGTAACACTTTGGTTGTAGTCTTCATTCTAGCAAAGTGGCCTCTATACGGTGTTGCATGACACAATTGCAAAATATTGTACTGCTCATCCTCTAGCACACATCGGTGGATCACTTGGTCTGCAAAGTGTTTAAACAAAATGGGCTCATCCCAATAGTACTGTCACACATCTTGCAAAAAATGTTTCTTGGCATTACTTGCCAGATCCGGTGGCATGATATTACTTACCAGGTAGTTGACTATGTCAGCGTACCATGGCATGGAATCGACTACAAGCAGGTATTCATCTCTAATGGCAGTGGCTCTACCTTCCTCAAGGTGATGTTTTAATCTTGACAAATGGTCAACTACCAAGTTTTCACTCCCCTTCTTGTCTTGAATCTCGAGATCAAACTCTTGCAGCAAGAGTGTCCATCGGATCAGTCAAGGCTTGGCATCCTTCTTGTCCAAGAGGTATTTCAATGTCGAGTGATCTATATATACCACAACTTTGTTACCCACTAAGTAAGATATGAATTTATCAAATGCAAATACAACCACGAGAAATTCTTTCTCGGTAGTGGTGTAGTTTAGTTGTGCTTAATTCAATGTTTGACTAGCATAGTAAATGGTGTGAAAAATCTTTCCACACCTCTGTCCTAATACAGCTCCAACAGCATAGCCGCTGGCATCTCACATGAGTTCGAATGGCTTATTCCAATCCGATGCTACAATTATGGGGGCACTGATCAACCTATCTTTTAGTTCTTGAAACGCTTGTAAACATGAATCATCAAACACAAAAGTGGTTTTTTTGTTCTAGAAACAAGCATAAAGGTTTAGAAAGTTTTGAAAAATCTTTAATCAAATGGCGGTAAAATCCTGCATGTCTTAAAAAACTTCTAATACCTTTTACACTTGTAGGAGGTGACAACTGTTTGATTACCTCCACTTTTGCCTTGTCAACTTCTAGCCTTTCTTGGTCACTTTATGACCGAGGACTACGCCCTCCTTCACCATGAAGTGGCATTTCTCCCTGTTCAAGACCAAGTTAGTCTTAATACATCTTCTCAAAACAAGCTCTAGATTATGAAGGTATTCCTCAAATGTCTTGCCAAACATCGAGAAGTCATCTATGAAAACTTCTAGGTTGTTCTCAATCATGTTCGAAAAGATAGACATCATAGAATGTTGAAACGTTGCTAGAGCATTACACAGTCCAAAGGGCATTCTTCTAAAAAAGAATGTCCTATATGAACAGGTGAATGTGGTCTTCTTCTGATCTTCCAGAGCTATAACAATCTGATTATATCCTGAATAGCCGTCTAGAGACAATCTGTCCAACATCTGAAAAATGAAGGGCAGTGGAAAGTGGTCTTTATTTGTGGAATTGTTTAGCTTCCTATATTCCATGCACACTCTCTATCTGGTAATAGTTCTAGAAGGAATTAACTCACTGTTGCTATTTTGAACCACGATCATGCCACCTTTCTTTGGCACACATTGCACCGGGCTGACCCACGAGCTATTAGAAATAGGATAGATTATCTCGGCATCCAGCCACTTTATAATTTCTTTTTTCACTACCTCTTTCATGCTTGGTTTCAATCTTCTCAAGCCCTCAATTGTTTTGCCATACCAGAATTATTTTGTGCATGCAAATAGTTAGGCTTATTCCTCGGATATCAGCCAAGGTCTATTCTAGTGCTTGCTTGTAATTGCTTAAAATTTCCAACAATCTTTCCTCCCGATCATTGGTTAGATCAACAAAAATGATCACTGGCAAGGTTGAGTGTTTACATAAGAAGGCATACTTGAGGTGGTCTAGCATCGGATTCAGTTCCAATTCAGGTGGCTCCTTAATGGATGGTTTAGGTGCATTGATCTCTCTGCTAGCCAACTCCAGTGGCTCTAGTTGTCCGAAATATCTTATTAATTCTTTCTCCAAGGTTATTCATTTAGTGTCCTCCCGTGTCTCTTCTTCATTAACTTATTCGATGGCATCATCATTTGAGTCTTGGCACATTGTGCCACGTCCACATTAAAAATTTACTCCACCATCTCATTAGCTTGGCATTCCTCAGGTTCATCTGTGCATTTAAGAGCTTGAAACACATTAAATGTAACATGTTGCTCATTCATGCACATAGTTAATTCACCTTTATGAACATCAATCAAAGCTCTAATTGTGGCAAGGAATGGTCTGCCCCATAATCTAAAATGATAAAATCAGTTGGGAATATGAATTTTTCTATCTTTAACAACACATCCTCAATCTTACCCTTAGGATGTGCAAAGGATCGGTCTACCAATTGAATTGTTACTGTGGTAGGCGTTGCTTTGATACCGAGCTTTCTAAAAATAGACATTGGCATCAAATTGATGTTGGCTCCCAAGTCACATAGTATATTACCCATGAATCTGAAGCCAATGGTATAAGGAATAATAAAACTTCTCGGATCTTTCAGCTTCGGTGGCAACCGATTGAGTATCATTGCACTGCATCCTTCAGTGAGAGCTACAGTCTCAAAATCACCTAGTTTCCTTTTCTTAGACAAGATGTCTTTCATGAATTTAACATAATTTAGAATCTACTCAAGAGCTTCCACCAATGGTATATTGATTTACAATTGCTTAAGGACTTCCAAGAAGCGCTTAAATTGATGATCCCCTTTGTGCTTCTATAGTCTTTATGGAAATGGTGGAGGTGGATAAGTGATAAGTGTTCAAAAGTACTATTTTTTCTTACCCTTTTTACTCATATTATTGTTAGACTTAGGCTCATATTAGTTGCATAATTAGCCATTCATGCATTAATCCATGTTTCCTTCCATCGTTGAGCTTGATTACATAACTTGGTAGTTTTTGTGGGAAAATATGCTGTTTTGGTGTGTTTTGTGTGTATGTGCAGGATCATTTGCCAAAGCAAGGCTAGAGCTAGTTGCCAGGGCAATGCATGAAGGATATGTCGAGCTAGTTGCCAGGGTAATACATAAAGGAGACACCGAGCCAGTTGCCAGGGCAATTGTCGACAAGAGCAAAGGTGATATGGTAGTCGAAATTGATGACTAGACAAGCCCAAGATGACGTGGAGCGAAGCCCAATCCCAAAGGAATTTGATTTCCATGAAGAGGTTAAAGAAGAATTAAATTCCAAGAAGATAGGAGAAGTTCTAGTAGGAATATAATTATAATAAAGAATTATATTCTTTAAAGATAATTTAATTCCAACTTAACTTCCTCCTCAAAGAAGGACTTTGACCTAGCCCTATAAATAAGAAGGAGATTTCGACAATCCAGAGAGAGAAAGAGAGGGGAATTTCGACAACTCTAAGGAGGGCAAGAGGAGAGAATTTTCGACAAGCATCTAGGGCAAGGAGGATTTCGACAAGCCTCCTTCTTCATCATTTTCTTTCTTGTTCGATTTGGTTCATGATAGGGATTATTTATCTTTTGTTTCTTTGGAACCTAGCCATGAACTAAATCTATTTGGCTATGGTTATTATGTTTTGTGGTTGTGAGAAACTATTGGATTTTTTTTAGGTAATAAGAGTTTGCATTTTTCTATTCAAGGTTTATTCATTCTTGGTTCTTATTCTTGTTTGCGAGTGAATTGGGAGAGGATCTCGTGATTTCATCTATTTATCTAATATCGGGAGAGTTAGATTCAAGAAATGAATGAATATGATCTTTATTCAATCTATTGATGGTGAAGATTAATCTGGCTTAGGAATAAGTTAAGGATTTCAACGGCTAAGAGGAGCGCAAGATTGGTTGTTGTTCACCCTTGATTCACGCAAGGATGTATTATCAAGGCATGCACAAGTAGCTAGAGTTTCGACTTAGGGATAAGAAGAAACCATTGAAGAACGCTCTGCCAAACCTTGAAGGTTACTGCCCATACGCCCAAGTAGTTGCCCAAGCAACCATCGATTAGTTGCCAAGGCAACCCCGTTGTGCAAGTTGCCACGGCAACTGAGTTGCCCGTGCACTCTTTTACCAAGACGATCCAATCGGCTATCACACCTCAACTCACGATAACCTGGCCTATCTCTCTCTCATTTGATCTCATATTTTCTTTTACTTTATTGCTTTCTAGTTTAGTTATTAGTTAAACTCCTATAATCCTTTATTTGTGTTTTTACTTTTTATAGTGCAAGAGACTAGATTCTTGAAGTGGCACCAATCCCTGTGGAGATGATATCTTTTATACTATAACTTACGATGTGTATACTTGCACATTTGCGTAGCACTTATTACGCGCAATAATAAGCATATGCTAGCTCCGCCAGTTTTGCCAAGGGTTTGCTGGCATCCGATTGAGGTCTGGCATCAAACTGAGGTATGGTATTGCTTATGTCCACTTCTTTCTTCTCTGCTTCTTTTGTTTCATCTATTAGTCTCTTCTCTTCCACCTGGCAACTAATTGGCTAGTTGATAGGTGTCTCAGCCTCGCATTGTTTTCCACTCCGAAGAGTTACAACTGTGCATTGTTCATTACCTCTATGCCTGGAATCCTTTGTATCACTTGGCAAAGCTCCTTGGGGTCTATTGCTGAGTGCACTGACAATCTATCCAATATGTACCTCCAAGTTTGGCATAGATGCTACCAAACTATGGACAGTTGCATCATCCCTCTCCATGTAATCTTTCAAAGTCCGCTGGTTGTTCATTTGCCCTACATTAAAGTTGTTTTGTGCCATCTGCATATTTTGATTTAAACCTTGCTAGGCATTGTTCTAACGTTGGGAATTGTATTGGTTAACTCCTTGATTTCCTAAAGCTAAATTTGGGTGTTGTTTCCATCCTGCATTGTAAGTATTGGAATTTGGATTATAATTACGATTAAAATTGCCAACAAAATTTACTGACTCAGGGTTGGTAGGGCAATCTTCCATGTGATGATCCTCTCCACATATTGTATAGAATGGGTCTAATGCCCGAACTTCTTAAGATTCATTACTCTTTTGCAAAGTTCTCACCATGCTAGTAAGATTGGAAATCTCAGCTTAGATGGATGTAAGTTCATCTATCTATAATTTCCCGCCAGTTTTAGTCCCAAGTCTGGCAGCAGGATACTCGAAATCATTAGTTGAAATCCTCTCAAGGATGTCAACTACCTCTATATAGTTTTTTTGAAGCAGCGAACCATTTGTCGAAGCAACGACAATAGTTCTAGCTTGTGCATTGAGTCCATTGTAGAAGGTCTCCATCTGGGTCTAATTTGGGAATCCATGCATGGGACACCTCCTCAACAGGTCCTTAAATCTCTCCCAAGCATCATATAGGGTCTCATCATCAGCCTGCCTAAATGTAATGATCTCATTCCTCGGCTTGGCAGTGAGTTTAGTTGGTTGGAATCGTAGCAAAATTTTATGGCATAGATCTCCCCATGAGGTGACAGAACCAAATGGAAAAGAACTTAGCCATATTTTTGCTCCATCTCTCATGGAAAAGGTGAATAATTTCAGCTTCATTGTATCTTCTGATACTCTAGGCTGCTGAAATAGATGGTAAACCTCCATGAATTACTACAAGTGTTGCCTCGAATCTCCAGTAGGTGCTCCATCAAATTGTCCTCGAGACCAATCATCACCGGTTTGAGTTCAAAATTTGGTGTATTTACCTCGAGACCAATCAGTCACGGCATCAAATTGTCTATGTTTGGTGTCGATTGTTCTCTAATAGGTCTCTCTTCCTCCACATTAACGGCTGGGGTAGTAGGAGCAACCGGTATTCCATTGTGAATTGGTGGATTTCTCTTATTGTTTGGGTTACCATATGCTCCTCAATTACCTTGTTGAGCCATCTCTCAAACTTTTTTCTTTAACCTTCGTAAGGTTCTTTAGATTTTTGGGTCGTATGGCCAATCTTCCACCGCAATGCAGTTTCTGGTCATACACCAGTCAAAACAAATAAATAAAACAAAAGTAAAAATCAAAACAATAAATACCATCGCAATCCCCAGCAACTGCACCAAAAACTTGTCAACTTTGCTAACGCTTGGCAAAGTGTAAAGGAATAGTGCCAAGTTGAGTCTTATGCGTGCAAGTATACACGGCCAGCAAGTAATACAATAGTAAGCTGAGTATCGAATCCACAAGGATTGACCAAGAACTTAGTTGCTCAATTTTTTACTTGTTTGTAAGAAAATGAAAGTGTTTGAAATGATTTGGGTATTTTTTTATTTAAAAGATAGCTAAAGTAAGGTAAAAACTCTTTGGCAATGAGAAGGTGTTCTTATGAATGATGAGTGTTGGCAAGGGATGCATGGATTTCAAGCTATTCATGCCAGCCTTTAATAATGTTTTGCCTTGGTTTTATTGCCAAGCAGATTCAAGAATAGTATTGCCTATGTCGACGGTAATACCCTAAGTTAATCACGATAAAACCCCTATATATCTATAGTGAAGCTTTTCATTAATTAACTCGATTAAGTTTCAATCTTTACTCCTAAGGGGTCGACTCACTTCCAAAGTAAGTTCATCTACTTAAACATCTTCTTTCAAAGCTTCTCGCCTTAGTATCTGGAAACAGATCATTACCCCTTAAGTCTGTTAAGATATTAAGGTGCAATAAGCATACAATGCCAATTGTCGTATGACAAAGAATTTGGGAAATTTAAGCACTAGTAGATAGAAAATAATGCCAAGGAATTCTAATTATTAAAAACCAAATATAAAATAAGCATTAATCGCAAACATCCCCCAACCAACTGTAAAAGCTTAGTTCATGGTTGGGAGGTCCATCCATAAAACATCATTGTTTCTCATCACCATTTCGAAATAAAAACAAATAAAACTAAGAGAATGGGTAAGAAGGAGATTCGTTGATGCAACCCTTCGAATGCTCCAGAGCTCTCGATCTTAGCTGGTCGAACACGTCGCCTCTAGGTTCACCAGGGTGCAGCTTTTCTTCAATCTGATCTCTTCAAGTGGTTGCTTTTTCTCCTTTAAATAGGCTTGCATGGAAACCCTGGGATAAGCTTTTGATTTTGAAATTTAAATGCGCAAAGGGATAAAATGTGTTATCCTCTAATCCATATTTGAATCCTAAGGCCGACGTGTACAAGGTCCAACGGCTACTTTGACCGAGCATTAGAGTTCAATCCTTTGCCAATTGAGCTTGGCATTGTTTGGTCTATCTATGCCAACTGCTACTCGACAATTCCCTGCTTCTTTTCATGTGTTCTCTGCCATGTCTACTTGCATGTGTCCTGCATCAAAACCAACGAAGCGACCCTTCACACTAGCAACAAAATAGCTCCTAACTCCTTATGCAAATGCATGCTTCTAACATCTAAATGCAACTAAACGTACTCAAAGACAAGCAAAGGCATTATGAAATAAGCAAAACAACCCTTCACACTGGCAACAAAATACCCCAATATTGAGATATTCCACTACATATGTAGGAATGAGTAGACCCCGCAGTGGAAACAATGAACTATATGATGGATAAAAGGTCATCTGAGTTTGAACCGGGGTGGTGTCAGTAGCTGCCGAACAATCCCTCAAAAAATGATCCAGTGACCCATAACCATATCAAATTCTTGACGTCCCCCAACACTCGCCACTATGCTTACATCCATACGGATCACAAACTGGTGTGTTCCTCTATGAGCCTTCTGAGCTCATCATGGATGAAGTCGAAGGCCTTTTACTGCTTGTTGATTCTGACCTACGGTCTACTCTTGGATTCTGGTTCAAAGCTCCTCTACCTTGGTTCCAACGAGTGTTATTCCTCCCAAAATAAGACTACGAGTTGTTGGAGAAGTTTTGGGTCCTCCCACTCGAACTCTCTTGCCCACCAATCGGGCCATAGGTCAAACCTTGCACTTGCTCAAATGACTTGTTACTAGCAGTTAACTCTAAAAATACTTTCGGTGGGGCAGCAGTCAAATAGGTCTGAATCCTCAAACCCTTTAGGAACTTCTTGCATCTTATTTTCTCTGTAGAAACCAACTCATGAGCATACCTACTCAACTGTAATAACTCTTACTCATATTCAGAGACCGACCAGTTTCCCTAAACCAAGTAGTTGAACTGATCCCTCAAGCTATCAATATGGGCCTCTCCCATATACTTTTTCTCAAACTCATCCAAGAAATCATCCGAAGAAGGTTGGTTAGGATAACATCCCAACTCTACGGTCTCCCACCACACTCAAGCATTCTCTTTCAATAGGGAGAGAATGCATGACAACTTGTCATTGGGTTTCAACCTCATCTATCGCATGATGCAACGAGTGCCCCTCAACGACAGATCCACCTTAACCAAATTGTCTTGTCTCAATACAAGAAATTCCATAGCACTATGGCGAAGCACCCTCTCAATCAGTGCCTCATGCAATGTAGCCAGAGGCTTAAGTATGGCTCTCACAATTTGGTGAAGGGCCTGGTACAGATGAGAGACAGAATTTCCCCCTCGATCCCTTTTATCCTTTGAAACCTCCTCCATGTCAGTAACATAATCCTCATCATAGCTCCAATCTCGGGAGCCCTAAATCTCTTCTCGATATCAGGTTCTCCTTGGCATGATTACTTTCTGCATAAGCAAACAAATAAGGTTACACTATTGAATATTCAGCTTAAGCAAGTATACTTCGACTTATGGGCACGTATTTGCTAGACACCTATATAACACTCTCTAGACAATCCCATGGCTTCCTAAAACTAGCTAAACCTAGGCTATGATACTACTAAATGTAACATCCTCAACCCGGATATCACATCTGGGCCTTAAGCCCAACCAATAACCATAAAATTTCCAAACTAGTTTAGCCCAAATCACATCTATTTCATAAAACCCGTCAAGTTCAAATATTTTGAAATAGAAAAAAGAGTTGAAACGCTACTTGAGGAGCTCCACTTAAAATACATAAGGTACTACGAATACATAGCCCAATAATTTAAGTACTATACTCAAACACAAGTGGAAACTAAAGTCCTACTTTGATGATGCTCCAACGATGCATGCCAAACCTATTAACCAACAAACGAAAACAACAATTCTGAACGATAAGCTAACAAAGCTCAGTGGATACACTTCCACTCAACCATGCTTCATGCCGATACACTCCAACTCTCCAATTGTAGTTTTTGAGAGAAGCTTTGATTATCCCGATTGTGAATGCAAGTAAACCTTGTGTTCTGAATACTTTTGAAGATGAATGATGATGGTAGTTGAAGGTGTGGAAATATTTGATGTGTGGTGTTTAAGGAAAAAATATGAAAGGAATGGTGTGGGGTAAGTGAAGGCTTAGGTAATGTAAGGAAAGGTAGGAAAGGAAATGAGATGTTTCAGATATGGAAGTGAATGGAATGTGGTGATAGGATTCAAAGAAAGAAACTATACTATAAAGTATAATCTTGTTTCTTAAAAGAATATCTTTGAGGGTGGTGAAAGGACTTGGGCCCTTTGGTTATGTGAACCAAGAACCCGAAGTATAAAATGGAAAGGAAGACACCACAAGTACAAGTACTTGATAAGTCGATAAAGTTCTTAAAAAGAACAAATTTTGAGAGAAAATCTCACAAAGTAAAAGAAATATATTGATATGAGTTGTGTTTACAAAATAAAATTGAATCCCTATTTATAGTTTTCTAAAGGGGCCGCCGAATAGGCATGTACAAAGGAATAGGTGGCCGAAAAGACATGGGATGGTGCCTTGTGTTGGTTCGGCATAGGGCTGGTGATTCTTTGGTTTGAATGGTGTCCCCCTCCAAGAAATTGCCACCTAATTCTCCCTCCAAAAGTTGGCGCCCAACATGTTTCCCTCCAAGCCTGGTCGGTTATGTCTCTTAGGGAGGGACATGTCCCTTTAGGTGTTGAGATAATGTTGATGGCTTGAGCTGAGATGACCTCCTTGAGCTAGGCATTAGCTGACTTGAGTTGAACATTGAGCTAGATGAGCTACGTTAGTGTTGGAGCTGATTTGAGCTATTAGGAGCTGTCCTTAGTTAGGTGAGCTTGTCTTTAAGTTTCCTTGAGCTATCTCGAGCTGTTAGGAGCTTGCATTGGCTTGAAGCAGTGGCCGAGCAAGTTTGAGCTTGAAATGAGCTAAACGAGATAATGATGAGTTGTCCTTCAATCCCCTTGTTTATGTGGTTCATATATCCTATAAAGAAAACGCAATACAATATAAGTAAATGCAATTTAACATAAGTAAATGCATAAGATGGAAAACATAATAATAAGCTAAGTAAAGATGTGGATAATATGCTATGCATGCACATCATATAACATGTGAATAATATGACATGATAAATGGCAAACATATAATAAGCATATCCTTAGATATAAATGCATGCTTATGACATCATAAATAAGGTAATAGAAAATAAAGTAAGGAAGAACTTCCTTAGAATTAGTCTTGATGTCCATCAATGGTTTGAACAAGTCATGGAGAAAGTTGGTGCTGATTGGGATAGCATCACATGCAAATCATAAATCTTAAGCATGCAGCTAAAGATGATAACAGGGCAATAACATCAAATCAATGGGGCGCTACCTCTAGCCGCCCAAACATATGTATCAAATAGTAAGAACGTAAGAATCTCACATAGCAATTACACATATAATACCAACAAACCTGGAGTGTGGCCCGGTTCCACTAAGCAACAGGTAGACACACTCTGAGTGAAGATTGGTTCCACTAAGCATCGGGTTCATACACTCAAGCTCAGAATCTCTCATCGAGAATTTTCGAATGAGTCTCGGTCCCACTAAGCCATAGGTTCATACATTCAGAAATCTTGAACCATGGTGTTGCAACACTCTCTTCTCACATAGGTATCCAGAATCCCATCAAACAAGGTGATTCAACCATAAAAATAGCTGTATGCGGCATACATTCATTATTTGATCCACCAAGGATCCTTATTAAACCAAAACAATAAGTCACCCAAGGTTTTAATTAGATTATTACCCATTAAGCTCGTATATGTGGTTAAAAACTAAATTTCTTGATTTTACTATTTGTTTTACCACTTTAGAATCCCATCGAGCATTAGTCCTCGAATTAAAGGTCCCTCGAACTCAAATCTTATTTTTCAGGCAGATTGCCCAGTGAGCACCCATACTCACTTAGGAGTACCGATACGCTCTAGTGGGTATCGATACTCAATTTGCTCACTATAAGGGTTTAACCAAAACCTCGTACCAATACACGGGAAAGTACACTACCCCAAGTGTACCGATACCCATTTGTGCTACTGGAATTTGATGGAAGAGGGGGTATCGATATCCCCCTTAGGCATATCGATACACCCTTTAAATTTGACTTGGTTTCAACATATTTGACAAGGGGTACCAATACGTGTTCAACTAGTATCGGTAATCGAACCCAGAATTTATTTTCTGGAGTTCGTAAATCACCCCAAACGCCCCCAAACCTTCATGATAAAACCCCAAATTGAGCCTACAAGTTATGGAAGGGTAGTTTAGGTGGTTTACTACTAATTTTAAGCCATATCAACACAAATCTTTGGATTTACCATTTTAGGTGTCACAAGCATTCAACCAACCAAAATTATCAACTAAGCAACAAAGAAATCGCATTCATGATTTCCAGGAACAAAAAGGAGTTAGTAGCGTACTAACATTGATTCCTTGAAGATGAAGAAGCTCCTAGCCAAGCTCCCCAAGCCCTCTTCTTCCCAAGCTCCTTGGAAGAATTTCCAACTTCTTTCACTTGAATGATAGATTCTTTGATGCTGAACAACTTATACTAAACCCGAATTTCGTGATTCCAACTTAAAATGCTAAAGATTTCATCTTTACTTTAGATCTCCCAAGGAAAGATGGAGGAAAAAGGTGTGATGAAGATGAAGAGGAGACAAGGATGATATTATCCTCTTCCAAATTTGCAACCACCATAAAACTCACTATCTTTTTCCTTTCAAAAGTTGGGTAATTACTCTCTTACCCTCTCTAACACTAACCCAACACACATTTCTAGCCCAAAAATCTAAGCCCAACACCAAGGAAAACCCACATAGGCTCCAAAACCTCAGCCCAACGCCCAAGCCCACGTTCTTGGCGAAGCGACATAGGGATTTCGAAATCTAGGTCGTTACAAGTACAGTCTCTATGGCGGCCAATCCAGTATTACATGCTCGCACAAAGCATGTTGATCTCGATCTTTATTTCGTTTGAGAAAAATTAGGCGATCATCTACTCGAAGTCAACTATGTCCCGACACAACAGCAAATTATGGACGTTCTAACTAAACCCCTTCCAATAAATAGATTCCAAGAACTCAGATGACAACTCAATGTTGAATCTGCAAAGGGAGTCCTTGAAGAAGATAAAACGGAGTTAATATTAGAAGACTCAAGTTGTTGTAACCTTCTAATAACCTCCTAACAAGCTGCCCAATGGCCCTAACAGATTGAACTAACATTGGGCATTCTGTTAGGGCTAGCTCATGAGCTATATTAACCTGAGAAAGGAAATGACCCAAGACTCATACTTTTGGCTTACATTGTAAATATTTGTTTTAGGATTCTCTAGATTTTTGCTTATCCTCTAAAATCTCTAGATCTTCCAATAATCGTTTCTTATGTTTCACATTTGTATATTTTTCACTATTAGAGGGCTTCTCGTTTTTCAGTAGTATTTAGGTTTGATTTTAGAGAATTCCTTTTAGACGTAATACTATATTCTCAACAATAATGCATCTTTGGACAAATTTTGCGAATGTCATTCCCGTTGTTTTCATAGGTATTATACAATTCTCGATTAATGCGGACAAGAATGAACCTTGAAGTTAAATTTACATCGATGTAAGTTAGTTCTTCTTCGTGAAGGTTGAATTTATCTTTAAAGTTTCTACCTATAGAATTCAGGAATAGATTCGAGAATTTAAACTTGGTAGTTCATAAATTGAAAATAAATACATGCACGGTGCAGGAAGATTCAATGTATTTATTTACAAGCATGAAGATTTGATGATCACTATTGTCTCCAACGTCCTCCATTATTTTTTATTCATTGACAGAAGTAATCCTCTCCGAACCTACTGCTACTGCTCTATTGTATTGATTATGCTAAGCCAGTAGTTAGTTTCTAGGATATATCAACTTGTATGTTTGTTACAATAGTCAATAATTATGTTGGGTTGTTGGGTCGTTTCTAATATGTTGATAGATAGGTTTATATATACTCTTCTTTGCAGATTGGGCTTTGCAATAATTCTTAATAGTGTTCCATTTAATAAAAGTTTGAAGAAAAATTTTCATTTAACTTTTCTCTATTTGGCTAACTCTGACCGTTATGAGTTTCTTTTCTTCTTTTCTCTTGTTTTTTTTTTAGAATATAGGAAGAGGCCGAAGCTGATACATTAATCTCCCCTCAATCGGACATAAGGAAGCCAGAGACATCTCTGAGAAGAAGATCTTGGCGGCCATCTAGGGGACGTCATAAACAAAAAGAGTTACATTGGAATTTGGGTGTTACATTAATCTTGGCCATGAAATCGGCAATCATGTTAGCTTCTTGTCACACAAGGGGGAATTCAACCCACCATGCTCGCTCAATTAGAGCCACAAATGCTCTTACTAAAGCGTAGGGACTGGAGGGTGTGAAAGTCGAAAGGAGACGATGAACATCGACGTTGTCGGTTTGAACCACAAGGCGTTCAATTCCATAATCCCAAGCAAGCTTCAAGCCTTCGAGAACACTCCAAAGCTCAGCCTGCAAGACGTTAGTTATACCCATTTGCTTGGAGTAAGATCCAAGGAAGTTACCATCATTATTGCGAAACACCCTTCCAATCGAACTTTGGCCAGTGACAGTGGAGACGGCAGCGTCAGTGTTGAGAGAGATCCAGGCCGAAGGAGGTGGCTGCCATTGGATGAAATCAACTGAAAGAGCAACAGTCGAGGTTGAAGAGCAGTGAGAGGCATAAAGATTAGCCCAATGAGTGCTAACATGTAACAGAGAATTAGCATCCATTCGATCACCATTGAAGATGGCAGCGTTTCGCCTTTTCCAACTTTACCAAAAGAATGACAAAAAATCTTCTCTTATTTTAGTTTTTTTCATGATTCATCTCGTTATTGTTCTCTTCTCATCACCGGTCACTTACGACGTTCATCACTGCACCATTCACGGCGTTGATTACCCGAAGGTACCCTTAAGAATTGAGCATATCCACAATCACTAAAAGCTTCACCGCAACCTCACCATCACTAAGAATCCTCTGTTAATCTATCTTTCATCACCACTTCTGTTCACCATTTGCCCCTGATGAAAATATGCTATACAGTTTAAAACAAGAATAGATAATATAATTTTAATATAATATATTTTCAATTTGATTTTAGAGATTTATTATTATTATTATTATTTGACAAACTATCATAATTAAAAAAAAAATTAAACATAGACATTTATTAATTCATAAAAAAAATTAAAGAGTAATAAAGGTATGCAAATATCTTAATGATCTTACTTTAGTGCAAATAAGAACTAACCTATTAAGGGAAAACATAAAAAAAGAAACTTACAATCGAAAATAAAAAATGGAAAAAAAACTTTGCGCGCTTAAGATCATGACATTTTTTCATATTATATTATATCTTCACTTTACCTTGGTGAAGCGAAGAGATGTACTTTATGATTCAATGATATACTACTCGAAAAAGAAACGAGGTGTAGCTTTGTGTATCCGATATATACCAAGTATTCAAACATGCTCTAAAATGTGATTCCGATAAGTATTTGACTGGATAAAATGAAAAATTAATATGTTATGCTTTATAGATAAACTTCGATATAATGTGATTTGCTATGCCTAGATTGAAATAATTTATAATATTTTTATTCATACTTATGCATTTGCTTAATATGCATCTCACTGAGCATTTCGAAGCTCGCTTCATGTGTTCTGTGTCTTTGCAGGGACTATATAACTTATGTAGATCGGATCACATCATTCTCGAGTTACAAGTCAACATTTGGTTGTGTAAATGTTCTTATGAGTACTCCTAACGATTGAGGCTCGTAGGCAGGGGCAGATACAAGAATTTGAACTTCGTAATTGACCTACTAAGAATAAATATAATCACATATAAATCGAGAATAAATTGAATAAGTTAATTATATTTAAAAATTTATAAAAAAATTAAATTAAAAATTACTAAGACATAATAATAACTAGAAATAAACTTAATTAGTGAAAAAATAATAAAATAGTAGTAATAGAAAATTAATATATATGGTAATAAAAATAATGAAAGTGATAATAATAAAAATAATCATAATAAATACAATAATAGAGGGGTAAATATATTACACAACAATAACAATTATTATAATAAAAAGTATATTAACTACCGAAAAATAAAAGTGGTATTTTATAATAATAAAAAAATAAAAATCTAATAACAAAAAATATATAATGCAATAAAATAATAAATAAATATGAAAGTAAAAATAATCATACTGAGGAAACAAAATGAAAGAAAATAAAACTTGAAAGGGTCAAAATAACTTATATAAGAATTATATTATGTGAAATTATATTAAAATGAATTACAAACAAAAGGGGAAGGACCGATATTGAAATTGCCCCAAAAGGGTAAATAGGATTTTTATTCATTTTTAATCAAGACTGAGGAATCAAAATGAAAGAAAATAAAACTTGAAAGGGTCAAAATAACTTATATGAAAATTATATTATGTGAAATTATATTAACTGTCTAAATCATATACAAATTTCAAATTTTTAGAGGGATTACTAGCACCTCTAATCCCCTTGGTTCATCCCTATTTTTAATGGCGAGTCATGTGACCCACCAGGTACCATACACCCATGCTCGTAGGGATGAATTGATGAGAATAAAAATCATTTTCCCCTTTTCAATGCCTCCATTTATGCCTCTGTATTAAAATTTTAGGTTTAGGGTTTGTCGCGACCATTTTTAAACCGAGTGTGAAAATAGCCTGACAATTAGTTCCTTTTTAAAATTAGGGCTTTTATCCATTTTAATTTACTTAATCTTGAAAATTAGGGTTTTCATTTTAAATCGAATTTCCCTTTTATTTATTCTTGAAAATCAATTAGGAGTCGCCACCATAAAAACAATTATAGATTCATTTCTTAAAAATTTGAGTTCAAGAGTCGATTACGTGTGGGGAAGGACTAGTACCCCCACAAACGCCCGTTATCGGTACCTTTTAATTTTACGTGGCATTTTGAATAATAATTTTGTTGAGTGGATCAATCGAATCGAAATTGGCCAAGAGGGGTGAATTGACTTTTTAAAGTGGAAGACAACAAATTGAAAAATAGAAAATTGGGGACAAGACAATTTATAATGGTTCAAGCTTCTAACAAGCTCTACATCCACTACCTTAGCTCCCACTAAGGATTTTCAACTAATATCCAATAGATATTATTCCCCTTTTCTAGGCTAAGGAGGTAACATTTACAAACCAGTTAATCTTTCTACCCAAAGATTAACCAAAAGCTATCTTTTTACAAAGAAGAGAATTGGCAAACTTAAAATATCACTCACAAGAAAAATTTGTTGCCCAAATGATACACAACTCTCCCCAAACTTGAAAGAAATGTTTACAATAAGAATTACAGCAAGTGGGGTAAAAGGATTTGACTCTATGAAGCACAATGGTTTGGATATATGCTTGAATGTTGCAAATATGTTCAATAGTTGTTGCTGATGCTTTGGAGGCTTGCTTTTATACCCTTGCATTGATTTCTGGCCATTTGGGTGGTTGAGATCATCATTGTAGCTGTTGGGCTGCATTTTTCATGCAATAAATGCTCTTCATCAACCAACCATATCGGTACACGAAGGCCCATATCGATATCTATCTATGCCTTTGAAATAAATTTAGGCTATTAAAATTTATTTTAATAACCGTATCGATACAGGGTTAACCGTATCGGTACACTTTAGGCTATTAAAATTTCAATATCGTAAAACCGTATCGATACGGCTAGAGCATATCGATACGCCTTAGCGTACCTTTCAGATTTTGCTTTGAAACACTTATAAAATTTTGTTTGGTTTGAATGTTTTGACTTAGAATCAGATTTGGTTCAAATTGCTTGTCAGTTTGTGAGACTTTAGAGTACTTCAAAATTTATTTGCTTTTACAACTAGGTCCTTAGACAAATTGTTATATCAAAATCAAATTAGGTTTTACAAATTTGAATTTAATTTACCCATAATTATCAAATGGATTTTAATTCCAAATGGAGATATCCTTTTATAAGAAAATACATTTTAGATCAAATATGAGATTAAAAGCACTCTGTTAAGAAGTTCCCCATTCATATTCATAAAATGTATTTTCAATATAAAAAGTTTATAATGAATGATTTATTATTGTCTTGTTTCATTTTAAATGCTAACTTAATTAAACTCTATTTAATTAAATTAATTAAACTACAAATATCATTGAATTTAAAGGCCTTTATGAGATAATATCAATTACTTGAATATCGTCCATCTAAGAACCCCTAGATTTAACTGATATTCACTAATTGAAATGTCATTCTAATTAATTAAAGTGATAACCTAATTAGGGTTCTATTTTAATTGACTAAGTGAATTTATTTAATTTTAAGTTGTAATGTATATTAAATGTACATCTTTAAGGCCACTTTTGAGACAACACCCCATTGCAAGCAAGTGGAACATCATCCAAATTTGAACCCCCAAAGTTTCCACTTAAAATACATTAATTTACTATAATAATCTTCCAAATTTAATTATTAGATTCTAATTGAACTTAGAACTAAGGCTCTAAACTACTAATTAATGCTAGGTGAATTATTTATCTAAATATTAAAACTATATACCCAATTTGAAATATGCAATCATACATATAAATTAAACAACCATTAAGCAATTGGATTAAACCAATTAAATGAGTTAACATATAAAACTAGTGCTAAATTGAACTGTTATCAAAATATAAGTGTCAAATTACAAACTAAGTGACAAAATTGCGAGAAAAGAAAATAGAAGGGCTGAAATATAAAGCCTATTAAAATAGGGCGCAAATTCTATGACCCGACCCGTGGGGCATTGCGCGGGTTAGGATAACTCAGTGCCAAAACGACACCGTTTTGCACAGGATTTCTAAACCCCAAACCAAGTTGGCTCAGTCAAATTCTCATTATCTCTCTCTCTCTCTCTTCATTTTCTCTCACCCAAATTCTTTCTTAGCCATAACAACTAAAACCCAGGTTTTAGGAACTAAAATAGATCAAAACCCGTTGTTGTTCATCAAAATCATCATTATTCCTCCCATTTTGACCATTTATAAAGACTCAAACTCACTCTTTTTATGTTTTTTTTTCGATCAAACACTAAAAAACCTTTAATGTTCATCTTTTGTTCTTCATCACCGCCCCTTTCGATCCATGTAAACATGAAATCTCACCAAAAATTATGTTTTTGAGGATCAAACACTAAAAAAACTAAGAACGCAAACCATGTTCTTCAACCTTTTTCTCTTTAATCCATAACCACCGTCTTTGCTTGACTTTGACTTGTTCGACGGCCACCGGAGGTGGTGCCAGCCACTATCGGCTACCGTCTCCTATCATCTTCCCCGTTCCTCCAACCACCATTTGAATTTTTTGCCGCCTATGATTGACTCTAACCACTGTTGGGTTCTGGTTGGCCTCCATGAGGCGATTTTCGGTCGCCATACCAGAACCTTAAAACTCCCAAAATTTTTCTTTTTGTCCTAAACCCTAATCTATTGCTCAATTCAACAGAATCATCTATCTTACTCAGTTAAACTAACTACCCGAACCCAAATTATCTCATTTTCGACTCTGAGAATGTTGTGAAACCTCTCCGGCCACTACAAACTCTCTGACTACGGGATAAGTCTCTTTGACTTGTTCATTTTAGGATCTAGTTTGCTTTTAATTTTTAAAACGACTACCTACTATTTTTTAGCTTTTAGTTCTAGATATGATATTTTAACTTTGATTGCAGGAAAAATGAAAAGGAGGTCAGAAAATTACCTCCTAGTGGCAGTGATGAACTCTAGTGATGACACTATAGCTCTGGCAGAGTTCCCTGGCGGCATCTCCTCTTCCCGATAACAATTTAGCTTCTCTAGTAGGTCCTTTCAACTACTTTTCTCTTAATTCAATTATTAGGTAATAATTGCTTCTTAATTATCTATCATTCATTAATTGTTTTCTTCTTCTTTTTCTCTCTCTAGGGGTTTTTATAGTGCTGACCCTAGGTGATGTCAGCGGATGGCTTAATCCGTATGAAGGGGTTTTTGGCCACTCTCTAGGCGACACGTGGGACTTTTGGCGGGCTCAAGAAACACAAATGTGTTTCTTTGGGCCTTTGCTATCAAATTTGGGTAGGAAACCCATTTTTACCCAAAAATGGATTGGAAATAAGCTATAAACTGGGCCTTGAACTTGTATTTTGGGCTTTAGGTGTTTTTTATGATGTAATTGGACATTATAATGGATTTTTTTACTTTTATTTTGGACTATTTATTTATCTATTCATTTTATTTAAGATACAAGATATATATAACCCTAGGTAAAAATCGGGTATTACAGCCGCCCCTCTTTGCTTATTGTTGTAGAATAGGAATAGGGCAAAGACAAAAGACACGAATTTTACCTGAACCATCTGACCACCAAAGGTTGAAGTTTTTCTTCTCATTATGAAATTCTTCAATCTTCTGCCAAACCGTAGAGTTTGAAGCTGTTATTCTTATTATGAAATTCTTCATTCCTCACTCTTTTGCTAATCCATTTTCAATAAAGGTGTCAAACAAGCAAGCTCTTCTCATTAGGAACTTTCTTATTCTTCAAAAGGGTGAAATCTTCTCATTAGGAGCTCTTCCTTCTTCATCTTGTGAGTTCTTCTCATTATGAGTTTTTCGTTCTTTGCTGAGCGAGTTCATCTCATTAGGAATTCTGAATCCTTTGCTAGGCGAGTTCTTCTTATTAGGAACTCTAAACTCTTTTCTAGGCGAGTTCTTCTCATTAGGAACTCTGAATTCTTTGCTAAATTCCTTCAAAACAGATTAAGAATGCTTTGATGAGGGTTGGTATGACCCTATTTTGATATATGTTGCATGAACCATGACTCATTGGTATTAATCAAACAACTCCTACTTTTAGGGAAACCACTGTTATTTTATCTCACACTTAGGATTGATCCTTGAAACCTCTTCATGCATTTCTGGCCCTTTGCTCTAAAGCACCTTCTTAAGTTTTCACTTTATATTACTTTTCTCAAAGAGTCTTTTTGGATTTTTACTTTGGTTTTTCTTTTATCTTTTTCTCAAGGTGCCCTTTTAGGTTTTTACCTCGGTTTCTTTCTTTTCATTCCTTTTTCTTTTCTTTTCTTTTCTTTTCTTTTTCTTCTTCTTTTTTTTTTTTTTTTTTTCTTTTTCTTTTAGTTTTCCTTTTCCTTTTCCTGTTTCTTTTTTCCTTTTTCTTTTCCCTTTCAGGGTTCCCTATCGGGTTTTCACCTATCTTTTTCTCTTTTCATTCATTTCCTGTCTGTTCTTCCAACCTGTTCAAGTATAACTTGATTCGTGCATTTCATTTTTTTCTGCTGGCACAATACTTTGCTCTGTCTTCTCTTTTTACACTCCTCTTTAATATCCTGGAGTGCTAAAGCCACCTACAATCCTTCAAAACATAGTAATACAAAAAAATCATATGTTTTTCAATGAATTATGCTTATTTACTTGCATGATGCTTTAGAAAATAAAGAAAGCTCAGAAGAGAATTCATGAATTTTATCAAGGCTTATAAGAAAAAATACAATGTGATTTGAGAAAAGTCATGGCAAACTAAAACAACAAAGTCAAGAAACAAAGTCAGATCTTCGAGCATCCATAGCACGAAGGATACAACCACCCCATCAACCAAATATAGTTCTGAGCTTGAACCTTTATCCAACAAACTTCAACGTTGTTAAGATGTCTACAGTGTGAAATCCCTCCCAAAATACTGGGTGTCTGAGAGGTTTTAATTGACAGGTGCCTAATCTCAACAAATCTCTCTTTTTTATATCAATGGCGCCCTTTTAGGGTTTTACCACGGATATTTTCATTTTGCGAGGCACCCTTTTCAAGTTTCACTATGCCTTTTCTTTTTCTCTTTTTCTATTCTTTAGACATAATATTTCTTAATGGAATCAGAGTTCACTGGATTATGTAACTCTTTACCGTCCATTTCAGATAGGATCAGTGCTCCTCTAGAGAAAGCCTTTTTAATAACATAAGGTCCCTTCCAGTTAGGCATCCATTTTCGATGATCATCTTGATGTATTTGTAGGATCTTTTTCAACACAAGATCTCTCTCTCTCGAAATTCTCTGGGCTAAACTTTCTTATCATATGCCTGCATCATCCTTTTTTGGTACATTTGGCTATGGCAAATAGCCTTCAACCTTTTTTCTTCAATGAGATTCAGCTGGTCAAATCTGGCCTGCACCCATTCCGCTTCGTCCAATTTCACTTCGGACAAAACTCAAAGAGATGGAATTTTAACCTCAATAGGAAGTACTGCTTCTGTCCCATAAACCAAAGAGTAAGGTGTTGCCCCAGTTGAGGCTCGTACCGATGTTCGATACGCGAACAATGCAAAAGGTAGCTTCTCTTGCCAGTCTTTGGAAGTCTCTATTGTCTTCGATATAATTTTCTTGATGTTTTTGTTTGCCACCTCCACTACCTCATTCATCTTAGGGTGGTAAGTCACATACTTGTGGTGCATAATTTTGAATTGCTCACACGATTCGACTATCACATTGTTGTTGAAATTGGTGGCATTACCAATAATAATTCTTTCTGCAATCCATTTTAAAAGATAATCTCTTTCTTTAGAAACTTACAAATTGTTGATCTCGTCATGTTGGTATAAGAAGCTTCTTCCACCCATTTGGTGAAGTAATCAATGACTACGAGAATGAAACAATGTCAATTAGAAGCCTCGAGATGAATATGCCCAATAACATCCATGCCCCAAACAACAAAAAGCCAAGGTGAATTCATCGTATGAAGAGGTACTGGAGGAGAATTGATATTGTCAGCATATATTTGGCATTTATGACATTTCTTAGCATACTCAATGCAATCTCCTTCCATGGTTAATCAGTAATAACCATATCTCATAATCTTCCTGGCCATAGCGAAACCACTTGCATGTGTTCCACATATTCCATCATGTACTTCTGCCAGAATATTTCTAGCCTCATTGGCATTAACACGTCTAAACAATATTTGATCTTTGCCCCCTTTGTATAAGATTTCTCCGTCGAGCACATATCTTGAAGCCACCCTTCTAATAGTTCTTTTGTCATTATCATTTGCCTCCAAGGGATAAGTCTGGAATTTAATGTACTGCAGAATATCAAAATACCAAGGGTTTCCATCCACCTTCTCTTCTATGCTATAGTAATGAGCATATGTTTCATAACTCTACATTCGAATCTGCATCATATCCTCTAGTTTATTTGCTAAGAATATCGAAGCTAGTGTAGCTAAGGCATCAACCATTTGATTATCCTGCCTAGGGATGTATGTAAAAGTAATTTCTTCAAATTCTTTCATTAGTTCAAGGATCAATTTTTGATATTCGATCAACTTTACATCCTTTGTTTCCCATTCTCCACAGATCTGGTAAATAACCAATGCTAAATCCCCGTATACCTTCAGGACCTCTATCTTTCTTTCAATAGCAGCTCGCAAGCCCATGACACAAGCTTCATATTCTACCATGTTATTAGTACAAAGGAACTCTAACTTGCTTGTGAAAGGATAGTGTACATTGTTTAGAGGGATCAACACTGCTCCAATCCCACGTCCTAGGGAGTTGGTTGCCCCATCAAAATACAACTTCCAATTTTCATTATCTGGGATTCCATTTTCTTCCGTGGAGATACTAATTACATCCTCATCTCAAAAATCAAAGTTCAAGGGCTCATAATCTTCTAAAGCACGACTAGCTAAGAAATTTGTTATAGCCCTTCCTTTTATTACTTTTTGACTTACATATACAATATCGAACTCTAACAACAACATTTTCCAACAAGCCAATCTTCCGGTTAACGCTAGAGCTTCCATCATAAACTTTAATATATTGAGGCGAGATATTAAGTAGTGTGGTATAAAATATATTGTCTGAGTCTACGAGTTACCCAAACCAAAGCACAACATAACTTTTGAATTGATGGATATTGTATTTCACACTCTATAAACTTTTTGCTCAAATAATAAATGGTTCAATCTTTCTTCCCTGTGTCATCATGTTGCCCCAGCACACATCCCATTGAGTTTTCATAGATCATCAAGTAAAGGATTAATGGTCTATTAGGAACTGGTGCCACTAGAATTGGATCATTTGACAAATATTCCTTGATCTTGTCGAGCGCCTCTCATAATTATTCATCCCATTCCCCTAGATTATTCTTTCAAAGCAATCTGAAGACTGGATCACATTTATCGGTCAACTGGGAAATGAACCGAGAAATGTAATTCAATCTCTTGAGGAATCATGGAACTTCTCTTTGCAAACGAGGTGGTGGAAAACTCTGGATTGCTTTCACTTTGTCTAGGTCAATCTCAATTCCTCTTCTACTAACCACAAAGCCTAAAAGTTTCCCAAACGTAGCCCCGAAGGTGCACATGTTGGGTTGAGCTTCAACTAATACTTTCTCAACCTATGGAATAGTTTCTACAAATTTTGAATGTTTTCTTCCTCAGTCTGGGACATAGCAATCATATCATCCACATACACTTCAATCTCTTTGTACATCATGTCGTGGAAAAGAGTCATCGTGGATCATTGCCCCTGCATTCTTTAGTTCGAAATGCATCACTTTGTAACAATATGTGCCCCACAAAGTTATGAATGTTGTTTTTTTATACCTTCTGGGTTCATCTTTATCTGGTTGTATCCTAAGAAGCCATCCATGAAGGAGAACCATGAATGTCCTGATGTATTGTCAACCAGGATGTCAATATAGGGTAAAGTAAAGTTATCCTTTAGACTTGCTCTATTCAAATCTCTATAGTCCATGCACATGCATACTTTCCATCTTTCTTCGGCACCGAGACTATGTTGGCTACCCATTCTGGGTATTATGCTACTTCGAGGAAGCCTGCATCAATCTACTTTTGTACCTCTTCTTTGATTTTTAGTATCATCTCCAGCCTTAACCTTCTGAGCTTCTACTGAACCAGTTTGCATTATGGTCGTATGGGAACTTAGGCACCACTATATTTGTATTCAATCCTGGCATATCTTGGTAGGACCAGGCGAAGACATCTTTGAACTCTCGCAACAAATCAACTAACTCTTGTTTGATTTTTGGTGAGAAAGTAGTACCAATCTTCACCTCCATTTTGACTTCATCTGTTCCGAGATTCAGGATTTCTATATCTTCTTTGTGAGGTAAGATCTACTTGTCTTCCTTTTCTACCAACCTCAGTATTTTGTTAGGGATTTCACATTCCATCTCATCTTCACACTCATTGACTTCCATTAAAAACACTGGTCGCCCATAAACTAATTTGGGTTAGGTTCAGGATCATTCATGCAATTAATAGTCGAAGACCTGCAAATAAAATAATAATATATTTGGAATGGATGTGAAAAAACAAGAAACATGTTTACCATTTGAGAAACATCATGAAAGCATCTTTATTGAAGTAAAATTTGCATAATTGCCCTTTACAGATAATCCCTTGTACTCGCGGGCACAAGTACGAGGTGGTTCTTGGCATTACTTTTTTTATTCTTAAAAGCTAGGGGAAGTTCTTTAGACGTCCAATTGCTAAGTACTTCACCAGGGAAGCACGCGTACGAATTCCCTCTAGAAACCTACCAGGTCAAGATCCCTCAGATATGCCGTTGACATACAGCCTTTCCATGATGTTGCCAAATATCTCCTCTTCTTGCAGTTTCACAGTTTCCAGGTTGTCCTTCTCAAGTTGCTTTTCCACGTTTTCAAACCCATGTGACTTGAAGATGCTAGTCAAGTCAAGAAGAGCCATAGCTTCAGAAGAAGATTCTATCCCCAAAAATTGAACTCTTCTCTACTCCTCTCTTTTCTTCAGATCATTCTGCCTCTCTTGAATGTTGGGCTTAAATCCAAGTCTAAAACGATCTTTCTTCATGACAACAGGCTTTGGACGTAAACATCCCTGAAGATGTTTTCCATGTCCTCTTCCTGTTTTTGTACCTCTACCAAGTGTCTCACGAACGGTCATCTTGGTTTAATTTGATAGCCTTGGTTGAGGTATCAACTTTCCCTCAGAAATAAAAGTCGCATTGATAAACTCTAGAGCTCTAAAAGAACATTCAAGAGTGTTTTCGTTTGATTCGATGTATGGGGCATTAGTAATTACAGAAGCAATGATATCTTCCTCTACTCCAATGTTGACTAACTTTTTTTCTATCACAAACTTTAATTTCTGATGTAGAGACGATGGTACTGCTCCACCAGAATGAATCCATGGCCTTCCCAACAGGCAATTGTATGTCGGCTTGATATCCATAACCATAAAGTCAACATTGTAAACTGTAGGCCCAATTAGCAGTGGCAACTTGATTTTCCCAAGTACGTCTCAAGTAGTACCATCAAATGCCCTCACAATATTCTTATATGCTTTCATGTGTGAATCATCAATTGACAGCCTTTGCAAGGTAACCATCAGTAGAACATTTAGTGCCGAGCCATTATTTATCAAAACTCCAGGAAGGACATTACCCTTACAATGAGTTGTGATGTTCAAAGCCATGATAGATCCCATTCCACCCTCCGAGATTTCGTCATCAGTGAAGGTAGTATAGTTGTCAGTAGTAATATAGTTCACGATTATTTCCAACTTGTGTACTGATATATCGTTTGGCATAAACATTTGATTGAGCACCTTTGTCAAAGCATTGCGGTGCCCTTTTGAAATCAGCAATAGTTTGAGGACAGATATTCTTGCTTGTTGTCACTTCAACTACTCAATTATATTGTATTCACTATGCTTCAAGAACTTCAAGAACTCTTGGGCCTGTTATTCTGTAACAGGCTCATTTATTTTAAGAGCGAGCTCCTTCCCAAAAATCGTCTCTGGTACTACAGCAGCCTTCCCTTTTATTTTCTCATCCTTTTTAGATGTTTCAGGTGAATAACATCTGCCACTCCTAGTGAAATGCCCCACCTCATTTATCGGCTCTAAATTAGGTTTTTCATCTTTTTTTTCTTCCGAAACTGCCTTTGTTTCATATAGTGGCTTTACTTCCTCTTGGGGCTTTGTCATCTCTATAAAAACACAATAGCAGCATAATTCCAAGGAACCTTGTGGAAATTCTTGAAAGTTAACCGGGTTGGTGGAGTAATCACAATCTTGTGAGTCACAACCGGCTTCACATTAACTGAAGAGCCTTCCATCTTTAGCCTAGCAGAGATGACCTATCACACCACAAAAACTGGTCCAGTCAGAATTAGGTTATGGTGATCAGAAATTTTGTACCGGCCATGCCTGAATAATGTATTGCTCAATCCTTGTATCCAATTTTGAAGTAATGGAAGTTAATTGGGCTTAATTGAAGTGGTTGGACCTTTTTGTAAGGAATGAAAGACTTTTTAGTGACTAAATTGAGAAAATTAGAAGTTGGGGGAAAAAGTAGGAAGCAATGAAAGTTGAAGGGTTAATCTCGCAATTAACCCACCTTTGGGCTTAGTCATTCATTCGTGGAATGCCCAAAGGAGATTCCTTCAATTGAAGGAAAGTCTTGATTGCTAAAGATTGAAAACAATAAAGAAAAAAAGTAGAAACACTTATCGGTTAGATAAGCAAAATAGCTATCTTCATCTTCACCCTTTAGCAAATTAAGCACACACCTCTATTGCCATCTTCTTCCTCAAGTTTAAGCAAGCACCTCAATCCAATCTTTGATCTTTGTTTGATTTCAATACACCATTTGAAAGCTTGTAGATTGGTAAGTAAGAGCCCTATGTTAATTTGATGATTCCATCAATCCTTAAAGTTTAATTTCAAGATTTAAGTCTTGAATGTTCAAGCTAAACCCATGTGTTAAAAGGTTAATCTCCCTTATTTTGATATTTTCTACAAACTTTGGTAAGCTTGAAGAGTGTTTATGAATCATTAGTTTCGATTCTAATGTAATCCTCTAATTTTGATCTAGCTCAAGTGGTGGAAGACAAGCCATCTTCACCATCTTTGTTACCAAGAACTTACAACGGCAAGGGGATCGTTATCTGAGAACCTTGAAGCCTCTGAGTACTAGGTGAGTGTAGTTGTGTCATGGGATTGGCTAGGTGTCATCCCGGTTGCATTTGTTTTATGCTTAAAATAGCATTTTGTTTAAGGTCTCAAGTAGAGCAAACATATGTGGATTCAAGGGGTAAGTGTGGTAAGTCCTTCATATTGCTTTAATACATTTCTAAGCTTATAGGTGACAATTGAAACATGCTAAGTGTGGAAATTGATATGAACATGCTATGTTATACTATTTGAAGCAAAAGCATATTATGTGATGTGAAATGGCCTAGGGGCACAAAGGTAAGATTTATGATGAGATATGTGACCTTGGACACTCATGGACATTGGATACAATTGGCATGCCATAGGGTTAATTGATCTCACTATGTAAGGGATTGGACTACGGTTTGGGATACGACCTATATATGGGGAGAAAAGGTTGGATTGTGTAAGGGACTTCGGAGCTACAGCTCAAGGCTAAGGCTTATTTTTGATATGTTTGGAGTACAGGGGAATCCACGTATCCATTGGTTGCTATGTCCAAGGAGGTGATATGTATTTGTGCTTTACATTTGATATATGAAAATATGATACTTGGCCTTGAGTGTGATCTATATACGATCAATGGTGTATATTGTCATTCAAGCATCCTTACATGTCATTCATACCATTATAGAGCTTATTGTGCATTTGTTATAACTACCTCACTAGGCTATGTAAGCCTAACATTCGTGTGTCTCATGCATTTTAGGATCTTGAAGAATTTCGAGCATCGATCGTGTGGTTGCAGTTGCAAGTCACTCTCATCACCTCCACATATGCTTACATTTTGTTTCGAACTCCTATTAAGGTGGCATAAGGCTTAGACATGTTATATTTGTTAAGTGTGTCTAAGGGGTAGATATGCATAATGGTATGGTTGTAAAATGGTAAAACTAGTTAACTTTGGCTTTAAGGTACTAAAAGGTAAAAACTTATTAAATGGATTCAAAATGCTCTAAAATTTTGTATGCTGTTAGAATTATGGATTAATAGCTTACCGGTAAAATTTCATTGCATTTGGACATCGTTCAATAGGTTAAACTGACTAAAACCAAATTAAATCTGTCATTACAGTGTATGTGTATCAATACGGGTCAAGCTATATCAATACGGCCTTGCATATTTGGACTTGGTAAGCAGTCGATACACAAAGTATCAATGGATCTTGGCCTTGCATAAATTTGGACTTGGTAAAAACTTTGGTTTAGCGTATCGATATCGATACACAAAAGGGTCTAAAACGATCGATCATGGATCTTGGCAAGGATGATAAGGTATAGGAAATAAATTGTATTGATACGACCTTAGGGTGCATCGAAAAAACGGGTCAAAATGGTCACTTTTGGTTTAATTGGGTATGTAAACGATACATTGTTTAGCCAATAATTAGAAATTAAATCATAAACATGAATTTCAGTTAAGTCAAAAATTTATAGTTTACTAAAGTTTAACTTAAGTAATAAATTAGTTGATAAGTCTTAAAGTGATAATAAGTATCAATAAGATTTTGAACTCAGGATTAAGCTTTGGATCTTCATATTCAAATAAAGATGTGATTTACGTGTGATACCGTCAATTTCTTGATACCTTGAATTTGCACCTTTCAACAAGTAGTGTATAACTTCAAAATATCTTCAATGGTATTTGTGTATCGATCAACTTTCATCCCTATTTGTATCATTAGGTAGTTAATTTCTGAAAACAAAACGCTTTTTTCACCCCTTTAGTTTTGAATAATTTACAAAATGGTCACTAAATATTGTAGAATAAGATTTTACCATCATCCTCTTACATCACATTCACCCCTAGTGCACATCAAATTTCAAACCAAAGTATTACCAAATTCTAAACTATTTTTTTGTATTTCCCTTCCTATGCCCTGTGCCCAACATGATACTCAATGGACCTGTTGTTCATCATTCCTGATGATATTCTATGGAACCTTAGAGTGTTTATAATTTCATTTGTTTCAATTTGCCCAAACAAGGGGTATAACTCATTTCGACAATGGTATAGCGTAAATTTATCTTTTCAAAATTTTGGGACCCTCTAGGTCCTTCAATGTTTGAATTTTGTTTATTCAACACACACGTTGTACTGACGCCATCGTGTAATTGTGATTCACATTCTTGTGTTTGCCTTAGTAAAACAATGAATCATCAAAACATCATTTTTATTTCTTTTGAAATTCTTAAACTATTTTCTCAAAAATTCTTCCACTCAATTGTGTGCCCTAGAATCCCAACATCATATCAACAACTTCATCTCACTATCATTCCTTGAATTTGGGTGGCAAAAAGCATCAAGATAACAAAAGAAATTACCAAATTTGCATCAAAACATTTGGTGATATCACAAAAAACGATTATGGTTCTTTGTGAAATTTATCTTTCTTTTCGCATATTTCATTTTCTCTTCATGTTTGTTTTTAATTCCATTGACAGTGTTCAAGTCCAGGGTCATCACCACTTGTGAATTTTTTCCAATATTGAGCCTCAAAATCCTAGCATTAGCTCCTTCTATGATTTATGTTTTTCCTTCTTCACATGAGTGATCCATTAGGTTGTTCCTTGAGTGAGATATAGTGTCACAATGTTCATTCAAACATCATCCATCATGTGCCTTGCCATCTTCCAAAAAATACAAATCAAAAAAAGAGTAGTCACCGGTGATTATCTTCTACAAACATGGACCTATCATACTTCATTATCACTCAATTGTACTATCAAATTTGTCTCCTCTATCTTTGTGCATCATTGTCAAGACTTTCAGTAATGTTTATAAATAGCCATAGTATTTGAGAGCAACTAGGAACCATTTTGAATATCGGTTTAATTGAGTTTCAAAATCTTGCCATAGAACCTCCTTCATATTTATTAAACCATTTATTTTGGAAAATTTTAATGTTTAAATGCATGAATGTACTAATGTAACAATGAATATCAAATTCAAAATTTTCTTCATAAATGTAAACATCCATTAGCAAAAATACTGGTACATTGATGTGCTCCTCTTCAAATTGATCCAAAGCTAATGTCACCTTGTTCATTCATTTTGTTGTAAAAATCAAATTAAAGCCTTGTCCATGCTTTGGTCTCAATATCTAATTAACTTGTGGGTCCAAATCTTTGATCAAGTTGAATTAGGTTGTTCTCATAGCTCATATCACTCAGGTGACAAGGTTAAATCAAGCAGATATCCAATAAACGATTCCAAATCGCTCAGCGGATCTTTTAATTTCATTCCATCCAATATTGATTGACTAATTCAAGAGTTCGAGATTGATGTGGTCCATCCATTAGGGTTGTTCCCTTATGTGAGATATAGTGTCACCTTGTTCATTCATTTTGTTCGATTCTTATCTCAATAGTCACCAGGTTGATTATCATTGTAGTCCTTCATGGACTGCTCAATCCTATCAAATTTGTTCTGCACTTCCACAAGGTCATTCTCAAGACTGGTAATTCTGTCCTCTATAGCCATAGTATTTGAGAGCAGGCGTGTTCCGTAATAATTCATTGTAGTTTAAAAACAAACTGCCATAGAACCTTTCTTTATTAAACCATTTATTTTGCAAAATAAAATGTAAAGTAAATGCATGAATGTACTAATGTATGAATGAATATCAAATTCAAAAACCAGTCCTTAGAAAAACATCCATTAGCTAGAAAAGTCTATTACATGAAATAGATAGTCTTCAAATTACACAAAGCTACTTGCCCTAATTCCTAGGTTGACTAATTCATGTAAAAATCAAGTAATGGCTTGTCCATGCTTGATCTCAATATCTGGTTGCTCCAACAAACTTGTGGCTTCCTTTGACAAGATCTGTACATATGATGCCACACTCCTGACTTGTTTCTTGAAGATAACTAATTCATCATTCTGACTTGTCTAATTGCGTTGACAAATTCATACTTACCCTTCCACGCACCTTTCCTAACATAATGCCCCTTTGCTTTGTAGCTTTTTCCTTCAAGTCTTGTACTGCACTTTCCAACTTTTGACCATCTCTGTAGTTCTTCCTTTTCTAGCTCTATCTTGACTTTGTCTTCATTGTGATATCTTGTGACCATTTCTTCTAATTGTGATACTTGGTTGTTAATTCAAATTTTTTTTCTCCTCTTCTAGTTTCTTCTTAGCCTTGTTACTTGATTTAATTTTTCTCTATTGGACTTCTTCTCATTCATTTTCTTGTAGTTATTCTTTTCCTTCCTCAGCTTGTCTAATTGCTTTGACAAATTCATCACTATCTTGCTCGTCCTCCTCCTTTTTGCTTTGCTTTGTAGCTTGGCATGAATCTCTTGTTCCATCCTTCAATTCTTATTCATCTCTGATTCTACCTAGAGGCTATTTTCCTTCACCTTTTATCTTGTATCCTCCATCTTGTCGACATGGAAAGTTGATGGTTCATCTCACTAATTCTTTTCATAACCCCTGAAGCAAACTTCTTTCACCAACAATGGACAATAATTTTTGTATTGCCAAACCAATGGCTAATTTTTTCCACACTCATTAATAATAATTGAGTATTACCTGTTTTCCAAAAACCACCATCATATTGAAGAAAAGTCCTTCCTTCCTCTTTAGTTTGGCATAACTCAACTTGATACCTAAAGTCTTACCCTTCTACTGACCTCCAATAGCGAGTAATCAATGCAACATCACCTTTATCTTGTATCCTTCCATCTTGTCCATGTATTCAAAACTTCTATACCCCTAGAAGGAATAAACAAGTTCCTGAAGCAAACTTTGTATGACACCAACAATGGACAATAAGTTGTTCTTTATCCACCAAGTGTTCGGAACAAACACAAAGTTGATGCACCTAATAACCTTGAGTTCTCGGTGTTTATCACTAACCCATCATATACATAAGTGTTTCCAATTTTTTTTCCAAGAAAAATTTCTGACCCCCCACTTGATTTTTTTGAAGTCTTGTTTTCAAATTCCCTTCATCATTCCCATGACTTATTTTTCCATTAAACCAAGGTCCTTCCAATGATTAACTTCAACATTTTTCTAAAGGTCGTTTTCTCAAGGTCTTGTACAAATCTATATACTCCTCAACTCTAATCAATGCAACATCTACGGTCTCTATAAGGTGTAATCCATCTTTGTCCCCCCAAACGTGAGTAATTATAAGATGGACAACCCTAGAATCTATAGTCCTCATTCCTACACACGGTCAATTTTGTATGTTTTCTACTAAGATTACTATGTCTCCGATTCCTTTATCCACCAAGTGTTCCTTCAAACACAAAGTTGATGGGTCTATATAACCTTGAGTTCTCGGAATATCACTAACCCATATTGTCCATAAGGTAAATAGTTTTCTTTTCCTATCCGCTTCATCACGTGCCAAGATTAGATCTCGAATACTACCACCCTTGATTTTTTGCATTGTCTTGGTCACTTCATCATTCCATACGGGTGACTTATTTTTCCATTAAACCAAGGTTCACTTTCCAATGATTATATTTCCCATTCAACTATTTTTCAAAGGTCAAAACTAGGAGGTCTTGTGTAAATGTTATCTCTTTCAACTCTTGGGCATTAGTATTAAAAACCTCGCAAAAACAAGTGTCAAAACTACTTCCCAAAAGAAAAGTAATTATAAGATGGATTCCAATATTGAGTCAGAAAAAGTTCAATTAAATAAACATCTAACAAAACAAATTATATGTCTCCGAATTCCATCTCAAAATTTTCCTTCATTCAACCCATCAATATCCTTTAAGTTTCAGCAAATAGTTGTTTTAGCACTAGTGGCCTTATCTTTTGTTAGATTATAGCATGTGGTCTTTACTATCACCTTTCTACAGATTGCATCTCCTCCGACCAAAGTCCATACGGTTATTATCTTCTCCTCGTCTAATAAGACACTTTATTCATATGTGATATTTCCCATTCAACTAGTCTTCAAATCAATACCCTTTTTTAAGTGCAAGGTTTGTCAATTAGGAAAAAAAAAAAAACAAGAAAACAAAACACAAAAAGAAAAATGTAAGATAATGTCTCGCCTAATATTGAGGAGAAAAAGTTAAATTAAATAAACACAACAAAACAAATTATATTCATGAATGATAATTGGCTTTTAAACAAGAAACATCCTATCCTTTCTCCCTTTCTATCAAATAGTTATTGGGTTTCTAGAAAATAGCATGCAAATTTTGCTCTAGAATGTCAAAATACCCAAACTGTAAAATTAATTAATTAAGACATGACTCTCAATTTGGTCTCCAATGGAGTCCCCACCACACGTACAATTTTGTAACCGGAAGAAAGACAAGCGTCCGGTCACAGAGAGCTAAATAACTAAATGTAAGATAATGTCTTTCTCACTTTAAAATTAGAAGTTTTTTCCATTTTAATTTATTTAATCTTAAAATTAGGCTACCTTATTCTTTCTAAATTTTATCAAATTTATTTATTCTTGAAAATAAATTTAGAGTCACCACTCTTAAATTTCAATTTAAAATCAAATTTCCATTTTATTTATTATTGAAAGTCAATTTAGAGTCGCCACCGGTCACTTTGGTAGTCCGGACACCATAAAAGCAACAAGAGATTCATTTCTTAAAAATTTAGGTTCGGGAGTCGATTACGTGGGGAAGGATTAACACCCCCTACAAACGCCCGTTATTGGTACCTTTTAATTTTACGTGGCATTTTGAATAATAATTTTATTAATTTACCCATAATTATCAATGGATTTTAATTCAATATGGAGATAACCTTTTATTAGAAACTACATTTTAGATCAACTATGAGATTAAAAGCACCCGGTTAAGAAGTACCCCCATTCATATTCATAAAATGTATTTTTAATATAAAAGGTTTATAATGAATGATTTATTATTGTCTTATTTATTTTAAATGCTAACTTAATTAAATTCTATTTAATTAAATTAATTAAACTACAAATATCATTGAATTTAAAGCCTTTATGAGACAATATCAATTACTTGAATACCATCCATCTCAAAACCCCTAGATTCAAATGATATTCACTAATTGAAATGTCATTCTAATTAATTAAAGAGGTGACCAAATTAGGGTTCTATTTTAATTTACTGAGTGAATTTATTTAATTTTAAGTTGTAATGTATATTAAGTGTATATCTTTAAGGCCACTTTTGAGAAAACACCCCATTGCAAGCAAGTGGAACATCATCCAAATTTGAACCCAAAAGTTTCCATTTAAAATACATTAATTTACTACAATGATCTTTCTAATTTAATTATTAGATTCTAATTGAACTTAGAACTAGAGCTTTAAACTACTAATTAAAACTAGTGAATTAATTATCTAAATATTAAAACTATATTCCCAATTTGAAATATGCAACCATACATATAAATTAAACAACCATTAAGCAATTGAATTAAACCAATTAAATGAATTAACATCTAAAACTAAGATTAAATTGAATTGTTATCAAAATATAAGTGCCAAATTACAAACTAAGTGACCAAATTGTGAGAAAAGAAAAAATAAGGGCTGCAATATAAAGCCCATTTAAATAGGGCGTGGATCCTATGACCCGACTCGTGGGGTGTTCTATGGGTTAGGATAACTCGGTGCCAAAATAGCACCGTATTGTGCAAGGTTTTTAAACCCCAAACCTAGTTGGCTCAGTCAAATTCCCTATTCACTCTCTCTCTCTCTTCATTTCCTCTCACCCAAATTCTCTCTCAGCAATAACAACTAAAAGCAAGGTTTTAGGAACCAAATTAGATCAAAACCCACTATTCTTCATCAAAATCATCATTGTTCTTTCAACATCCCCATTTTGATCTGTTATAAACACCCAAACTCACTCTTTTTATAGTTTTTTTCAATCAAACACTAAAAAACTTTTAATGTTCATCTTATGTTCTTCATCCCCGCCCCTTTCGGTCCATGTAAACACGAAATCTCACCCAAAATTATGTTTTTGAGGATCAAACACTAAAAAAATTAAGAACACAACCCATGTTCTTCAGCCCTTTTCTGTTTAATCCATAACCGTAGCCTATGATTGACTTCGGCCTGTTCGACAGCCACCGGAGGTGGTGCCAGGCACCATCGGCCACCGTCTCCAATCATCTTCCTCGTTCCTCCAACCACCGTTTGAACTCTCCAGCTGTCACTAACCTTACTCCGACCACCATCTGCTTTAGACCAGCCGCCGTGTCGGAACCTTAAAAACTCCTAAAAGTTTCCTTTTTTGTCATAAACCCTAATCTATTGCGCGATTCAACAGAATCACCCGTCTTCCCCACTTAAACTAACTACCTTAACCCAAGATATCTCATTTTAGACTCCGAAAACATTGCGAAACGTCTCTGGCCACCAAAATCGCTTCAACTACCGGATAAGTCTCTCTGACTTGTACACTTTTGGATCTAGTTTGCTTTAATTTCTAAAATGATTACGTACTGTTTTTTTTTTACTTTTAGTTCTAGATCTAATATTTTAACTTTGATTGCAGGAAAAATGAAAATGAGGCTGGAAAATTACCTCCTAGTGGCAGTGATGAACTCCGGTGATGGCACTATAGCTCTGGCGGACTTCCCCGGTGGCGTCTCCTCTTCCCGGCAACGGTCTAGCTTCTCTAGTAGGTCCCTTCGACTCCCTTCTCTCTTAATTCAATTATTTGGTAATAATTGCCTCTCAATTGTCTATCATTCATTAATTTTTTCTTCTCTCTTTTTTTCTCTCTCTAGGGGTTTTTATAGTGTTGACCCTAGGTGATGTCAACGGAGGGCTTAATCCGCGTGAAGGGGCTTTTGGCCACTCTCTGGGCAACACGTGGCCCTTTTGGCGGGCTCAAGAAACACAAATGTGTTTCTTTGGGCCTTTGCTATCAAATTTGGGCGGGAAACCCATTTTTACCCAAAAATGGATTGGAAAGGAGATGTAAACTGGGCCTTAAACTTGTATTCTGGGCTTTAGGTGTTTTTTATGATGTAATTGGACATTATAATGGATTTTTGGACTTGTATTTTGGACTATATATTTATCTATTTATTTTATTTATATATATATATATATATATATATATATATATATAACCCCGGGTAAAAATCAGGTATTACAGCAACCCCTATTTGTTCATTGTTGTGGAACATGAATAGGGCAAAGACTACAAAGACACGAATTTTACCTGAACCATCTGACCACCAAAGGTTGAAGTTGTTCGTCTCATTATGAAATTCTTCAATCGTCTGTCAAACCGTAGAGTCTGAAGTTGTTCTTCTCATTATGAAATTCTTCATCTTCTAAGGTCCAGCATTGCTTTTTGGAATTCTTCATTTTCTGAGGTTTGAAGCTGTTATTCTTATTATGAAATTCTTCATTCCTCACTCTTTTGCTAATCCATTTTCTATAAAAGTGTCGAACAAGCAAGCTCTATAACACCTCCTTCCCGGCCTAGTTGAGAACCGGGTCGGAGAGTGCTACCAGTGAATGATGCGGTGATTGGTGGGATAAATTTCAATCAATAATCCAAGTTTAAACGAATGAATGCTTTTAGAACATTATTAAACTATAACTTAAGTCCAATTATTCAATAAGAAACAATAATTAATCATTTTAAAACCAATTCTTGAACATTTAAAAGTTTTAGGGGCTAAATCATAATTTCAGTGTTCTAGAGGTCTTCTTACAGAATTAACATTGCTACAATGAAATTCAACCTATAAACAACAACTGTACAAATTTTCATGTTAATTAGAGTTCAATTTCCCTTTAAATTGAGATCTGTAACATTCAGTGACTAAAATGTTATATTTCAGAACTATTTCGTAACACTTATAACTGAATTACTTGTCAGCGTACCGATACTCGAAAGGCCATATTGGTACGCCCTGCCTAATTAAAGAGTTCCATATTCAATAAATTCATACTCGTATCGATATAGCTAGAGATCGTATTGGTACGAATTGACCACGTTGACCTGTATCGATACACCGTAGGACCATACCTTTAATTTTTCTAGATTCCAGTGACCAAAATCCGTATCGATACACATTGTGCAGTATCGATACGATCTGTTTACTTAGTCCAAATATGCATACCCGTATCGATACGCCCTAAGAAGTATAGATACGCATGCACTGTAATAACATATTTTATCTGGTTTTTGTTCAAATTAACCTATCAAACGTTGTCCAAATGCAATGAAATTTTACCAGAAGGTCCAAAACACTATAATCTACTAGCATGTCAAATTTTATAGCCATTCGAATCCATTTGCTACATTTTCACCTTTTTAAGCAATATGCATATTAAGTCATTTTTAAACAATATCAAAGTGCTATTTAGGGCCTCTAAGACCCTTACACCACATAGGCATCACACACAAAATCAAAAGACCATAACAACTAGTTTAACTATTTTTCCACCATTCTAGGAGTTAATAGGCAAAAAATGTAGTACCCCAAATCCTAGCTTAAAAGTATACCTTAACCCATTCAATAGTTTTTGAAATCTATTTGCTATTTTTTAGATCAAATATGTGAAATTAGAACCAAAACGAATTGAAATTAAAACTAGAAGGCTTAAATGGAAGGATGGAAATGTGAACATGCAAAGCTCTAGATTTTGCATGTAAATTCAATTAATGTTGGAGGCCTAGACACATGTTCTCATTTGATGAAAACATGTGCCTTGTGAGAGATGACTCGCGGAAAACTAGAAGGGAAAGATGAACAAAATTATGTCATCTTCTTTATCCACCATAGCCGAATGTTTGAGAGAGAAAGAAGGAGAAAAATCTTCTTAGATTATCTCCAATTCATGTTTCTTGTTGAACTTTGATCAAATTAGCTTAGGAGAAGGTAAAATGCTTGATTCTTCACTTCAATTACATGCTTGAATCTTGAATTAGTGATATTCTTGTTGCCTAATTTGAATAGGATGATTGTTATGCATGTTAGAATGATGTTATCTTCTAATTATCCTTGAAATTGTGAGTGTTAGTAGTCAAATTTCTAAAGAGAATGTGTATGGGTTGCTGGAAATTGAGAATAGCGATCATGGTTGAAACTAGTTTCGATTAGGGACTGTTTTGCTAGATGAAAATGTGTAAACATGCTTAATTGTATATGCTGCCCTATTTTGATCACATTGATAGGTGATTTGAGACTTGAATAGATTAAATAGCTTGCTGGAAAATGAATGCATATAGTTGGATTGGTTAAAGCTAGGTAATGGACTGCTCAAATGGTGAATTAGAGGAATGTTGTTGATCAAATGGATCAAATTGAACATAGTACTATAATGCCTTGTTTTAATCACATTGATTGGTGAATTTGACTGACCTAGAAATGTAAGAACATGAAAATAAGTTGAATTATAATGTTATAATCTTGTTTAGATGAATTATGAAGCTAGAAGCTTAATCTAGAGTAATATGCCCAAAAAATTCTATTCTGGGCAGTAACTTTGAAAAATCACCATAAATTGTATAAATGGAATTTAAGGCTGAAATTTTTATGGACAGTACCTTAACATGTCTAAATTCATTAGGAGAAAACAGAACTGAATTCTGGATTGTAAAATTAATTGGCAAAGTATTAAAATGCAAGACCTATATGGTTAGAAAGACAATTAGTTAGCTTTCCAACTGTGTAAACTAATTGAAATTCCGACATACAGAATGAAAGTTATGCATGTTTAAGTGAACAGAGTACATGCTGCCTGGTAGCAGCAGTTTAGGTATTGTGGCAGTTTTGTAAACTATTTTGCAAACAGTTTTGGGACAGTTTAATTGCTGCCCTATTTTGCCTTAATATGGAATGTAGGCAGTTTGGTAATGTGCATTAAGGTGTGTATATGAAGATGCTATATGTTTTGTATATATAATGTATTAACCTTGCTGCCATGTTGAATGATTTTGTGATTACATGTTTTGACCTTGATCTATCTATGTGATTTACTAGAGCAAGGAGAGGACTTTGGAGAAGGATCTAAAGTCGAGCATTCAAGGGACAGGCAAAAGGAAATAGTCTTTTGAGACTAGCAAGCTTGGGGAGTATTGTGAGTGTAGTTTATTCTAGAGTTAGGACTAGGTCCTAACTAAAGCAAGCATGTCTAAATTATTGAATTGTTAAATTGGACTTAATATGATCTTGACCTAATAAGGGGAGTATGAAATAAGATAATACATGAAACTTGACTACATCCTTGAAGTGTTGTATAAATAGAATACTAGCATGTATAAGTGGTAACATTGATGCTTGTATGTATGACATGGTATTGTGACCAGTTGCTTAAACTGAATGCTTGATGTGCTAGCTTAGATGATGCAATGAACACTTGAAATGTTGAGTTATGGCTCTATTGGCCTAAGGGCTTAATACATGTATACACTTGCCATGCAATGCTCGAAATGACTCTTGAAAAAGATAATGCTTAACAAGAACTTGAACACTTGAATGATACATTACCTTGAACTTGAAAAGCTTGAAATCCTTGAATAAATGAATTATAATCAAACAACCTTAGTTGCTAGTTGAATAGGTAGAAGGGCATGCCTTAGAGTCTAGAGCTCATTGTGTTAGGGTGGACTACGGTCCAGGGCTAAGGCCCCTAATTAGTGACAGACAGAGGGTACATATGTGGTCTTTGGCGAGAGTAGAAGGGTTGACCAGACGACGGTACATCTTGTGGCGACAATTGGTTGGAGACTCGATTACCTAGACAAACTATGAACCAAGGATTATGTTAAAAAGATAATAAATGAGCTAATAAGCATGAATAGCTTGATTACTTGTTATGTAAGCATGAATTGCTTGATTACTTGTCATGTAAGCATGAATTGCTTGATTTCTTGTGATATAAGCATGAATTGCTTGACTACTTGATATGTGACCATGAACAGTTTGATTACTTGAAATAGAATAAGCATGAATTATGATTCATTGTCTCTTGCTTCTTATGCTATTTGAATACCTTGAAATCCTTAGCTAGGATCATTCTTGACTAATTGACACTTAATTTGATATAACAATTGGTTAGTACTAGTTACTACCTGACTAAGTACATTCTTGTACTCATCACTCCTGTTTTCATCCTTCTCAACCACAAGATAAAGGATTTGATCGTTGCTTGATCCTGAAGCCTGATTTCTTGAGCTCGAAGCAAGACACAAGCATAACTAGAGTATGGTTCATACTTGTTTTGTATTTCTCCTAGTTGGTGGCACCTAGACATATATATGTAGCTAGGACTAGACCATGCATCTTGTTTGTTTGGGGAGGATTGTATATATGCATGAACATGGCTACTTGATGTTTTGAGTACTTGTATATATGTATATGCTCTTGTATGGGCCTTCCATGTTAAGAACATAGTTGTTAAGACCAAAGTATGTATTGAGCTCAAATTATATGCAATGGACTGGTAGTTTGCTGCGCATATGTGTATATATTGAATATTTCAAAGTAATTGATCTAGCCTATTGTTTCATTCGAATGCCTTGTGAAATTATATAGTCACTTGTGTGAATATACCATGTTATAGGTGTTTTTATGCGTGTGTATGGTAAATTCCGAATGATATGGCTTGTATAGAGATAAGATACATGCAATTGTATGTTCAAATGATCATGTTGAGTAAATTTAGGTATGTAATATTACATGTATCAATCTAAGGAACAATGAAATGAAATGGAAGTATGTTTGCTCACTTAGTTTATTCGAATGCTAGTGTATAATGATGTTAATTAAAATGTTGAAGTAGTAACCCATAATGTCTTGTAAACAAATATGAATGCTTGGTTGCTTGCTAGTTAAGTAACTCACCGAATAGGGAGGAGTTAACCTATTATTGCCTCGTTCTTGCTCGTAATGTTGCTTGGTAACGCTCCCGAGCCGGTTTGCTACTAACCCGGAGTAGGGGGTGTTACAAAAAACACATTACTTTGTCTTGCAAGTGACTTGTCAAGCTTTCAACTTCTCCAATCCCGGTTCGACAACTCGATCAACCTGAAATGCATGATATGAAATGCATTAGGCATACTTTGCCTAGTGAGGTAGTCAATAAAAATGCAATCAATAATGGAATGCATAACGGCTCATGCACATCAACATCAATGCATGTTTCTTATTCAATATCAATTAGTAAATAGTTCAATATTAATCCTTGGAATTGACTCAACACAGTGGATACGCAAATTTCCTATGCCTCGCCAAATCAAAGAATGGTCTAGTCCCTCCGCCTTGCTAATATGACTAATATCACAACACATCCCTCCGCCTCGCCAAATCAATTTAGTCTGTAGCCCTAGGACCGTAGTCCACCCGTACACTGAGCTCATGAATTCTATGGCATGCCAATTGTATCCAATATCCTTTCGAATCTAGGGTTCAGTAGCAATGTTAATATTCAATATTTCAATAACGTTATCAATGATCGATGTCTTCATTGGTAATAAAAATGATCAATGTTCAATAGCAATATCAATGATAATGGGATGTTCAATGATCTCAATGGCAATGGCAATGATCGATTCTTCATTTTCAATGTTATAACAATAACTATATCGATATCAATATTCAATGACAATGTCGATAAGGATAGCAATGACTATGCTCTATGTCCAATGTTCAATGCTTTAATAATTCAATGACTATATCGATGGTGAATTCAATGACAATGATCAATGGCAATGACTATAACAATATTGATGTTCGATATTCAATATAATGACTTACCTCTACCTACCAATGTTTTCCACTAAGTGGTTCGATGCAATATTCCTTAACAAAGATGTTAGCAATACTATATACAATGACAATGGAATCAAAAAAGGCACCTAGCCTAATCTCGAGACTCTGACTACACTCACCTCGATAATTTAAAGCTTTCAAGGCTCTCGAATGATCTCTATCCAATTCTTGAGCCGATCGATAACAATGATTCCATATCAATAAACCAAAGAATTCTCAAGCTTCCCAAGGTTCAACAATGGAGGTGTGAGCTTAGAGGAAGGAGATAAGATTGAGGTGCTAGCTTGTTAAGCAATCGGGTAAGGTTTCTTACTTTCCTTTCTCCTTTTAATTTGTATTAGCCAAATTGGCTTTCTTTCAAGTGAAGGAAGCTATTTCCCATTACCCACGTGGGTAATGACTATGCTTAGGAAGGGCTAATTGTCGAGTTAGTCCCTCAACTTTCTAAACTTTATTCTTTTGTCCTCTATGTTTCAATCTTTTACAATTGGGTCACTGATTTAACTATAACAAACACCCATACCGATACGCCTATGGCAGTATCGGTACAATTATTAAAAGTTTAGTAAGTTAGTTAGAACTTGAAGAACCATACCGATACGGAACCAATCGTATCAAAATGCTAAGCTTGATTTCAATATTTTAGAACTTTCTATGAAACTCCTAACCATGAATGGACTCAATTACTGTTCATTAGCAGCACAATCAATACCAATGAAACATTTAGACTCTTACCGTATAGGATTTCTAATCGCTGGAACCCAATTTTGACTAGACTGGTTTTAGGGATGTTACAAGCTCTTCTCATTGGGAACTTCCTTATTCTTCAAAAGGGTGAACTCTTCTCATTATGAGCTCTTTCTTCTTCATCGGGCGAGTTCTTCTCATTAGGAACTCTGAATCCTTTGTTAAGCGAGTTCTTCTTATTAGAAACTCTAGACTCTTTGCTAGGCGAGTTCTTCTCATTAGGAACTCCGAATTATTTGCTTAATTCTTGTCAAAACAGATAATAATGCTTTGATGAGGGTTAGTATGACCCTAGTTTGCTATATGAAGCATGAACCATGACTCATTAGGATTAATCAAACAGCTCCTACGTTCGGGGAAACCACTGTTATTTTAGCTCACACTCGGGATTGATCCTTGAAACCTCTTCCTACATTTTTGGACCTTTTCTCTATAGTGCCTTCTTAGGTTTTCACTTTAGATTGCTTTTCTCAAAGTGTCATTTTAGATTTTCACTTCGGTTTTTCTTTTTTGTTTTTTTCAAGGTGCCATTTTCGGTTTACCTCACAGTTTTCTTTTTTTTTCTTTTTTTTATTTTATTTTATTTTTCTCATTTCTCATTTCTCATTTCTTTTTCTTTTTCTCTTTTTCTTTTTCTTTTCCCTTTTGGGGTGCCTTCTCGGGTTTTCACCTTTCTTTCTTCTCTAAGGTTAATACAAACTTCATATTCTGCCATATTGTTAGTACAAAGGAACTCTAACTTGCTTGTGAAATGATAGTGTACACTGTTTGAAGAGGTCAACACTACTCCAATCTCGCATCCTAAAGCGTTGGTTACCCCATCAAAATACAACTTCCAAGTTTCATTATCTGGGATTCCATTTTCTTCCATGGAGTTACTCATCACATCCTCATCTAGGAAATCAAAGTTCAAGGGCTTATAATCTTCTGAAGCACGGCTAGCTAAGAAATCTTCTATAGTACTTCCTTTTATTGCTTTCTGGCTTACATATTCAATATCGAACTATGACAACAACATTTGCCAACAAGCTAATCTTCCGATTAACGCTGGAGCTTCCATCATAAACTTTATTGCATCAAGGATAGATATTAACAAAGTAGTGTGGTATAGCATATATTTTCTGAGTCTACAAGTTACCCAAAGCACAGCATAACTTTTGAATTGATGGGTACCGTACTTTACACTATCTAAACTTTTTGCTCAAATAATGAATGGCTCATTCTTTCTTCCATCTGTCGTCATGTTGCCCCAGCACACATCCCATTGAGTTTTCATAGACCGACAAGTATAGGATGAGTGGTCTATTAGGAACGCGTGCCACTAGATTTGGAGCATTTGACAAATATTACTTGATCTTGTCGAGCGCCTCTTGGCATTCTTCATCCCATTCCCCTAAATTATTCTTTTGAAGCAGTCTAAAGACGGGATCACATTTATCGGTCAACTGGGAAATGAACCGAGAAATGTAATTCAATCTCTTGAGGAATCCTCAAACTTCTTTTGTGAACGAGGTGGTGGAAGATTCTGGATTGCTTTCACTTTGTCTGGGTCAATCTCAATTCTTCTTCTACTAACCACAAAGCCTAAAAGTTTCCCAAACGTAACCCCAAAGGTGCACTTGTTTGGGTTGAGCTTCAACTCATACTTTCTCAACCTCTGGAATAGTTTCCGCAAATTTTGAATGTGCTCTTCCTTAGCCTAGGACTTGGCGACCATATCATCCATGTACACTTCAATCTCTTTGTGCATCATGTCGTAGAAAAGAGTCACCATGGCTCGTTGGGACGTTGCCCCTGTATTTTTTAGTCCGAAAGGCATCACTTTGTAACAATATGTGCCCTACAAAGTTATGAATGTTGTTTTTTCCATATCTTCTGGGTTAATATTTATCTAGTTGTATATCGAGAAACCATCCACGAAGGAGAACCATGAATGTCCTGATGTTATGTTAACCATGATGTCAATATAGAGTAAAGGAAAGTTATCCTTTGGACTTTCTCTATTCAAATCTCTATAGTCTACGCACGTCCGTACTTTTCAATCTTTCTTCAGCACCGAGACTATGTTGGCTACCCACTCTAGGTATTGTGCTACTTTGAGGAAGCCTGTATCAATCTATTTTTGTACCTCTTCTTTGATTTTTAGTACCATCTACGACCACAACCTTCTGAGCTTCTGCTGAACTGGTTTACATTATGGCCTTATGGGCAACTTATGCACCACTATGTCTGTATTCAATCCTGGCAGGACTAGGCGAAGACAACTTTGAACTCTCGCAACAAATCAACTAACTCTTGTTTAATTTTTGGTGATAAAGCGGTATTAATCTTCACCTCCCTTTTGACTTCATCTGTTCCGAGATTCAAGATTTCTATATCTTCTTTGTGAGGTAAGATCTTCTTGTCTTCCTTTTCTACCAACCTCGATAATTCATTAGGGATTTCACATTTTGTCTCATCTGCACACTTATTGACTTCCATTAAACACATTGGTCGCTCAAAAACTAATTTGGGTTTAGGCTCAAGATCATTCATGCAATTAATAGTTGAAGACCTGCAAAGAAAATAATAATATATTTGGAATGAAAGCGAAAAACAAGAAACATGTTTGCCATTTGAGAAACATCATGAAAGCATCTTTATTGAAGTAAAAATTGCATAATTGCCCTTTAAAGATAATCCATTGTACTCGTGGGCACAAATACAAGGTGGTTCTTGGCATAACTTTGTTTTATTCTTAAAAGCTAGGGGAAGTTCTTCACCCGTCCAATTCTAAGTACTTCACTAGGGAAGTATGGAAAAATTCCCTCTAGAAACCTGCAAGGTTGGGATCCCTCAAATATGTCTTTGACATACAACCCTTCCATGATGTTGCCAAAGATTTCTTCTTCTTGCAGTTTCACAATTTCCAGGTTGTCCTTCTCAAGTTGCTTTTCGACGTTTTCAAACCCATGTGACATGAAGATGCTAATCAAGTCAAGAAGAGCCATGGGTTCAGAAGAAGTTTCTATCCCCAAAAATTGAGCTCTTTTCTGGTCCTCTCTTTCCTTTAGATCTTTCTGCCTTTGTTGAATGTTTGGCTTAAATACAAGTCCAATGCAATCCTTCTTCATGATAACAGGCTTCGGATGCAGACATCCCTAAAGATGTTTTCCAAGTCCCCTTCCTATTTTTGCACCTCTACCAAGTGTCTCGCAAAAGGTCATTATTAACCTTGTAAAAGGTATGCATGTCATGCCCTATTTTCTTAGGTTATTATGTGGATTCAAGATCATTTATTCTCATTTCATTGCATATAGTTGCATTTAGTTCATGTTTATGCATTTGGTGTTGTTTGTTTGGTTATTTCTATTTATTTATGAATTGGTGCTCCCTGGGAGAGGTTTGTTTTGGTGTGGTGATGTGTAGGAAAGTTGAGGAGCATTGCAGGAAAAGAGGGGAAAATGCCATAGCATTTTGGACGACATTTCTGGGTGCACTAAAGAACGAAGGAACGAAGATATTCTGCAACCCCCACATGTGATGCCACCAACCAGTTGTGCCCTCACATGTGAAAGGAATATTCCTTAAGAATTAAGGGCACAAAACCCTAGGAGCCCCCACTATATAAAGAAAAGGACACCCACATTAAAAATATCTAAAAAAAGGTATTTGGTGAGCTAAGAAAAGGGAAAAGGCAGCTGCTTTCCATCATCTTCCTCACCATGGTGTCCTCCATTGTTGAAACTCCAAGGGGCGATCTAGACGGTCCAAAGTGGCTTAGGAGTTTCCCTTTCTCTTATTGCTCTTGCTGTTTCATTTCTTTATTTTGATGGGTTGTTTAAAACGAATGATGATGGATGATATGTGCCCAGCCATGAACTAACTTTAAGTGGCTAGGGCTTGTTTTGGATGTTTATGTTTTAAGATGTTTGGTTTGATTTTCAGCTCCTACATGCTTTTTTCACTGTTTCATTACCCTAAGCTTGTAAGAGCTTTTAGCCATTGCTTAGGTGTTTGATAGCCTAATGGTTGAGAGATTTAGGGTTAGATCTATGTAGACAATGGAGTTTGATGCTGAGAGGAAAACCCTAACTCACCTTAGAGATAAGGATAGAGTTTCAACAACTACAAAGAGTAGAACTTCAAGGATAGTGGCTTGCAAGGGTTGATGCTGAGAGGTATTGCCATAGCATTATAGCTGTCAGGTTTCTTGCTAGAGATAGTTTAGAAGCACCTTAGTAGACTCTGTTGAGCGAGCAGGTTATAAGCAGGTTAGTGCTAAACATTCTTGAGGCTTAGGCATAGGAGTCCTTGGCTAGCCCAGCCTGTCAACCAAGTTGAGAGTTTCTCGCAAGTGAGAGGACATTTAAAGTATCTTCAATTCAACCTAGTTTTCATTACAGTTGTTTGCTACAGCATTTCTTAACTTGTTTCATTTTGCTATTACATTTATTTTCAGTTTGTGTTTTGTGTGCTTGAACTGACTTAATTTACCTCCAATCCCCGTAGAGATGATACTCACTCATCACTTTATTACTTGTTTCAACGTGTATACTTGCACTGTTTGCGTATCATTTATAGTACATCACACCACACAACAAGTTTTTGGCACCATTGTCAGGGATTGTCAATTGGCTATTTTGAGTTTAGTTTCTAGCACCTTTTTACTTCTTCTTTTGTATAGTTTTATTTGTTGTTTTTGTTTACCCTTTTGAGGTGTTGTGCTGTAGAATGACCCGATGAAGACCTGAAGAACCATTAACAGCTATAGTGCCTGAAATCGAGCTCTTGTTTCGCCAATGAAGACGTATACAAAAAACCTTAAGAACCATGTATAGAGGTGGCAACCAAGGAAATCAACCAGTTGAGGATCTAGACGATCCTAATGCTGCAGTAAATCTTGGAGCGATAGTTTGACCTTGAGCTATTAGAGACCACTTGAATCCTATCTTGGATGATCTCAATCCTAGAATTGTAGCTCCTGATATTCAAGTAGCTCATTTTGAACTTAAGCCAGTGATGTTCAACATGTTGAACACCATTAGGCAGTTTGGAGGATCACCTCATGAAGATGCAAGACAACACATTAGTGTATTTTTGGAAGTATGTGACTCTTTTAAGAAACAAGGTATGCATGAAGATGTGTTGAAGCTCAAGTTATTTCCTTGATAGGATAGAAAACAAAGACTACCAATTTCCTACTTCAAGACTTGGTACAAGAAGAAGAATTCATGAGAAATGTGAACTTGACAACAATGAATCTATTTCAACTCAACTGTCAGCAATTACAACTATGTTAAAGAATCTCCAACGTTCTATTGAAGTGAAGGAAGTGAAGCTGGCAACCACTTGTGTTCATTGTGATGGGAACCATCATGTAAGTGAGTGGCTTGAGAACCACGAGTCTACCAACTATGTGGGGAACTTTAACAGGAACAACCACAACCTCTACTCAAATACTTATAACCCAGGATGGCGTCATCATCCTAATTTTTCTTTGGGGAATCAAGGAATCCACAATGTTGGCAGCTCATATCGATAACAAAATCAGACTGAGCCCCTAGGTTTCCAAAAAAAATGTCTTGGCAAAATGACAACAAGGGTTCAGCATCTTCATCGAACAACAATTCCTTAGAAGCTACTTTCCAAGAGTTTATGACAACCACAAAGGCTTTATTTCAAGATCATGCAGTGTCTATTAAAAGTCAAGCTTTGCATGCTCGACCTCCTGGTAGTCTGCCTAGTGACATTGAAGTCACTTAAACACATGGCAAAGAGCAGTGTAGTGCACTCACTTTAAGGAGTGGCACCCAACTTAACAAAGACGATAAGTTTGGGGGGAAGAAAATAGAAGACCCCAACCCTAAATTTGTGGTTAAGAAACCAGATTTGCAAAAGGACTCAACTCTTGAGAAGGATGAGAATGAGGGCTCGAAAAATGAACCTGCTAATGGAGGACAAAATATTGCTACAGCAAAAGATAAACCTCCACCAATAGATGAAGAAGTCATAGCCCCACCACCCTTCCCTCAAAGATTGAAGAAGCAAAAAGATGACCTCTAGTTCAAGAAATTTGTAGATATTCTTGACCAGATATATATCAATGCCCCATTTCTTGAGGCCATTGATCAAATGACCACATATGCTAAGTTTCTCAAGGACATTGTCACCGAGAAAATGAAGGTTGAGAAGTATGAGACTGTTGCTACAGCAAAAGAGTGTTATTCTGTGCTGGGAAATTTGCCACCTAAAAGGAGTGATTCAGGCAGCTTCATCATCCCATGCTCCATAGGAAATAATTATGTAGGGAGAGCTTTATGTGACCTTGGGTCTAGTTTTAATCTAATGCCCAAATCAGTCTTTATGAAGCTTGTAATAGGAGATGCACGACCCACCACCATAATTTTACAACTAGCAGACAGATCCCATGTCCGCCTAGAAGGAAAGATAGAAGATGTTATGGTCAAGGTGGGCAAATTTGTCTTCCTAGCTGGCTTCCTTGTACTTGATTGCGTTGTCGATGGCAAAGTACCCATTATTTTAGGGAGACCTTTCCTAGCAACTGGCTGAATCTTGATCGATTGTGAAAAGGGTGAGTTCACCATGAGAGTGGCTAATCAAAAAGTAACTATAAATGTCTTCAACACCCTCAAATATGTGGATGAACATGAGGAGTATCAATACATGGATGCTATGGCAGAAAAGGAAGCTGCAGAATTATGCTACAACAATTTCGTGCAAATTGAAGACTATGTGAAGCTCAATGAGGATGACAACGAGAATCTTGATGAGTTCCTATTGGAGGTGCAGTAGTCTAGCTTGCTCATTGCTAGACCAGGTATGTATTTTGAACCTTTGGATTTTTCTAAATTTATTCCTCCTAAACCCTCACTTGAGCATGCACCCATATTAGAATTGAAGCATTACCTTCACACCTTAAATATGTTTATTTGGGTTGCAATGAAACTTTTCTTGTGATAATTTCTTCTAGTATTACACCTAAGCAAGAATGTAGTTTGATAAATATGTTAGCTCAACATAAGAAAGCTTTAGGTTGGACTATGGCTGACTTGAAAGGCATAACCCCTACTATTTGTATGCACTAAATTTTGCTTGATGATTGTCACGGTAATTCTGTTGAACCCTAAAAAAGGCTTAACCCAGTCATGAAGAAGGTGGTGATGAAGGAGATAATTAAGTGGCTTGATGAGGGAGTTATCTACCCAATATCCAATAGTTCATGGGTTAGCCCGGTGCAATGTGCACCAAAGAAAGAAGGCATGACCATAGTGAGCAACGAGGATAATGAACTCTTACCAACACAGACCTTCACGGGGTGGAGAATTTGCATGGACTATCGGAAGCTCAACAAGGCAACCAAGAAAGACCATTTTCCCCTCCCATTCATTGATCAAATGTTGGATCGATTGGCGGGCAAATCTTTTTATTGTTTCCTCGATATATATTCAGATTACATCAAGAAAAGACAACTTTCACATGTTCATATAGTACCTACGCATTTTGAATGATGCCCTTTGGGCTTTGCAATGATCCAACCACTTTTCAAAGGTACATGTTGGCTATTTTTCCAACATGGTTGAAGAATTTTTAGAGATCTCCATGGATGATTTTTCAGTCTCCAAAGATACATTTGAATAGTGCTTAGGAAACTTGGCCAAGGTACTCAAGAGATGCGAAGAAGCGAACTTAGTGCTCAATTAAGAAGAAGTGCCATTTCATGTAGCTGAAGAGGTCATTCTATGCCACAAGATCTTGCAAAAAAAGGATAGAAGTGGATAAGACTAAGGTTGAAGTGATCGAGAAACTACCATCTCCCACCACTGTGAACAGAATTCAGAGTTTCTTGGGACATGTTGGCTTCTATAGGAAGTTTATCAAGGATTTTTCCAAAATCTCCAAGACATTGTGCACTTTGCTACAAACAAAACTAGCCCTTCATATTTGATGATGAGTACTAAAGCGCGTTTAAAGAACTCAAGGAGAAGCTTATTTTAGCACCTATAGTTGTTCCCCCATATTGGACCTCACCATTCGAATTGGTGTGTTATGTTAGTGACTATACAGTGGGGGCAGCACTTGGACAACGTCTAGGTAAACTTTTCCATGTTATTTATTATGCTAGTCGCACTTTGAATGATGCCCAAGTTAATTACACAACCACTGAAAAAGAACTATTGGGTGTTGTGTTTACTTTTGATAAGTTTAGAGCATACTTGATAGGCACTAAGGTCATTGTACATACCGATCATTATGCTATTAAGTACTTAGTGACTAAAAAGGATGCTAAACCTAGACTTATTAGGTGGATACTTCTTTTGCAAGAGTTTGACTTGGAAGTTAAAGATAGAAAGGGTTGTGAGAATCAGGTTGCTAACCATTTGTCTAGGATAGACAACAAGAATGAAAGTAATAATGAACTAGAAATTACGGAAGAATTTCCTAATGAGAAAATATTATATGCTACAACAATCCTGTGGTATGCTGATATTGTTAACTTTCTCGTTAGTGGTATTTTCCTCCTTATTTGAATAGCTAGGGAAGAAAAAAGTTCAAGCATGGTGTGCGATTCTACTTTTGGGATGAGCCCTATTTGTTCAAGCAATGTGCTAACCAAATAATTCGAAGTGTATCCCTGAAGATAAGCAAAAAGAGATCTTATTTCATTGCCATTCATCTTTATATGGAGGCCATTTTGGATGAGCTAGGACTGCTGCAAAGGTCCTACAATATGGATTCTATTGGCCCACATTCTTCAAGGACGCACATGAATTTGGCAAAGCATGTGATTGATGCCAAAGGACAGGGAATATATCTCGAAGGCATGAATTGCCATTGCAATACATTTTGGAAGTGGAGCTCTTTAATGTATGGGGAATAGATTTCATGGGACCCTTCCCTTCATCTTTTAGAGATCTCTACATCTTATTAGTTGTTGACTATGTGTCAAAATAGGTTGAAGCAATAGCTACACCGAAGAATGACTCTAAGACTATTTTGAAGTTACTTCACAAGAACACTTCACAAGGTTTGGAGCTCCAAGGGCAATCATAAGTAATGATGGAACCCACTTTGACAACAAGATTATTGCTAAGGCATTGCAAATGTATGAAGTGAGGCATAAAATTTCTATGACATACCACCCTCAGACCAATGGCCAAGCCGAAATCTCTAATAGAGAAATCAAGTAAATATTGGAAAGGTGGTTAATCCCAAGAGGAAAGATTGGTCTCCAAGACTTGATGAGGCCTTATGGGCTTATCGAACAGCTTCCAAGACACCCTTAGGAATGTCTCCCTTCAAGCTTATCTATGGCAAGGCATGCCACCTTCCCGTTGAGCTCGAACACAAGGCTTATTAGGCAATCAAAAAGCTCAATATGGATGCCCAATTAGCGGGAGAGAAAAGGCTATTAGAGCTAAATGAGATGGAGGAGTTCAGAGCCCAAGCTTACGAGAATACACGCCAATATAAAGAGAAGACCAAGAAGTGGCATGATAAACATTTTTTGCCACGACATTTTTCTAAAGGCCAACAAGTTCTTCTCTACAACTCTCAACTTAAGCTTTTCCCTGGTAAGCTAAAATCACGATGGTCGGGCCCTTTTATTGTGCATAAAGTCTACCCTCATGGTGCTGTGGACATCAAGAAACTTGACGATGACACTATCTTCAAGGTTAATGGTCAGAGATTGAAGGTCTACAATGGAGCCCCGATCTTTCGAGACAAGTCTTCCATGCTCTAAATGATCCATAAGAGTTTGAACCCCCTCTTACCCCTTCTATTTTGCTATAGCATTTACCTGTTTCTTGTGTTAATAAATAAATGTGTTTTCTTTTATTTTCCACTAAGTCGATTTCTTTTATGCCTTTATTTTGTCTTCATCAGAATTTTTCAGATTTGCTCCCATGGTTACAGGTGGCACGCTAGGGTTTACTATAAGAAAGGCATAGCTTTCTGATTAGGGTTAGGATTTGTCTCTTTTCTACGAAAAGAAGTAAAAAAGCCAACTTTTCCTAGGTTTGGGGGAAGGCTTAAAAAAGGCAAAAAGGCAGGGAGTTTTATAGCTTTTTCAATTCCAAAACCCTGGTTCATCATTACCCTTCCATACCCTCTCTCCTCCTTTTTACTTTGCATGAAAAACCCGCCACATCTCTCCACTTCCCAATACCCTATAATTGCCACATAAACCCTCTTTCTCCAATTACTTATGATATTTGCCTTCCCTTTCAACTCCCCCCACTCATAACCCCTTCTTTTTACTCCTTTATCCCCTTTCAGCTTGTCTTCTTCATCTTCCCTAAAAAAATCCATCAAACCAAACCCTTATTAACAAAACCCAAAACACTCCAACAATATCTACCTCTCTTTGCAATCGTGGTTCGCTACAAGAATGTTACCGGTGCATCTAGCAGTCTCAAGCTTGACCCACTATTGAGATAAAAAAAATCTTCGATCATGGAGCCAAGGAGTACTTCCAACTGATTAAAGAGCGTAAAGTCTTTCTAGAGCAAGGTCTGAAATTCCCTTCGGAAGGGGAGGGAGGTTTCGAAAAAGAAGTTATGGACATCATCGCCAAACTCAACTAGGAAACTTTTGTCAAACACCCAAGTGATATTTTTGTGCCTTTGGTGAGGGAATTTTACGCCCACCTCATGAGTCCTACTCAGTCTGTCGTCTATATGCGGGGGGTCAAATTAAATTCACAACTGCAGCAATCAATAAATTCTATGGGCTAAAGAATGTGATGGACCAGCACACTACCTTTGCCGAAACGGCTGATGCTCAAACATACAAAGAAGACCTTCAGAACTTACGCTTTAGTGGAACAGAGTTAGATCCGGCAAGCAAGGCAGTAGAGCGTGGATGCCTCAAGCCTGAAGCCAAGGTGTGGAATCACTACTTGAAAACCCGCCTAATGCTCACCTCCCTTACCTCCACTGTGTACATCACCAGGATACTTCTTCTACACTCCATTCTCAATGCACGACCAATTGAGGTAGGAAAGTTAATCATCGATGAGGTGTATGCATGCCTAAAGCGGAGGTCGAGCCCTCTCATCTTCCCTAATCTGATCATGGCCCTGTGCCGCAAGAAGCAAGTATTTGAAGACCCCGCAGAGGATGAAATAGAGAAGGGAAAGAGTGGGTTAACCCCAGACCAAATCCTTGGAGTGAGGGGATTCAATGAGGATGCTCCTGCAGAGACTGTGGACGAAGGAGCCAGAACTATTGTTGCGGCAAGAATTGTGTCTCTTGTTGCCTCTACCAAGCGCATGCAAGAAGAGATGGAGGAGATTCGTGATGACTTGACAAGTTATTTCAAGTATGTAAAAGAAAAGGATGCTACAATCAATGCTTATTTTAAAAAGATGTTGCCGCATATGAGCGTCAACTTTCCATCCTTCCCAAAAGCCCTGCTTGTTCCAAAAAATGATATGCCTACCCCGAAACCATCCACAGCCCAACAAACACCACTTGTTTCGAGAAGAGCTATTTCCCCGCATTCAACACCTGCACAACAAGAGACAACTACTACTGCCACCACTAAAAGCCCTCGAACGACAAGGCAAAATAAAGGGAAAGCTCCTATGCACACCCCACCACCACCAGAACCTCCTATGGATAACCCGGTCATAGAGGATAGTGATGATGAGGAGATGGCTGATGATACTCTTGCACCTACACCTGCAACTACTCCAGATGCTATAACAAGGACAATGATTCATCTCAAGCGCACGGTAAGTCATGTATGGAATACCCCAACCGAAGAGGATGATGTCAATGATGACCAACCAATCCAGCAAGATGAGGTCGACGAAACCATCTCAGCACTTCATAAAAACAAGAAAATCAAGCACAAAGGCACCAAACCAACAACACCAAAATAGAGTTAACAAGAGGTACCTTGCATCTGCATTTGCATTTTAGTTTAGTTAATTTTATTTTCATGTATTGAGGGTACTGCATCCTTCAAGTTTAGGGGTGTAGTGTTCATAGTTAAGCATTCGCATTTGCATTTACTGATGAATAGATTTTTGCTATGGCATTTAGTTAGTATAATACAGCTTTATGAATAAGTTGATGATGTCCGATGATGAGTACTTAAATTTTATGGCTGTGACTAGATTGAATGTTTGTAACTGTTGGGATTGCTAGAACTACCTATAGGACATAATGCTTTGTGATGTAATTGTTACATGATTGCATGCTCTTTATGGTTAAGACCGTTAGATGGTTTTTGGTGAAAGAAGTCTTGCATGCCTTAGCATAAATGTATCGAATGAACTTGAAAGATAAATGAAAGCCTAAAGGCTTAGTTAGCTCCCTTTTTGAATGCGTTGAATTGTGAATAAATATATTGGCATAACTATAGAGGGACACTCCTCTATGTGTTGTATTGCTTGGTTACCATGTTCAAATAAATGGCAGCAGCATCATCATATGAGTGAATGAAAGTTGTCATGGGACTACTCTACCTACCAGCTCGGGGGTGAGTTGTTTGCTACATACTCATCTAGAGTTAAGGAAAGTAGGTGTAATGAGTTGACAGCCCTTAAAGCCTAAAAAGGAGCTAGATATAGGAGTAACTTATGCTTAAATAGGTTAAGAAAAAATAAGGCATATTAGAGAACTTAGCAAGAAATTTTCTAACTCTGTTAGGCATAGATTGGATGCAATTACGCACATACATACAAAGGATCTTGTCCTAAGGAAAAGTTCTTAAAATCTCAAAGTTGTCTAACATGCTGAAGCCTTAATTTTTTGAGGACTGAAATTTTGCCATAGCATTGTCTTAAATTAATTTATTGCCATAGCATTTTCGTTGTTCATTTCTATTCATTGCTTGAGGACAAGCAATAGCTTAAGTTTGGGGTGTGTTAACCTTGCAAAAGGTATGAATTTCATGCACTTTCTCTTAGGTTATTGTGTGGATACAAGCCCATTTCATCTCATTTCATTGCATTTAGTTCATATTTATGCATTTGGTGTTGTTTGTTTGGTTATTTCTATTTATTTATGAATTGGTGTTGTTTGGGAAAGGTTTGTTTTGGTGTGGTGATGTGCAGGAAAGTTGAGGTGCATTGTAGGAAAAGAGGGGAAAATACCATAGCATTTTGGATGACATTTCTGGGCACACTAAAGGACAAAAGAATAAAGATATTCTACAACCCCCACACGTGATGCCACCAGCTAGTTGTGCCCTCACATGTGAAGGGAATATTCCCTAGGAATTAAGGGCACAAAACCCTAGGAGCCCCCACTATATAATGAAAAGGACACCCACATTAAAAAAGATCTGAAAAAAGGTATTTGGTGAGCTAAGAAAGGGGGGAAAGGCGGTTGTTTTCCTCCATTGTTAAAGCTCCAAGGGGCAATCTTGCTGGCCTTTGAGAGAAGCAACGAGCTTAGAGTAGTTCACGGCAGTCCAAAGCGGCTTGGGAGTTTCCCTTTCTCTTGTTGCTCTTGTTTCATTTCTTTATTTTGATGGGTTGTTTAAAACGAATGATGATGGATGATATGTGCCCAGCCATGAACTAACTTTAAATGGCTAGGGCTTGTTTAAGTTTTTAATGGATGTTTGGTTTGCTTTTCAGTTCCTACATGCTTTGTTCACTGTTCCATTGCCCTAAGCTTGTAAGAGCTTTCGAGAGTTAGCCATTGCTTAGGTGTTTGATAGCTTAATGGTCGAAAGAGTTAGGCTTAGATCTACGTGGACAATAGAGTTTGATGCTGAGAGGCAAAACCCTAACTCACCTTAGAGATAAGGATAGAGTTTCAACGACTAAAAAGAGTAGAACTTCAAGGATAGTGGCTTGCTAGGGTTCACATTGAGAGGTATTGCCATAGCATTATAGTTGACAGGTTTCTTGCTAGAGATAGTTTAGAAGCACCTTATTAGATTTTGTCGAGCATGTTATGAGCTAGTTAGTGCTAAACATTCTTAAGGCTTAGGCATAGGAGTCCTTGACAAGCCCAGTCTTTCAACCCAATTGAGAGTTTCTCGCACGTGAGAGGACGTTTAAAGTCTCTTCGGTTCAGCCCAATTTTCATTATAGTTGTTTGCTATAGCATTTCTTAACCTGTTCCCTTTTGCTATTACATTTATTTTCAGTTTGTGTTTTGTGTGTTTGAACTTGACTTAATTTACCGCCAATACCTATGGAGACGATACTCAATCATCACTTTATTACTTGTTTCGACGTGTATACTTGCACCGTTTGCGTATCATTTATAGTACATCACACCATGCAACAGTCATCTTGGTGCATTTTTATAGCCCTGGTCGAGGTATCGGCTTTCCCATAACAATGAAAGTTGCATTGATAAACTCCAGAGCTCTGAAAGAACATTTAAGAGTGTTTTCGTTTGCTTCGATATATGGGGCATCAGTAATTACAAAAGCAATGATATATTTCTCTGCTCCAATGTTGACTAACTTTCCTTCTATCACAAACTTTAATTTCTAATGTAGATACGATGGTACTGTGCCAGTAGAATGAATCCATGGCCTTCCCAACAGGCAATTATATATTGGCTTAATGTCCATAACCACAAAGTCAACGTTGTAAACTGCAGGACCAATTAATAGTGGCACCTCGATTTTTCCCAAGGACGTCTCAAGTAGTACCATCAAATGCCCTCATAGTATTCTTGTATGCTTTCATGTGTGAATCATCAATTGGCAACCTTTGCAAGGTAACCATCAACAGAACATTCAATGTCGAGCCATTATCTAGCAGAACTCCGGGAAGGACAATACCCTTACAATGAGTTGTGATGTTCAAAGCCTTGACAGATCTCATTCCACCCTCTGAGATATCGTCATTAGTGAAGGTAATGTAGTTGTCTGCAATAATATGGTTCATGATTCTATCCAGCTTGTTTACTGATATTTCGTTTGGCACAAATGTTTGATTGAGCACCTTATCAAAGCATTGTGGTGCCCTTTTGAACTCAGCAATAGTTCGAGGACAGATATTCTAGCATGTTGCATCTTCAACTGCTCAACTATATTGTATTCACTATGCTTCAAGAACTTCAAGAACTCTTGGTCCTGTTCATCTGTAACATGCTTATTTATTTTAGGAGCGGGATCCTCCCCAAAAATCATCTCCCGTATTGCAACAGCCTTCCCTTTTATTTTTTCACCCTCTTTAGATGTTTCGGGTGAATAACATTTTCCACTCCTAGTGAAATGCCCCAACTCATTTATCAGCTTTGAATCATGCTTTTCATCTTTCTTTTCTTCTGAAACCATCTTTGATTCATCTAGTGGGATTACTTCCTCTTAGGGTTTTGTCTTCTCCGGTAAAGACACAGTAGTAGCATAATTTCAAGGAACCTTGTGGGAATTCTTGAAAACAAACGGGGTTGGTGGAGTAATCACGATCTTGGGAGTCACAACTTGCTTCACATTGGCTGAAAAGCCTTCCATTTTTAGCATAGTAGAGATGACCAAAGGTCTATTGACCCCATACTTAACCCCAAATATTTAGAGGTGCATACTTCAACTTCCTTTCTTCCATTGGTCTTTTCAAAGAACTCAATTTCTTTGTTGTTCATCATTCCCTAAATCAAGCACCTAAACTCAGAGTAGTGCTGAATTTCATGGCCATCTTCCTGATGATATTCACAGTATACACCTAACTCCACTTCTTTCTCAAATTTCATCCCTATTCGTATCATTCTAGCATTATACAGTTGTTCAAACACCCACTTCAAAGGAGATATGATCTCAGACACATCAATTTTAAGCCGCTTTGCCTCATCATCCTCTTCTATTACATTAACCCCTTGCCCTCATGGTTTGGCAACGGATTAGCTGCAATCTTGGGTTCATCAAATTTCAACACCCAATATTGACCAAATTCTAAACTACTTTATTGAATGCGGTACAATTCTCAATTGTATACCTAGGAATCCTAGCATAATACTCACAATAGGCCTTCAGATCATACCACAGAGGATATGGAGGCTGAAGATGGGTAAGATAATAGGGCCTTACCAAATTTGCATCAAACAACTGTGGATATAACTCAGAGTACGACACTGGTATAGGCGTAAAATTTATCATTTCACTTCTCAGACCCCGAGAATCCTCCTGTTCGAATTATGTGTATTCCCTAACGCAACCCTAGGGAGTATAATTGTGACATTCTTCGGAGCCTCGTAAGCACTAGTATTATTTACTTCATTGTCTTTTCTTTTGAAATTCTTGCGAGAACTTTCTCCGCTTTCTATTCTTCCACTCTTGATCGCTGCCTCAATCAGCTCACCAGTCATCACCATGTCAGCAAAGTTATGGGTGGCATTGCCAATTAAACGTTCAAATAGTGGCCCTCTCAGAGTGTTTACAAACATGTGAGTGATCTCTCTCTCCATTATCGCTGGTTGCACTTGTGCTGCCATCTCCCTCCATCTTTGTGCATATTATCGTAAACTTTTAGTAGGTTTCTATTCCATGGCTTACAGCATGACCAGACTAGGAACCATTTCAGACAAGTGCTTATATTGCTCCTCAAAAGCCTCAAAAAGGTCCTTCCATATCCTTATGTTTACTCAACTTAGTTGAGTGTACCATAGTGCTGCCGAGCTAATCAAGTTGTCCTGGAAACAATGAATCATCAATTTCTCATCCTTCAGATAGGCAGCCATCTTGCCACAATACATGGTAAGATGTGCTCTTGGGCAAGTTGACCTATCATACTTCTCAAAATCTGGTACCTTGAATTTGGGTGGTAGGACCATATCACCAACCAGGTTCAAATCAGCAGCACTAGACCCTTGCTTATTTGCTTTCTGCATCTCCAATAAATGATCCTCCAAATCTTTGCAATGCTCTTCATATTTCCTCTCCATTTCAGCTCGGATCTTTTCAATTTCATTGACAGTGTTCAAGTCCGGGACCTCTTCACCACTCCCAAAGTTTGCTCCAATATTGACCGGATGACTAGCAGTAGCTCCAGCTAGATTGATGTGGATCTTCTTTACAGGAGGTGATCCATCAGGTTGTTCCCTTATGTGAGATGTAGTATCACCTTGTTCATTCATTTTGTTTGATCCATCATGTGCTTTGCCCTTTCCAGATTCCTTTGGTCTTAGCAAAGCAGTCAGCTGGTTGATTATCTCCCTCTGAGCCTGGGCAAGCTGGTCCTTCATGGACTGCTCAATCCTATCAAATCTATTCTGCACTTCCACACGGTCATTCTCAAGACTGGTAATTCTATCCTCTACTGCCATAGTCTTTTAGTGCAGGTGTGTTCTGTATGAATGCGGTATGATTGTGGTTTAAAAACAAAATGCCATAGAACCTTTCTTTATTAAACCATTTATTTTGCAAAATAAAATGTAAAAAAATGCATGAATGTACTAATGTAGGAATGAATGCGTGAATGCAAAAGGGGTATCGAATTCGAAAACTGGTCCGTAGAAAAATATCCATTAGCTAGAAAAGTCGATTACAGGAAATAGATAGTCTTTAAATTACACAAAGCTACTTGCCCTAATTCCTAGGTTGACTAATTCATGTAACAATTGGGTAATGGCTTCTCCATGCTCGAGCTCAATATCTGGTTGCTCCAACAAACTTGTGGCTTGCTTTGACAAGATCTGTACGTATGAGGCCACACTCTTAAGTTGTTTCATGAAGTTAACCAATTCATCTTTCTAACTTTGGACAGTACGTTGCGCCGCTTCATACTTACCCTTCCACGCATCGCTTTCCTCACATAATGCCCCCTCATAATTCGTGAGCTTTTCTTTCAAGTCTTGTACTGCACTTTCCAACTCCAACACCCTTTTCTGTAGTCCCTCCTTTTCTAGCTCTATCTTAACTTTGTCTTCAATGTGATATCTTGTGACCATTTCTTCTAATTGTGATACTTGGGTTGTTAATTCAAAGTTTCGAGCTTGCTCCTCTTCTAGCTTCTTTTTATTGTTACTTGATTCTTTGTTCTCCCGGGACTTCTTCTCATACATTTTCTTGTAGCTATTCCTTTCCTTCGTCATACTGTCTAATTGCTTTGAAAAATTCTACACTATCTTGCTTGTCCCTCCTTTTTGCTTTGCTTTGTAGCTATCATGTATCTCTTGTAAGTCCTTCAATTTTTGATTCACTTCTCGATATTGCCTGGATAGTTCTTTTCCTTGGCCTTTCTATGCCTCCACCTCCAATGTCAACACAGATTGAGTATTACCTGGGCTTTTCTGTGGGACACCATCATTGATCTTTCGTGTATCTCTTGCAGCTATCATGTATCTCTTTTCTGTGGGATAGCCCTAAACCCCTCAGTTCTATCTCATGGTCGTGCTTTAATTTTTCTATTGCCAACGGTGCATTTCCTCTACGCTCATTCGCTGATTGAGTATTACCTGGGCTTTTCTGTGGGACACCATCATTGATATTTCGTGTCCTCCACTCCATATAGTTTGGCATAACTCTTGTTCCATCCTGAAGTCTTACCCTTCTCGATGACCTCCAGGCGTCCAAAGTATCCTTCACCTCTATCTTGTATCCTTCCATATTGTGCATGTATTCAAAACCTTCCATACCGACAGTAGAAGGAATAAACTGTCTTGAACCAAATTGTCGGGACACCAACAATGGACAATAAGTTGTTCCTCCCCAAACCCTCGGTAATAGGACCCAATCAAATTTTTTGCATCGATATAAATAATTGACCAGATTCAGCCAAGGTGTCTTCAAACCACATCAGGATCCTTCATATTTAAGAAAAAGTACTTTCATTCCTCTTCAGTCTTTTTCTCGACTTGATATGCAGCTAGATACTCCTCTAATAACGAGTAATCAATGCAACATTTACGGGCTCTATACAGTGTAATCCATTTGTGTCCCCTAAACCAGACTTCTAACAACTAAGCACAACCACATAATCTACCGTCTCCTGACTTCCTACACGCGGTGAAGGTTCTGTATGTTTCCACTAAGATAGCCAGTACTGGATTGACTTTATTCCCCAATCATTCGAACAAACACAAAGTTGATGGGTCTATATAACCTTGAGTTCTCGGGAATATCACTAACCCATATATACATAAGGCAAATAGTTTTCTTTTCCTATCCACTTCATCACTTTCCAAGATTAGATCTCGAATAACCTCGCACTTGATTCGTTCGTTGTCTTTGGTCACTTCATCATTTCCCTTATGACTTATTTTTCCATTAAACCAGGGTTCGTTCTTTCCAATGATTGACTTCAACATCTTTCTAAAGGTAGGAAAACAAAGAGGTCTTGTGTAAATGTTATCTCTTTCAACTCTTGGGCCATGTATTAGGGCCTCGTACTCTTCAAGTGTTGGTGTCAAGTCTACTTCCCCAAAAGTGAAGCAATTATAAGTTGGATTCCAATACTGAGTCATAGCCATGATAAGTTTATGATCTATTTGGACATCTAGCATCATAACTACGTCTCCGAATTCAATCTGAAACTTTTCCTTATCGACTCATCTCATAGTTGCCATATGACTTTAAGTTCCGACAAACAGTTGTTTTGTCACGAATTAATATTAGCCTTATTTTTTGTTCATGTCACGTGGTCTGTCTGTATACTATCACCCTTTTGTATTGCATCTCCTCCCACCAAGTCCATACGGTAGTATTATCTTCTCCTCATCTATTAGACACTTCAGCCATATGTGACATTTCCTATTCAACTAGTCTTCAAATCAATACTCTTTTTTAAGTGCAATATGATGTCAAACAGGAAAAAAAAACAAACAAAAATAAGAAACAAAACACAAACGAAAATGTGTCAGTATCAATGAAATAATATTAAAGGCAAAAAACTTGAATTAAATAAACACAACAAAACAGGTTATATTCGAGCAGAGAAAATAACCAGAGAAGTATTTAAACCGGTAGCACCCTTTCCTAGGTCCCTATTTGGCTCTAGTGGGGTGGGTTTCTAGATTACAGCATGCAGGCTTTGTTCTAGTCTTTGGGTACCCGAACTATCGTTACCGACTACTACGACAATAAAACATCGATTCGGGAATATACGACCCCTTATAGCGGAGGCAAAACCCCACGATGTATAAGGTTTGAATACAGGAAGAAAGACAAACGTCCTGTAATACCCTAATTTTATCCGGGTATTTTTATATATCGATATAATTCTCTATAAATAAGACCAAATAATAAATACAAATGATAAAATAAATGATAGTTCATTCAATAAATAAATATCTCCCAAATAGTCCAAATTAAATACATAAGAGTCCATTTACATAATATTTTCTTTTTACAATCTGGAAAGGCCCATTCACAAATCCTAAGCCCAATATATATATTTGTTTTTTCACTCATTTATACATTGAACCGGTCATGGAAACAAAAAGAGCCCACTTGTGCTTCTTTTTCCCGCCCAGCAATGCCACGTGTCGAGCCGAGATTGGCCAGCAAGCCATTCACTTGGATTGAAGGTCCAGCTGATGTCACCCTTTTGACATGCTATAAATAGCAGAGAGAGAAAAATGATTAGAGGATAATGGCGCGGAAATTACCCACCATTAACGAAAGAGAGAGGAGAAAACAGATAAGTTACCTGCAATCTGAACCGCTGCCGATTGGAGACCTGAGAAGATCATCGAAAGCTCGCCGGAGTTGAAAGCACGCATCAAGAGGTATATTCTACCTCTATTTCACTTTTCCTGCAATAAAACAAGTAATAAGCTCCAAATTCAACCACAAATGCATAAAAACAGTATCTAAAACCCTAGAAAACTAAAGACAATAATATAAAACCTAAAATCTAGATCTTGACCTAGATTTAAAACAGAAAAGTAAATTTAAAGTGTTAAGGGAGTTTTGGATGCTTGTCTTGAGTGTTAAGCCTTTCGAGCGTCACCGGAGTTGAGGTTGGATGTGGAGGAACTTAAGATTTCACGGCGGAGTAGAAAATGATAGAAAAGGTTTTTTCGGTTTCGGGTAGGTAGCTTAGGAAGGGGAAGAAGGGCGATTCTGTTGAATCGGGCACTAGATTAGGGTTTAGGGTGAAAAAAGGAGAAATTTAGAAATTTTTAGGGTTTCAGCGGTGGCCAGATATCACTCCGGTGGCAGAGCATGGTGACTGAAGAAAGGTTAAGGATGATTAAAGTTAAACCAGACAGTGGCCATAAAAAGGTTAGGGGTGACCAGAGGTTACAGAGGTGACCGGAGTAGGGAAGAAGATGACCAGAGACGACGATTGGTGATCGACGTTGCCTCTCCAACGGTCGGTGAACAGGCTAGAGTATATCGAGGATGATGGTTGAAGATCAAAGTGTGAAAAAAGTGGAAGAACTAGTGATGAACTTTTAAAGAAATGAGAGGTTTGATCTTCATAAACAAGAAAATAAGTGTGTTTTATGGTATTTGTGGATCAAATAGGGGAAATATGAAGAACTGGAGAAGAACAAGGTCAAAATTTGAGGTTTTGATCGGTTTTGGGGTTATTTTCTAGGGATAGGGTGTTATAATTGAGAGCATTTGGAGAATAGAGAGAGTAAAGAGAAACGGAAGGGTTGCAAATGACTGATTCAACTCGGTCTTGGGCTATTTATAGCTGAGTTGAAAATGCGCCATTTTATGAGCTAGGTCGAGTGAAGATCTGTGTGTTTTTGCACGGGTCAGGATACGGGTCCGCAATCTGCCCGAAAATTAAATGTTGGGCCGTTTTTGTCTAGGTTTGGGCTGATTATACATGGGTTGGGTCAGGGTTTTAATAAAATTTGAGTTGGGTTCTCCAGTTTTTTGTTTCTTTTATTTTGGTCACCAAATGGTAGTAAATTGGCTCCTAAATCTTCATAATAGTTCAATTTGATCCTTTTTCAGCTTTGATTGAATTTAATTGTTTTAATTATTTTGCTTGTTTATTTTAATTAAATCATATAGGATGTGCATGTTAGAGAATTAAATCACCTATATTAATTAGAGTAATTAGAATCCTAATGTAATACCCCAAAATACGGTCTAATAGTATGTTACTTATTACTAGTAATCTCGTTTGATTTAATGATATCTTGAATTTGTTTGTACATCAAGTTAAGGATTATATTTTTAAGTTGGGAAAATAGGAGAGTTAATTAAATATAACTTAAATGGAAAACTTGATAAATGAAGACTTGCATGTAAATTAATAAGTTAGGGAGGACCCTTACACATGTCACATTGTTTGGAGACATGTGGGCAAGGGAGAGGGAGCTACGGTCTTCGGGGAATTGGATGACCAAAATTCATTTTTGGTTCTTCTTCTTCAAAGACTGATTCAAGGAAAGAAAGAGAGCTAAAAGTGGGAGCTTAATAGAAAATTTAGAATTGCCATGGAAATTTGGGAGCTTTGAGTTCAAGGTCATGGGTGTAGTTCGATCTTCTTAGGGAGAATGTAAGTAATTATGTTTTCTTCTTGCTTAGAGCTTAAATCGAGAACTATATATGAAGATTTTATGTAATTTGCATGTTGGTGAAGTGGTCAGACATAGAGAAAGAGATACATGTTGTAAACGTTTCCTTGAAACCTTTGATTGTTTCATGCTTTGAGAATTAACTATAATATGATTCGGTTGATCTTTGGAATCAGATTTAAGGTGATTGAAAATGAAGTGTTCAACTTACATCTTTGTTGTTTGCACAATTGATGTTTAGTGGGCTGGTTTGTGATTAAAATTGTGAAAATAGTTGTATTAAGGGTTGTTGTATGAAATTGATGAATTTATGAATTTGGTATCGTGAGTTGAGTTGTTAAGTGAGTGAACATGTACGTAAAGATAGTAATCTGGATTGTTGATTTGAATGAATCCATACCTTGTTGTCCAATTGGAATTAGAGTCAAAACTGCCCAGATTTTAATGTTTAAACATGTGAATATATGAAATGGTACATATGGTGACCATATGTGTGAAAACAGGGCATGAAATGTAAATACATGAACTTTGGAGCTATCTTAGACATGTATGAGAGTGAATATAAGTTAAATTAACATGTTAGAACTACCATCTAAGTGATTAATGAAGCTAAAATCTAGTTTAGTGAAATCTGCCCAGAAAACTCTATTCTGGGCATTAACTTTGAAAATTCACTACAATTGGTAATGGTTGAATTAAAAGCTATAATTTATATGGTTAGAAACCTTAATATGTCTAGTTTCACATGAAACAAACGGAATTGAATTTCGAACTATAAAATAGATTTTAGAGATGAAAATCTAAGGATAGTGCAAACTATCCAGTGGTGTAAATTGCCTTGTCTTTAGGATAAAAACTGTATTAATTGGTAAGAAATAAAAATGAAAGCCCTATATGTTTAGAAACAGAGTTAATTTATCTTTCTAACGGTTTAAACGGTTCTAAATTCTGATGTACGAAATGAAAGTTATGAACGTTTAAGTAAGCATTGCACATGCTGCCTGGCAGCAGCAGTCTAGGTATTTTGGACAGTTTTGTAAACAGTTTGGTTGCTGCCCTGTTTTGTCTAAATTGGAATATAAACAATGCTAGTGATGTGCATTAATGTATATATATGAATATGTTGCTTGTTTTATGCATGTAACGTATGTATATTGCTGCCATGATTAAGTGACTATAAGAATATGTTGAATGCTTGAATTGGATGAATGAATTGGAAAAGTGTACCTTGTTTGACATTATTTACTTGTATGAATTGTTAGAGCAAGGAGTAAATCTTGTTGAATAAGAAAGGAGTGGCCAAGCTAGTGGCAAAAAAACAAGGGGGTTTGGATCCAAGACAAATAAGCTTGTTTGGAGTATTGTGGGTGTAGTTTTGTTAGGGTTAGGACTTAGGTCCTAACCAAAATTTACATGTATATATCCTTGCTATTGATATGCCATGATAACGAGCTTAATTAAACTTGAATATGAATTAAAAGGGAAGATTGGAATAAGCTGAAATTTGTGATTAAGTAATAGCATGGATATGGATAAGTTAAATTATTTAGAAAGAAATGTGTAAACATTGTGTGATTCCATGCCTTGAATGATTACATTCAAATTGCTTTCTTGAGTTACACTATGGATGTAAATGCTTGATTTCTTGTTCTTGATTGTGCCTATTCGAATAGTAGCATGTATGTATTATAATGATATATGATGCTTGATCCTTGTATCATGAATGCAATTCACTCGAATGCTTACTTGATACCTAAGATGGTAATGTAAATACTTGCTTGAAACATAAGTAATTGGTGATTGTGGAGATAAGGCTCAAATAGCCTAAGGGTTAAGTTAATCTTGACATACTTGCTTGAAAAGGATCTTGAATTACATGATGTCTTGATGTAAGCATGAATTACTTGAAATAAAGAGCTAAGGCTCAACTAGCCTAAGGGCTAAGCATGATATTGCTATAACTTGCTTGAATGTAATTCTCGAATATGAATTGTCTCGACTTGAACATGAAAGCATAAAACATAAGAAACATCATCAAGCTTTAAAGTATAAGAATACCCCTCTAATGAAAGTTTAAAGATTTAAAAGACTTAAGTTGCCTACAATGTAAGTCCTTGGATACAATGGTATCATGCATGGTATACTTGGGACTACGGTCCATGAGCCACGGCTCGGGGAGGGACGCCCCATTTCATGTAATATGTTATTGGCGACAGTTGGAGGTAACGAGGGAGTTGTACGGAGTGGCGACAGTTTGGTTGGATAGTGAGAAGTATAGGATTGACATGTTTCTGGTATTAGCCATTGCTATGTGCTTTGAGCTAAGTATCTCTTGGACCTTTATGGTCAAACACGGACCAATTTTATTCATGACCAATTGTGATCCAAGGCAAACATGTTAAAAAGATATGAACCTTATTGAGAAATTGAATAAGAAATTCAAAAGAAAATCTTGAATACTTGAATTATATCTTGAAATACTTAAATGACTTGACAAGAAATCTTGAACACTTGAATCACTTGACATGAATTCTTGAAATACTCGAATTGCTTGACATGTAATGCTTGATTCTTGACATGAAACTCTTGAAATGATAATTGTCTATGCTTGGACCTTGTATTGTATGATTTGCTACTTGAAATGGCTTATGGTCTCACTTGAGCTGATGTTTACTTGATTGGTTTGCTTGAATTGCTTGACATGCAAACTTGATTACTTGAACATATTACTTGACTTGTATACTCGAACTTCTTGTTACATGATTGTTACTTGGAAAAGATCTCGATCTTACTTGAATTAATGAGTGTTGTTTCCATGTACATCTTGTAAAAGAAAATATGGATTGTTTTGGCATTGTGAATTATGTGTATATGTTATATGACTGGATTGGCTAGACTAAATGAAAATATGGACTGTTTTGGCATTGTGAATTATGTGTACATGTTATATGACTAAATTGGCTAGACTAAATGAAAATATGGATTGTTTTGGCATTGTGAATTATGTGTACATGTTATATGATTGAATTGGCTAGACTAAATGAAAATATGGATTGTTTTGGCATTGTGAATTATGTGTACATGTTATATGATTGAATTGGCTAGACTAAATGAAAATATGGACTATTTTGCATTATAAGAATGTATAAACATGTATAATGGACAGCTAAGTAATAAGGCTTAAATTAAAGAAAGTAAACAAGCAATAATTAAGGCTTACATGCTACTTAAAATGTATACTTGTACACTTGATATACTTGTCACATGAAATGCTACTCGAAATGGACTTATACTCTCACTTGAATCAATGTGTATAACTTGTGAACATATTTTGAGTGATAAGCTTGAAATAAATTGTGATTATGTTACTTGACTTGGAAATGTTGTGATTTGCTTAAACATGCTATCGATTGATTTGAAATGATTAAAGATTGAATTATGATCTATGATTTTTCTTGTCATGCTATCTTGCTATTCAAATGATACTAGAGAATGTTTACTTGATAAATACTTGATAAGCTTACCATGCTACTTGATATGCTTGACAAATTGGTTACTTAACAATTGCTTGCCTTGATATTTGATTTCCATAAGTATGATGATACATGAGTTTATGATTTTTGCTTGACTTGGAATGCTATAAACCTTAATAGGGCTACTTGATTAATGGAGACATGACATAATAATTGGTTAGAACTAGTACTACCTCACTAAGTACATATCATACTTATCACTCTCGTTTTCTCTCTTCCCAAACCATAGGTTAGGTGCTTCAAGGTGAATTACTTGATCCCAAAGTCAGATTTCTTGAGCCTGAAGTAAGACACAAGCAAAAGCATAAGTATGAATCCATACTTGTTTGTAATGCTCCTAGTAGTTGGTGACACCTAGTCTTGTATATAGTAAGCTAGGACATGCATTATGTTACTTGAAAGTTGTATATATGAACTTGATTTGGCCTATAATGTTATGAAGGCTTAAATGCTAAACTTGGAGTATGTAATGACATAATTCTCATGTGGATTAAATGCATTAAGCTGCGCATATGTTATGTGTTTGAATTGAGTATGTCCTAGTCAAGTATGCTAATCGAATGCCTTGTATGAACATATAAATACTTTAATAAACATTATGAACAATTCATGTATACATGAACTTGAATTGCCAAATGGGTAAAGAATGAAACCATGCATGCTACTTGAAGTATGATTCAAATAAATGCTCACATGAACTTGATTTGCTGCGTGTATATGGAAATTGAAATGAAATGAACACATTTTTGCCTAATGTTATACATGACATTAAGACTCGATGAATGAGGAAACTATTTTATGATATGCTAGAACTTGCTATTGCCGAATAGGAAGGGATCAAATCTACATGCTTTGCTTGTTCACTTGCCAAATAGTAGTTAACCTTGAATGAACAATTGAAGATAACCAATCACATGAATGACCTATAATGTCTATGAAACATGATATGCTTGCTTGAGATATGTTCGATTACATGTACATATGATCGTGTTTAGTTAAACGTACATGAAATATTTACATGTCTTGAATGTGATGAGATTGAGTTAAAATGAAACATGCTAGTCTAGGTATGCTAATTGAAAGATTTATATGATCGCATGAATGTAGATTTGAAAATGAATAACCTAAGTGGTAACCTAAAATGAATAATAAGATGACCATGCTTGTATACTTGATTGTGAATGCCTTGGTAGTTAATAATGCCATTTGAATGCTATATATGCCTACATGACTAAGTAGTTATTAATCTTTGAATGTAACTTGAAAATGACTAATCAATGGTTGGCATATAATGAACAAGAATGATAAACATATATTGCTTGTATGATCAATTGTAATTGTCTAAGTTGCTTGCTTGCTAGTCACTCAACTAGCCTATTAGGGATGAGTTCTTGAAAAAAATTTAAATTATTCGTGCTTCCAGTGTTCCCTGAACACTCTCGAACCGATTTACTACTAAACCGGGGTAGGGGTGTTACACCTAGTTTAGTGTTCTTTAACTAGAATTAAATAAAGTAATTAGGGAGATAATTGTAGCAAATTAATATAACTAGATAGAAAGCTTTGGTGTATTAACTTGGATAGTATCTCAAGCGTATTGAGATGTTATACCAAAAACACCCTTAAGTGGAACATTTAATGCATGTTATCACTAATAATTTGATAAATGACATAGATAATTAATTAAAGCTCAATTAGGCCTAGAACTTTAAATAATTAGAAAAAATAAATCAAAGTAGCAATATTATATGATTTATCAATTTCAACATGAATCTTACCCCAATTCCTTGGGGTCTTATCTCATAGAAATTTTTAAATCAATAATATTTTGACTTTCAATTATAAAATCAATTAGAGCCCTTATACGAACGATCTTAAAATTAACAAGGCCATAAATTATCATATATTTTGAATACGAATAAAAGTGTCCTAAAGTATGTGGATGTTCTTAACCTCGTATTCGAATAAAATGTATTTCATTGTAAAAGGATATCTCCATTTGGAATTTAAATTCAACTAATGATGATTGATTAAATTAAATTCAAATTACTATTCAGAAATGCCAAAATACCACGTGAAAATAATAAGGTACCGATTACGGATGTTTGTGGGGGTGCTAATCTTTCCCACATGTAACCGACTCCTGAACTCAAATCATTTTAAAATGAATCTCTGGTTGTTTTTATGGTGTCCGGTCGACCAAAGTGACCGGTGGCAACTCCAAATTGGTTTTCGAAATTAAACAAAGGTTTTAATATGGAAAACCCTAATTTTTGAGATTAAGTAAATTAAAATGAATACTCTAATTTTTCAAAGAATCAGTCGTCGGGCTATTTTTCCACACACTGATTTCAAAAATAGTTGCGATAGCTTAGCGACTCCACTGGTGACAAAAAAAGCGAGTCAAGCCTAATTAATTAATTTCACGTGGCATTTAGAGTGATAATTTGGATTCAATTTCTCCAATGATTATTGGTTGGATTTTCAGGAAGAATAGAGGTAGCTTTTATTGTGTGATATAACTGGCATTCATGTATAGCCTTCCACCCAGGCTTTCACCCTTAAGTGGGAGCAAGACATTATCTTACGTGAGTTATTCAGCTCCATTATCGAATTTTTGTCTCTCTTCTGGTATACTAACCTTATGCACCGTGAGGTTACGCCTCCGCTATAAGGGACCTATACCACCGAATCGATGTCTTACCGTCGCAGTAGACGGTAACGACAGTTCAAGAATCCAGAGTCTAGAACAACACCCTCATGTTGAATATTAGATACCTACCCCACTAGAGCCAGACAGGGACCTAGGACAGGTGCTGCCGGTTTAAATACATTTCTCTGGTTATTTTTTGTGCTCAATATAACTTGTTTTGTTGTTTGTTTCAATATTAAGCCTTTGTCTTTAATGTGGTTACAAGATATTAACACTTTCTCTGTATTGTTTGTTTCTTCTTGTTGTTTTTCTTTTGGCATCATTGCATCCATAAGGGGTATAGATCCAAGAGCTAGTCAGTTAGGAAGTGTTCAAATGGCAGAAGGATCTAGTAAACAGGGAGAGTATAATGGTGTTGTATGGATATGGTCAGAGGAAACTCAACATTTAAAAGGGGATAGTATCCAGGAAGATCATGTGTCACAAACTAAAGAAACCGCTAGAATCAATTCAGGACAAAACAAGTGTTTGCCAGAGTTAAAGGCCATGTGGGAACAATGGGGTGAAGAGATGAAAAAGGAGTTTTAGTCTGAATTTGGAGACATAGCTAAGTTGTTATATATCCAAGTGGACCGAGAAATGATATGGGCCATGACTCAGCATTGGAATTTGGCATACAGTTATTTTACATTCGAAAATAAAGATATGACACCTACTTTGGAAGAATATGAGGCTTTGCTGAATTGTCCAACGGTACATAATGATAAAATTTATACAAGACCTAATCATCCACCAGGTTTCAAGAAAATGCTAAAAGCAGTCACTGGCAAGGACGAAGCATGGTTCAAAGGAAAGTTGAAGGGAAAAGGAAATGAAGAGGTTCTGCAAGATAATGAGCGCATTGATTGTAAAGTTATTCAATGTATAATCTTGACTAGTGATGAATAAAAGAAAAGGAAGAGAAAATTATTTGCTCTGTGCATTTATGGGTTAGTGTTGTTCCCAAGGACTATTGATTGCATAGATCCGTCAACATTAGGCTTGTTCAAGAGATTAGAAAAGAACGTTAATCTGGTGCCTGCAATCCTGGCAGAAACATACAGATCACTCACTACTTGTAGAAAGTCTGGGGAAGAAAGATTCTGGAGTTGTGCACAACTATTGGAGGTATGGTTCCGAGGTCATCGATGGACTACACCTTACAAGGTTCGAAGGTTTTTCAATGACTATTTGTCGTTAGAGGAACACATTACTTTGTGCATTCCCGAAAAGAAGATAGAAGTTCAGTGGAAGAAGTTTTTCTTCAATTTGAAAGAATCATATGTGGTATGGAAAGCTCCTTGGTTAAATGTTAATGGTTATCAATATCAGTGTGGAAAGTTTGACTGGATACCATTACCGGGAATTTAAAGTGGAACAGCCTACTGCCCACTGTTAGTGTCAAGACAATTTGGATCGAGATAGTTCATCCCTGCAACTAAAGGAATGTATACTTTTGGGTATGCACACAAAACAAGTAATTACAAACCAAAGGTAGCTGATACCTCAAGAGCTTGGCTAACACCAAGAAGGGTGGAGCTTCAGGATGGGAAGGAAATCATGAAAGGTTATGCAGAATGGAAAACCAAAAGGGATAATGATAATCTCCCAAAGAAGGATTCAGTGGATAGTGGTTCAGCTAGTGGATGTGCCAGGGATGCTCCGTCAGTAATAGAGAAAATGAAGCATGGTCATGAAAAGGAAATGAGAGGATATACAAAGAGAATCAGTGGCCTGAAACACAAGCTTTCAATGGCAACATTAGAGGTAGATGTTCAGCAAAATCAGAGAAAAGAACTTTTAGAGCAACAACAGAAAATCGAGCAAGAATTAGCAAAATTGAAGAAGATTCATTTTGGATGCAAGAAGACGCAAAAAGAAGGTACAAGCAGGATAGTACAGAATATGTCAGAACAATTAGAATATATGACCAAACAAAGGGATATCTATAAGAGGATGTACAAGAAAATGCACGAGAGTCAAGAGAATTGAACACCAAGGCTAAAATGAGGCTTGAAGAGGAGCAAGCTAAGAACGAGGAATTGAAGATTCAGGTATCGCAGTTGAAGCAGTTGGTTATAAAGTATCATGAAGAAGATCAACCTAAGATGGACCAAGAGAACAAGGGACTGCAAGAGAGAGTGATAGACTTAGAAAGCGAGGTTCAAAGGTTGAAAGATGAACTCGCAAGTTATGAATGAGCGTTACAGCCATAAAACAAGGTATGGAGAAACAAGTATGAGGCAGCTCAGCGCACAATTCAGAGTCAAAACAATGAGTTGATCACTTTCCAAGAACAAGTGAGGAATATTACCGAGTATGTCCAGATGTTGTCAAGAGACGCTACAACCCTGTTGCAACATCCCAATGTTGGTCTAGAGCTTGAAGAGAATGTTGTTCATCTGTTTCACGAGATAGTCAACTTAGGAGTGAGAGTGGAGAGATTTGTGTAGTTGAAATTATCCATTTCCTGTAATGAACTCTTTTTGTTAATGAACATTTTGCTAAAAGCTAGCAATTGGATTCGATACCCCTTTTGTATTTTTGCATTCATGCATTCATGCATTTTCGTATCATTATGGTTTTTTAAATAGTTTTTAATATAGAAGGTTTTATGACAGTTTGTTTCATAAACCGCAATCATTCTACATTCTTACGGGACTCACTTGCGTTCTAAAACCATGGCTGTTGAAGATCGCATTACCAGTTTAGAGAATGATCGAGTGGAAACCCAAAATTATTTTGATAGGATGGAGCAATCCATAAAGGATTATTTTGCTCAAACTCAGAGGGAAATAGTCAATCAGTTGAATGCTCTATTGGGACCGAAAGAGTCTAGAGAGGCTAAAGTGCCTGAAGTACTTCCAATGAAATGAACGAACAGGAAGAGACCACATCTTACATAAGGGTGCCGCCTGAAGGACCTCCACTGTGAAGAAGGTCCAAATTAATCTGGCAGGAGCAACGCCTAGTCATCCAGTTCATATTAGGGTAAATTTTGGAAGTAATAAAGATATCCCTAATCTAAATACTCTCAATGAATTAGAAAAGATTCGGGCTGAGATCGAGAAAAAGTATGAGGAATGCTGCAAAGCATTAGAGGATCGTTTGATGGAATTGCAAAAATTGAATGAGACAGGACCTAGAGCAATTGAAATGAGCTTAGTGGCTGACCTGATCCTTCCTCCAAAGTTTAAAGTCTTGTCTTTCTTTAGGAGGTATACATTTGCTGATCGTGACTACTTGACAATATCTCAGTTGGAACAGTTTATAAAGTTTGGAGATGATTTGTGGTATTGAAAGTATCTTTAACATATTTACAGTTGATATAGTTCTTGAAAAGAAGAAAAAGGAAAGAAAGAAAGAAAAAAGAAGAAAAAGAAAAAAATGAGAAAAAAACCAAAGTGAAAACCCAGAATGGCGCTTCGAGAAAAGTAATCTAAAGTGAAAACCTGAAAGGGCACTTTAGAGCAAAGGGCCAGAAACACAGAAGGGGACTCTGAAGGCTAATCCCAAATGTGAGATGAGATATTAAAATGAAAGAAAGCACCGAGATAATTCCCCAGGGAGCAGAGGCTGATTGATTAATCCTATTAAGATATAATTCATGCATCATATAGAGAATTAGGATCATATTAATCCTCATACATGCATTTTAGTTCGTTTTGATAGGAAATGAAGAAAGAACTCCTAATGTGAAGAGATCATCTAACAAAGAAAGAGTTCCTAATGAGAAAAATTTGCCCAGCAAAGAAAGAGTTCTTAATGGGAAGAATTCACCCAGAGAAGACAGAGTTCCTAATAAGAAGAATTCGCCGAGCAAAGAAAGAGTTCCTAATAAGAAGAATTCGCCCCAATGAAGACAGAGTTCCTAATGTGAAGAACTCGCCCAGTGAAGATAGGGTTCCTAATGAGAAGAATTCGCCCAGCAAAGAATGAGGTCCTAATAAGAAGAATTCACCCCAATGAAGACAGAGTTCCTAATAAGAAGAGTTCGTCTAGCGAAGGTAGAATTCCTAATAAGAAGAGTTCACCAGTGAAGGTTGGGGGGTTCCAAATAAGAAGAACCTATTCGAGCTTCTAGAGAAGAAAAAATGAGAAAGATCGAATAAGACCTTGCAACTCAGAGCAATAGTTGACAAGTTAGGAAAAAATTTGTATCTTTTTAGTCTTTGCCCTATTCTTGTTCAACATCAATGAGCAAAGAAGGGCAGCTGTAATACCCTAATTTTGTCTAGATATTTTTATATATCGATATAATTCTATATAAATAAGACCAAATAGTAAATACAAATGATAAAATAAATGATAGTTCATTTAATAAATAAATATCACCCAAATAGTCCAAATGAAATACATAAGAGTCCATTTACATAATAATTTCTTTTTACAATCTAGAAAGGCCCATGTACAAATCCTAAGCCCAATATATATATTTGTTTTTCCATTCATTTATACATTGAATCGGTCAAGGAAACAAAAAGAGCCCACTTGTGCTTTGTTTTCCCGTACAGCAGTGGCACGTGTCGAGCGGAGATTGGCCAGCGAGCCATTCACTCGGATTGAAGGAACATCTGACGTCACTCTTTCTACCTACTATAAATAGCAAAGAAAGAAAAATGATTAGAGGAAAATGGCGCAGTAATTACCTAGTATTAAAGGAAGAGAGAGGAGAAAATAGAGAAGTTACCTAGAATCTGAACCGCTGCCAATTGGAGACTGGAGAAGATCACCGGAAGCTCGCTGGAAAAGAAAGCACGCATCAAGAGGTATATTTCTACCTCTATTTCATTTTTCCTGCAATAAAACAAGTAATAAGCTCCAAATTCAAACACAAATGCATAAAAACAGTGTCTAAAACCCTAAAAAACTAAAGACAGCAATATAAAACCTAAAATCTAGATCTAAACATAGATTCAAAACAGAAAAGTAAATTTAAAGTTTTAAGGGAGTTTCGGATGCTTATCTTGAGTGTTGATCCCTTCGAGCGTCGCCGGAGTTGAGGTTGGATGTGGAGGAACTTAGGATTTCACGACGGAGTAGAAAATGATAGAAAAGGTTTTTTCGGTTTTGGGTAGGTAGCTTGGGACAGGGAAGAAAGGTGATTCTGTTGAATCAGGCACTAGATTAGGGTTTAGGGTGAAAAAATGAGACTTTTAGGAATTTTTAGGGTTTTGGCGATGGCCGGATATCGCTCCGGCGACAGAGAACGGTGGCCAGAGAAAGATTAGGGATGATCAGAGTTAAATTAGGCGGTGGCCGGAAAAAAGATAGGGGTGACCGGAGGTTACAGAGGTGATCAGAGTGGGGAAGAAGATGACCGGAGATGATGACTGGTGACTGGCGTCGCCTTCGGCGGTCGGCGAATAGGCTAGAGTATATCAGGGACAATGGTTGAAGATCAAAGTGTGAAAAAGTAGAAGAACTGGTGATGAACTTTTAAAGAAATGGGAGGTTTGATCTTCATAAACAAGAAAATGAGTGTGTTTTAGGGTTTTTGTGGATCAAATGGGGAAAATGAAGAACTAGCAAAGAACACGATCGAAATTTAAGGTTTTGATCGGTTTTGGGGTTATTTTTTGGGGATAGGATGTTATAATTGAGAGCATTTGGAGAATAGAGAGAGAGTAGAGAGAGATGGAAGGGCTGCAAATGACCGATTCAACTCAATCTTGGGCTATTTATAGCTGAGTTGAAATGGTGCCGTTTTGGGAGTCAGGTCGAGTGAAGATCCTTGTGTTTTTGTGCAGGTCAGGATATGGGTCCGTAATCTGCCTGGGAATTAATAGTTGGGCTGTTTTTGTCTGGGTTTGGGCCGATTATACATGGGTTGGGTCAGGGTTTTAATAAAATTTGAGTTGGGTTCTCTAGTTTTTTGTCTCTTTTATTTTGGTCACCAAATGGTTGTAAATTGGCTCCTAAATCTCAATAACAGTTCAATTTGATCCTTTTTTAGCTTTGATTTAATTTAATTGTTTTAATTATTTTGCTTGTGTGTTTTAATTAAATCATATAGGATGTGCATGTTAGAGAATTAAATCACCTATATTAATTAGCGTAATTAGAACCCTAGTTTAGTGTTCTTTAACTAGAATTAAATAAAGTAATTAGGGAGATAATTGTAGCAAATTAAGATGATTAAATAGAAAGTTTTGGTGTATTAACTTGGATAGTATCTCAAGCGTATTGAGATGTTATACCAAAAATATCCTTAAGTGGAACATTTAATGCATGTTATCACCTATAATTTGATAAATGACCTAGATAATTAATTAAAGCTCAATTAGGCCTAGAACTTTAAATAATTAGAAAAAATAAATCAAAGTAGTAATATTATATGATTTATTAATTTCAACATGAACAGTACCCTAATTCCTTGGAGTGTTATCTCATAGAAATTTTTACATCAATAATATTTTGACTTTCAATTATAAAATCAAATAGAGCCCTTATACGAACGATCTTAAAATTAACAAGGCCATAAATTATCATGCATTTAGAAACCTTTTATATTGGAAATATATTTTGAATACGAATAAGAGTGTCCTAAATTATTTGGACGTTCTTAACCTCGTATTTGAATAAAATGTATTTCCTTGTAAAATGATATCTCCATTTGGAATTTAAATCCAACTAATGATGATTGATTAAATTAAATTCAAATTACTATTCGGAAATGTCAAAATGCCACGTGAAATTAATAAGGTGCCGATTACAGGCGTTTGTGGGGTGCTAATCCTTCCCCACACGTAACTGACTCCTGAACTCAAATCCTTTTAAAATGAATCTCTGGTTGTTTTTATGGTGTCTGGTCTACCAAAGTGACCGGTCGCGACTCCAAATTGGTTTTCAAAATTAAACAAAGGTTTTAATATGGAAAAACCCTAATTTTGAGATTAAGTAATTTAAAATGAATATAACTCTGATTTTTCAAATAATCAGTCATCGGGCTATTTTTCCACACTCTGATTTTAAAAATGGTCGCGACACGTCCAGTCATGGAGCTAAATAACTCAATGTAAGACAATGTCTTGCTCCCACTTAAGGGTGAAAGCCCGGGCAGAAGGCTTTGCATAAATGATAGCTTATATCACACAAGAAAAAGATACCTCCATTCTTTCTAAAAATTCATCAAATAATTATTGGAAAAATTAAATTCAAATTACCGCTCTTAAATGCCAAAATCTCGCGTAAAATTAATTAATTAGACTTGACTCTCAATTTGGTCCCCAACGGAGTCACCAAGCTATCGCGACCATTTTTAAATCGAGTGTGAAAATAGCCTGACGATTAGTTCCTTTTTAAAATTAGGGTTTTTGTCCATTTTAATTTATTTAATCTTGAAAATTAGGGTTTTCATTTTAAATCGGATTTCCCTTTTATTTATTCTTGAAAATCAATTTGGAGTCGCCACCGGTCACATTGCTAGTCCAGATGCCATGAAAACAACCAGAGACTTTGGGTTCGATCCCTAGCGAAGTCGCCAAACTGTCACGACCATTTTTAAACCTAGTATGAAAATAGCCTGACGATTAGTTTCTTTTTAAAAAATGGTTTTGTCTATTTTAATTTATTTAATCTTGAAAATTAGGGTTTTCATTTTAAATCGGATTTCCCTTTTATTTATTCTTGAAAATTAATTTGGAGTCGCCACCGGTCACTTTGGTAGTTCGGACAACATAAAAACAACTCGAGATTCATTTCTTAAAAATTTGGGTTCGAGAGTCGATTACGTGTGGGGAAGGATTAGCACCACCATAAACGCCCATTATCGGTACCTTTTAATTTTACGTGACATTTTGAATAATAATTTGAATTTAATTTACCCATAATTATCAAATAGATTTTAATTCTAAATGGAGATATCATTTTATGAGAAAATACATTTTAGATCGAATATTAGATTAAAAGCACTCTGTTAAGAAATACCCCCATTCATATTCATAAAATGTATTTTCAACATAAAACATTTATAATGAATGATTTATTATTGTCTTGTTCATTTTAAATGCTAACTTAATTAAATTCTATTTAATTAAATTAATTAAACTATGAATATCATTGAATTTAAAGGTCTTTATGAGACAATATCAATTACTTGAATATCGTCCATCTCAGAACCACTAGATTTAAATGATATTCACTAATTGAAATGTCATTCTAATTAGTTAAAGTGATAACCTAATTAGGGTTCTATTTTAATTGACGAAGTGAATTTATTTAATTTTAAGTCGTAATGTATATTAAATGTACATCTTTAGGGCCACTTTTGAGACAACACCCCATTACAAGCAAGTGAAACATCATCCAAATTTGAACCCACGAAGTTTCCATTTAAAATGCAGTAATTTACTACAATGATCTTCCTAATTTAATTATTAGATTCTAATTGAACTTAGAGGTGAATTAATTATATAAATATTAAAAATATATGCCCAATTTAAAATATGCAACCATACATATAAATTAAACAACCGTTAAGCAATTGAATTAAACCAATTAAATGAAATAACATCTAAAACTAAGGCTAAATTGAACTGTTATCAAAATATAAGTGCCAAATTACAAACTAAGTGATCAAATTGCGAGAAAAGAAAAAAGAAGGGCTGAAATATAAAGCCCATTGAAATAGGGCGCGGATTTTATGACCCGACCCGTGGGGCATTGCGTGGGTTAGGATAACTCAGTGCCAAAACGGCACCGTTTTGTACAGGGTTTGTAAACCCCAAACCGAGTTGGCTTGGTCAAATTCCCGTTCACTCTCTCTCTTCATTTCCTCTCACCCAAATTTTCTCTCAGGCATAACAACTAAAAACCAGGTTTTAGGAACCAAAATAGATCAAAACCCATTGTTCTTCATCAAAATCATCACTATTCTTCCCATTTCCCCATTTTGATCCGTTATAAACACCCAAACTCACTATTTTTATGTTTTTTTTATCAAACACTAAAAAACCTTTAATCTTCATCTTATATTCTTCATCCCTGCCTCTTTCGATCCATGTAAACACGAAATCTCACCCAAAATTATGTTTTTGAGGATCAAACACTAAAAAAACTAATAACTCAGCCCATGTTCTTCAACCCTTTTTCTCTTTAATCTATAACTGCCGCCTATGATTGACTCTGGCCTATTCGACGGCCACCAGAGGTGGTGCCGGCCACTATCTCCAATCATCTTCCTCATTCCTCCGACCACCGTTTGAACTCTTCGGTCGTCACTAACCTTACTCCGGCCACCGTCTGGTTTCGGCCGGACGCCGTGCTGGAATCCTCAAAACTCCCAAAATTTTCCCTTTTTTGTCCTAAACCCTAATATGTTGTCCGATTCAACAGAATCACATGTCTTCCCCACTTAAGCTAACTATCCAAACCCAAGCTATCTCATTTTCGACTCCGACAATGTTGCGAAACCTCTACGGCCACCACAAACTCTCCGACTACGGGATAAGTCTGTCCGACTTGTTCATTTTTTGATCTAGTTTGCTTTTAATTTTTAAAATGATTACCTACTATTCTTTAGCTTTTAGTTCTATATCTGATATTTTAACTTTGATTGCAGGAAAATGAAAAAGAGGCTGGAAAATTACCTCCTAGTGGCAGTGATGAACTTCGGTGATGGCATTATAGCTCCGGTGGACTTCCCCAGCGGCGTCTCCTCTTCCCAGCAACGGCCTAGCTTTTCTGGTAGGTTTCTTCGACTCCCTTCTCTCTTACCTCAATTATTAGGTAATAATTTCCTCTTAATTGTCTGTCATTCATTAATTGTTTTCTTTTCTTTTTTTCTCTCTGGGGGTTTTTATAGTGTTGACCCTAGGTGACGTCAGCGGAGGGCTTAATCCACGTGAAGGGAATTTTGGCCACTCTCTGGGAGACACGTGGCCCTTTTGGCAGGCTCAAGAAACACAAATATGTTTCTTTGTGCGTTTTCTATCAAATTTGGGTGGGAAACCCATTTTTACCCGAAAATGGATTGGAAATGAGCTGTAAATTGGGCCTTGAACTTGTATTTTGGGCTTTAGGTGTTTTTTATGATGTAATTGGACATGATAATGGATTTTTGTACTTGTATTTTGGACTATTTATTTAAATATTTATTTTATTTAAGAGACAATATATATATATAACCTCGGGTAAAAATTGGGTATTATAGGGTTAATGTTAGGGTTTAGGGAATTTAGGGTATGGTGTATTTTTTAGAGTGTAAGGTTTATGATTTATAATTTAGGATTAGTGTTGGGTATAGAAAAGACCACCAAAAAGGGACCAAATATTTTTGTCTGATTGACGAGGTCTCAAAGGGTTATGAAATGCATTTTTGCACATCTTAGGTCTAGGGTTTCAAAACCCAAAAGTCAATTTCAAATCGAAAAGGCATAATGCCAAAAAAATGCCCCTAACTTTTGACTGAACTGTTATTTTGGCCCTTATTCTTTTTTTGAAGTAATTTAGCTCTCAACGTTTCATTTTGGGTCAAAATGGCCCCTCTACGGGTGAAACCGGTTAGTCAACCAACGGTAAATGGATTGAAATGACATGATAAACCTACATGGAAGTCTACGTTACGATAGCAGTGTCATATAGGCAAATATATTGGCTTTATAGAATGACACATCAATCAAAAAATAATTTTATAAAATTGTATAAAATATAAAATATTTTTTCTTCTGGCGTGTCATTCTCACAAGTTATTTCAAGTTGTTTATCATCAATTGACTAGTAGTTTTCATTCCATATGGGCTATTTTGACCCAATATAAAACGTTGATGGCTAAATTGATTCAAAAAAATATGGACCAAAGTGACAATTCAGTCAAACATTAAGGGCATTTTTTTAGTATCATGTTAATCGAAAACAACATTGAGCTTTGAAACTCACTGACAGGTTTTGAAACTCCCTTGTATTTTATGCTTTTTTTTAATATTAAGTGTTTGATAAATGTTATTATATGACTTGTGACCCCTTTAACTTAGAATATTTCATAATTTGGTCCCTTTGTACATATAATTAATAATATTTTGAGTTTAAAATTGAAATTTGATCTTTGATTTAGTCTATTTCAACTCTAACCTCCCAATATAGCATATTCGACCAGGAATATGACTGAGTTGAGGTTGAGGTGTTACATTAATGATCATCTTAGTTACAAATCATAGATTTGTCCTTATATTTCTGAACCATTACTCTTATGGTAAAGTCTTAATTCATTCACTTGTGTTCTTTTTAGTTTAGAATGATTAGTTTCAATTTATATTCTTAATAAACTTCCTCTTTCATTCTTTAGATTAGCTTAAGTAATAACTAGGCTGTTGAGATATTTAATTCTGATATAACTTAAAGAAAAATGTTTATGGACTTAAACAAATTTGCAAAAATATTTCAAAGTCCACAAACTTGAAAAATATGTATGAAATGTTTGAAAAAGGTTTTTGGCATGTTTTAAATGATTTTAAAAAGCCAAAGTGTCAAAAATTGGCCCTGAGTACCGATACAGTTTGACCTGTACCAATACTCACAAGTGCCCGTACGAGTACCGATACAATTTTCGTCCCCAAAGATTTCAAAATTTCAGTAGCCAATTTTAGTACCGATAAGGTCTAAGCTGTATCGATACCCTTTGTGTTTGTACCGATATAGTTGTATCTTTACCGATACCCCTATATATTAAATGCTCCAACGACTCTTTGTTTAAGGCAAGTACCTATACCGATGTCTCGCATACCGATAAGTCGTACTCTAGAACTGCATTTATGGCTAAAATTTATGTCTCCAACGGCTCTTAACAACCCTTAACGGCTAGTAACGGCCATGAAGTTGTTAGAAGGTTTAAAAGACACCATTAAGCATCCATGGAACAACAAGAAACATATTGCCAACATTCAATGTATAAAAAAAGTGTTTTGTGCTTGTAAAGTCTATTATTTCATTAGAACACACTTGTGAGCTTAATTGTCATGTATGCTCAAGTGTTAGGTTTTGGGTGAGTGTGCTTAGAATTACAAACATTATACCTTAGAGGGTTTTCTAGTTTGCTTTTATTTGTTCTCTTGTAAAAAAAAGGTTTGCTCAAAGCTTTGGGGTAGAAGCTTTGAGTGTGTAAAGGTTTCCTCTTGAGGCTAAAAAGGGGGAGAAATTCTTAGTGACTTTGGGAAAATCCTTAGTATGAAGCTAAGGTAATGGATGTAGAGCTTGGTTAGAAGCTCAAACCTCTATAAATCTTTGTGTCTCATTGTTAAATTCTATTTCTTCCACACCAATCACTCAATAACCAATTCACCCTCTCTTGGCCACTCGGTTGATCGAATGAGCATCCCAACAATTAGTATCAGAGCTCCATCTCTTCGTCATATTAGAATCCAAGATTCGATCCTAGAGGTGCTCAACCATTCAATATCAATCGGAGCTCATGGCGCAATCCATCGACAAGCCTCCTTACTTCAACGGTGCCAACTACGCCTATTGGAAGAATAAGATGATGTTATTCTTGAGAGCCAAAGATTATCATCTTTGGGATATTGTCCTTGATGGCCCGTTTTCCCCTCAAAGAAGTAAGGTGGAATGGAGTGCGGAAGATCGCAAGAAGATAGAGCTAAACGCAAAGGCCTTGCACATTTTCTTTTGTGCACTTGGTTTAGATGAGTAGGCCAAAGTATCTTCTTGTGAGAGTGCCAAAGATATTTGGGACAAGCTTGAAGTCACTCATGAAGGAACCAATGAAGTGAAGGAGACCAAGATTGGTCTTCTCAACCTTGAGTACAAGAACTTCAAGATAGAATCGGATGAGGACATCACCAAGATGTTCAATAGATTCTCCATCATCGTTAATGGACTTAAAGGCTATAGGGAAATCATTCTGGAAGACAAGCTTGTCTAAAAGCTTGTCTACTCTCTTTCTGATTCATGGGACTCAAAGAAGACCGCCATCATCAAAGCCAAGGATCTCAAGACCTTGAAGCTTGATTGTCCGAAAGCTTGTCTATTTTCTTCTTGAGTCATGGAACTCAAAGAAGACTGCCATCATCAAAACCAAGGATCTCAAGACCTTGAAGCTTTATGCTCTCATAGGGTCTCTTTTCGCTTATGAAATCATAAAGAAAGGAAAAGAAGAGGAGAAGAACAAAGAAGAAAAGAAGATGAGGAAGAAAAAGATCGAGCAAGGCATTGATGTGAATGTTGTTGCTCTCAAATCCTCCACAAGCCAACAAGAAGATTTAAGTGGAGAGGATAGTGAAGAAAAGAGATAACCAATCTCGTCAAGAAATTTGCCCGATTCATGAAGTGCCAAAATAAAGAATCAAGGCATGGATCGAGAATGAAGATGAAGGATCCCATTATTTTCTTCGAGTGTAAGAAGTTGGGGCATACCAAGTACGATTGCCCTCGTTTCAAAAAGAAAGGATTAAGCTATAAGAAGAAGGCATATGTGGCTACATAGAGTGATAAAGATGACTCCACCAAAAATGAGGTAGCCCACCTCTGTCTCATGGCCATCGAAGAAGATTCAAGGGTAACTTCTAACTTATCTTGTTTAAATTCCTATACTTTTGATAGGTTACAAGAAGCCTATGGTGAGTTGGTTTCGGAATTCAAGGATTCATTTTCTAAAAACAAAAATTTGCTTTCAAAGTTGAAAATTGAAAACGAATTGCTTTCTAAAACCAATCTCAAACTTGAAGCAAGGTTTAAAGCTTTTGAGAAAAAGAATTTAGATTTACAAAACTTGCTTCTAAAGTTCAAGAGGATCATCAAAGGGAAATTGATGACCTCAAAAAGAATTTGTTTAACAAAGATTTTCAAAAATGTGAAGTTGGAGGTAGCTCCGAAACAAATTTTGTTAAAACAAATTTTTATCAAAGACAATCTAGTTCTCCTAGATTCTTGAATGGAAAATATGTTAGAAACATTTGGGTCCCAAAAGGACTCGTTGTTTCAAAGAAAAAGGAAGACATTGAAAAATGGATTCCAAAGGGGACTAAAGTTTTTAAGACTAATCTATTGGATCCAGAGCAATTTGGATACCAAAAATTACTTGATTGTCTTGTGTAAGTGTGCTTGAGCCATTGATGATCAAAGTAAAATCTTGGAAGCTCATGACACACAAAGGAGGAATGACACTTGGAGAAGGAAGGCTTAACATCCTACCTTGGTTAACTGGTAAAATTTAAGTTCATGCAATTGTTTGATCAATATTTTTCATGTCTAATTTTCATGTTGATCCTAGCATATTTGTATGAATCCATGTTGTGCATAATTGGATATGGTTAGGGGACTCCATGTCTAATTCTCATAATTGCATGAGTTACATGTTTTTGCCCACCATGTTTGATTTCTATGTTTTTGGCCTTGAACTTATAATGTTTGGTTGAATTTGGTGAAATTCACGTTTTGCTTGTGTAAAATGCTATGTTTTGAGAAGCATGTGTAGCAAAATATGCATAATGTATATCTATGACTTAATAGAGCCTTTGTATGAACTTAAAATTAAGTTGTAAGGCCTTTTAAGTTGTTTTTGTTGTTGTTTTACACCAGAACTGTGTCTTCGGTACTGGTACTGCCCATACTGTACCAATATGACTTCAACTATACTGGTATGCACAACCAAAAAGGGACAGTTTTGTCTCCATTTTGCCATACCTTGTATGCTTAATGATTTACTTTCATAAATGGCATGTTTAAATTGAATTTCTTTGTTTATTTGCTTTACTTATTTTAAATTAAATATTTTTCTATTGAATCGTTGGACTAATAATTTATTTGATGCTTGTGTAAGGGGGAGCCATTTTAAAATTCTTTTCATGTTAATTTTTTTTGGATCTTTTCTCCATATGCTATTTTACACCAACAATTGATAGGGAATATCAATTGGTACTAATTTTTATCCCCAAAGATTTCTAAATTCCAATAGTTAATTTTAGTACCGATACGGTCTTAGCCGTATCGGTACCCTTTGTGTTCGTACTGATACGGTTGTATCTGTACCGATACCTATGTGTATTAAATACTCCAACGGCTCTTTTTGTTTAAGGCAGGTACATATATTGATGTCCCGTGTACCGATTTGCCCTGCTCTAGAATTTTATTTATGGTTGGAATTTATGTCCCCAACGGCTCTTAACGACCCCCAACGGCTAGTAACGGCCATGAAGTTGTTAGAAGTTTTAAAAAAAACACCTCAAAAGCATCCATGGAACAACAAGAAACATATTACCGACATTCAATGTATAGAGAAAGTGTTTTGTGCTTGTGAAGTCTATTCTTTCATTAGAACACACTTGTGAGCTTAATTGTAATGTATGCTTAAGTGTTAGGTTTTGGGTGAGTGTGCTTAGAATTGCAAACATTCTACCTTATAGGGTTCTCTAGTTTGCTTTTATTTGTTCTCTTGTAAAAAGAGGGTTTGCTCAAAGCTTTAGAGTAGAAGCTTTGAGTGTGTAAAGGTTTCCTCTTGAGCTTAGTAACGGCCATGAAGTTGTTAGAAGTTTTAAAAGACACCTCAAAGCATCCATGGAACAACAAGAAACATATTGCCGACATTCAATGTATAGAGAAAGTGTTTTGTTCTTGTAAAGTCTATTATTTCATTAGAACACACTTGTGAGCTTAATTGTCATGTATGCTCAAGTGTTAGGTTTTGGGTGAGTGTGCTTAGAATTGCAAACATTCTACCTTAGAGGGTTTTCTAGTTCGCTTTTATTTGTTTTCTTGTAAAAAGTGGGTTTGGTCAAAGCTTTAGGGTAGAAGCTTTGAGTGTGTAAACGTTTCCTCTTGAGCCTAGAAAAAAAGGAAGGAATTCTTAGTGAATTTAGGAAAATCCTTAGTGGAAAGCTAAGGTAGTGGATGTAGAGCTTGGTTGGAAGCTCGAACCACTATAAATCTTTGTCTCATTTTAAATTCTATTACTTCCACACCAATCACGCAATAACCAGTTCACTCCCTCTTGACCACTCGGTTGATTGAACGAGCATCCCAACATAAATTAAAGTAGTAAATAGGTTAAGTAGATAAGTAGTTAATTAGTCTTAAAATTAATGTTTCATAGGTACTTTTTCTTCCTTTGGGATTCAATCATCGGAATATTTTCATTTACACAAATTATTACGTTGTAATTTTATTACTTGGTAGCGATCTCGTGCACTTGTAATTATTATGCGAAGGAAAGTGATCTCAACGAATTTTAATTCAAAATATATTTTATTTGTTACCATTTATATTCACTCCTTTTCACTAGTTATGAACCTAAATTTCTAATAATGTCAAAATATGTAATAAAATATCAAAATGTCTACCACTACACCAAAATATGTACACAACGTAATTTCTAAGATGAACATAAATTTCTAATGTTTTTCCAAGTTTCTAAAGTCACACCATAATGTCAAAAATATGTAAGAAGATACCAAAATGATTAACGTTACACTAAATTATATACTCATATGCCTAAATTTTATGAATACGTCAATATTTTCAACGGTTTACCAAAATATGTGTACATCAAAACTTTTTAACCCTTTCTCAAAGTATGTAAACGGGTCTCATAATTTTGTATCGCTTTTGCCCAAAGATATATTCATCTAACTATATTTAAAACAATTTATCAAGATATTTATCTGAATACCCGTAAAAAAAATTAACGCCTTGCCAAAAATTATAAGTGAAAAACTTTGATATACATTTTGTGTAAACTTTAATTTATACGTACTTGTTAAATTTAGGGATTAAGGGTTTAATTTAGTATTTAAATTATAAGGTTTAGAATTTAAGATTTAAAATTAGAGTTTAAGGTTGAAGATTTAAGGTGTTAGCTTTTAGATTTTGAGGAAGTGTTATGTAAAAAAATTACACGGGTGCATCAATATATATAACCCAAATTATAAACTTCACATCAATTTTTTGCCAGTAAAGATATCATTTTGACTATCTGATATGATTTTATGATAATATCTATTTACTTTTTCACACTTTAATAATACACACTTTACAAACAAACTGCTAAACCACAAGTATTCTTAGAGTAACAATATTTTCTTTTTTATTAGACTAAAATATCCAACAGTATGCACAAATAAAATATTGTATGTTCTTATATGTGTTGTATTAATCTATAATGGGAATCGGTCTTCAAGTAACGCACAACGGAAACTCCCAATAAAATGAACCTAATCCGGCAGTATTAGTAAAATATATGCCACACAAGTTAATTATATTTATGTTTCTACACTGAAAGATTTTTAATGAGTTATTTTATTAAAAATGATGGAAGGATAACAATAGAGCGTGAGTTATTCTGTTCCATTAACTCTCCAATTTTCCCGCCTCCTTTAATCTCTTAAAAACCGTTTGCCTTGCCTTTCTTTTTCACTTCAATTCTTTCTTTTCTCTCGTCCCACACACAACACTCTCTTACCTTTCCTTTTTCAATCATGTCTTGTTTCATTAGCAAATACGCCGGTAGTATTTTTTTCTTTCAATTCTTAATCTATGCTTTCATTTCATCTTATTCATTTTGTCAGATCTGTTGGATGTTTTGCATTGTAATCAAAGGATTTATTTATTTGGATATTTGAATTTAAACTAAAGAAAGTTGCAGATGAACTGGCTAAAAACGCTGCCTACATCGGCACCCCTGGGAAGGGTATCCTAGCAGCTGATGAATCCACCGGCACCATCGGAAAGCGACTCGCAAGCATTAATGTAGAGAATGTTGAAGAAAACAGGCGAGAACTCAGAGAACTCCTCTTCACTGCTCCTGGTGCCCTCCAATACATCAGTGGCGTTATTTTCTTTGAAGAAACACTCTACCAAAAAACGGCTTCTGGTATTATTATTACTAGTGATCACAAACAACCCTTCAACCATGAATATATAGTTGGTTTCTAATAATCAATCATTGTTTGCAGGCAAGCTCTTTGTTGATGTCTTGAAAGAATCTGGTGTCCTCCCTGGCATCAAGGTTGACACCGGCACCGTTGAGCTTAATGGAACCAATGGTGAGACTTTCACCCAGGGTCTTGATGGCCTTGCCCAGCGTTGCCAAAAGTACTACGAAGCCGGTGCTCGGTTCGCTAAATGGCGTGCTGTGCTTAAGATCAGCACCATTGAGCCAACCGAGCTAGCAATCCAAGAAAACGCCAATGGGTTAGCCATGTATTCCTCCATCTGCCAGCAATGTGGCCTGGTCCCCATAGTTGAACCTGAAATCCTTGTTGATGGACCACATGACATTAACAAATGTGCTTATGTAACCGAGCGTGTCCTTGCAGCTTGCTACAAGGCTCTAAACGATCACCATGTGATGCTCGAAGGTACATTGTTGAAACCCAACATGGTGACCCCCGGTTCGGATTCCCCCAAGGTTACACCCGAGGTTATCGCCCAGCACACCGTCCGTGCCTTGCAACGAACCGTCCCTCCCGCAGTCCCTGCGATCGTATTCTTATCTGGTGGACAAAGTGAGGAAGAAGCCACCATTAACCTTAATGCCATGAACAAGCTACAAACCAAGAAGCCATGGTCGCTCTCCTTCTCATTTGGACGAGCTCTTCAACAGAGCACTCTCAAGGCATGGGGTGGGAAAAAGGAGAATGTGGGAAAGGCCCAAGAGGCATTGCTGGTTAGGTGCAAGGCTAATTCCGAGGCTACTCTTGGCACCTACAAGGGTGATGCAAAGCTTGGTGAGGGCGCTGCCGAGAGTCTTCACGTTAAGGACTATAAATACTGAGAATTAGGGCCTCTGCTGTTATGAGCCCATGTCTTTAAGACCATATTTTGGAACGCACGGTAGCGTTTTAGGGTTTTATTTTATTCTGGGTGGGGAGTTTCTCTAATTTCCCATCAAATCTTGGGGTGAAACCTAACGAATAAGCTTAGAAGCCTTTGTGCTAGTTGATTGTGCACTCATAATTTTGTTAAGTTTATATTTATACAATCATTTAAAAATAAAACACTGAATTTATATTCAATATATTTACATTATCCTTAAAAAATCCCTTTAGAAAATTCGTATATGAAGTATATCTATCTTTCAAATGCCACACGAACAAAATCCATGTACTTCTTTTAATGTCCTTTCTGTGTCCCCCAATCTTAAATTACCACGAGGATTATGTTACTTTAGTGGGTTTTTTTACCGGTTGTTAACATTAGTAACGTTTAATGCTCTTACATGTTAAAAGAAAAAGACTGAAATCTAAATAGTTTTGATAATAGAAAGAAAAGAAGAGGACAATAATGACAGTCAATCACCAACAAATCCCACAACCAGTTTTATGGTTTATTCATTTCTTTTCTCAATTCGCATTTCGTCTTTTAATCTAGACATATTAATATTCTTCTTATAATAAGCACCTTACTGACATACATTTTCTTTCATTTGGGTTTTACTCGTCTTTGTATGAAAAAATTATTATATGGTCTCAGCTTATCACGTTATTTGTGGTCTAATCTATTAAAAATCAGCCAACTAATTTTTATATTTTCATCTTCACTTTTTTTTGCCATGTTAACAGATAGTGGGTGGTTACATGAAAATTAATTATGAAAGAAAAAATAACATGAAAAACAAAACCTAGTTGGTTGATTTGTAGTGGATGGGGACCATATATGACGTGGTGAGCCGGGTGCATATAATAATTTTTCCTTTGTATGATATTATTTAACTCTTTTATGTAAAGGATTTGTATATTTGATAGTTAATAATGTTTACAATTGACCTATATATATAGGCTTACAAATGAATATACAAAGATAAGGGAAATCAAATATTAAATACAAATCAAATATTTAAATACAAGATAAGATTGAGATAGAGATAGAGATATGATAAGATAAGATAAGATAGGATTTGAATAAGATTTGACTAAGAGTTATCTCATAGATTTGAATGAGATAAAAGTTCTTATCTTTATCCTTAATACGCCCCCGCAAGATAGAGGATCCATCGGAGACTCCAATCTTGGACCGAAAATGGATGAAGAGATTATGACCAAGCGGTTTGGTAAGCGTGCCCGCAATCTGAGCTTTGGAGGGAATGTGTTGAACAAGTAGAGAACCCGCAACAACTAAGTCACGAACAAAGAAGTAATCAAGGGCAATATTCTTCATACGAGAATGAAAAACTGGATTTTTGCGAATGTATGTGGTACTAAGATTGTCATAGAAGAGAGGTGGAGGTTTTGGTAATGCCACGGATATTTCTTGAAGAAGATGTTGGACCCAAAGTACTTTGGCAGTTGCATTTGCCACGGCACGATATTCAGCTTTTGTAGAGGAACGAGAAATAGTTTTCTGATGAGTTGACTTCCAAAAAATAAGATTAAATCTAAGATAAATAGCATATCCAATAGTGGATCGACTGTCCGTAGAGGATCGTCCCCAGTCCGCATCAGCAAAGGTGGTGAGATGAAGAGAAGATGTCGAACGAAAAAGAACGTCATAGCATAATGTTCCTTTGAGATAACGCGTGATGCGTTTAGTTGTTGTCCAATGTGCAAGTGAAGGACCATGCATGTATTACGACAGACGATTCACTGCAAAAGAAATATCCGGATGAGTAAATGTAACATACTGAAAGAGACCAAGTAATCAACGATACTCAGACATATCAAGTGTCGTGGATGGCTCAGGTAGAGGTAGCATATCGGAATAGGACATAGGTGTGGAAATTGCCTTACCATTTTTTTATCTAAAACTGAGTCAAGATGTCAGAGATATATTGCGCCTGAGATAAAAACAACCCAGTAGGAGTAGAAATAACCTCAATGCCAAGAAAATGGTAGAGCAAGCTCTTATCCTTTAAAGCAAACTTCGTAGATAATATGTTAATGAAATGAGCAATAAAATCAGTGTTATTACTAATAAGCACAATATCATCCACGTAGACTAGAAAGTATAAAATAACTCTCTTTGCATTATAGATGAAGAGAAATGCATCAACCTTTGATTTCGTAAAACCAAAGTGAATGAGAAATTGAGAGAGTTCAACATACCACACCTTCGGGGCTTGCTTGAGTCCATACAAGGCTTTACACAACCGACAAATATGAGATGCGTGAGTAGAATCAACATACCTCAAAGGTTATTCTAGATAGACTTCCTCATGTAAGGTGTCATTTAAGAAGGCATTATTAATGTCAAGTTGTTTGATGGGTCATGCATGATGAAGGGAAAGAGTGAAAATAATACGCACTGTAACAGGTTTTATCACATGACTAAAGGACTCAAAGTAGTCACGACCAGCTTCTTGAGAGTACCCTTTCGCTACCAGTCGAGACTTGTAGCGATCAACAGAGTCATCAGCACGTCGTTTCACATGGAATACCCATTTGCAACTTACGACAGATTGTGTAGACTGTGGAACAAGATCTCATGTTTGGTTGCGTAGCAAGGCATTAAACTCATCATCCATGGCTTGTCTCTATAGTGGGTCTTTAAGAGCTTGAGTAACAGTCTTTGGCTTTATTATGGATGGCAAAGGATGACATGTAGACAAATGAAGGACCAAAGTACCTCAGATTTGGCTGGCGAATCCACTGTTGTGGAGGATCATTTGTGGCAAGTCAGGGGAGACAACTTGTTGTGGCAAGTCAAGGGCGGCATCTTGCTGTGTCAAATCAACCAAGGGAACTGATGTGGCAATGGAGTCATCAGGTTATCGTGAAAGGTTACCCGAGGGAACTAATGTGGCAATGGAATCATTAGGTTGTTGTGGCATATTAGACACTGAAGTATCTGGTTCGCATGGCATATAAGGCAATGAAGCATTAGATTGTCGAAACATAGTAGGAAATAAAGCATTAGGTTTCCGTGGCATAGTAGCCAATGAAGCATCTAGTTCTCGTGGCATAGGAAGAACACGTCGTGTAGCAAAAGGGAATATGTAAGGAACAAACTAAACATGGCGAGAGACACAGATTCTGTTAGTGGTCGGCTCTTGGCATTTATAAGCAGGCTGCACTATAGAGTATCTAAGAAAAACACATTCAGCGGACCGTGGCTCAAGTTTATGTGTCGTGTATGGTCTCAGCCAAGGAAAGCACAAGCATTCGAATGGTTGAAGCTTGTCATAGTTCGGTGCTTGTTGATGAAGGAGAAGGTAAGGTGATACATTACCCAGTATCGGTGTTGGCATCCGATTAATAAGATAAGCAGCTGGCTGAAAAGCATGAAGCCAATACTCTATTGGGAGGGATATAAAGTGAAGTAGAGAGAGTCCAGTCTCCACTATGTGACGATGTCTCTGTTCAGCAGTCTCGTTGTGTTCCAAAGTATGAGGCGGTGAAGTAAAGTAAGAAATACCGCCCAAATTCAAAATGGACAAGAGCTTAACAAGCTCACCTCTATTATCAGAGAATAGAGACACAATGGTCTGATGAAAAAAACTTTCAACAAGCCTTTTAAATTGAGTAAATATTGTCGCAACATCATATTTCTTTTTCATCCGATATAGCCAGATATACTTGGTAAAATGATCAACAAACATTACTTAGTAGGAATATCCATCATAAGACACATGTTTAGTGCTCCGAACATCAGGGTAAAGAAATTCAAGAGGACGAGAGCTTGACATAGTATTTTGACCAAATGACAGTTTATGACTCTTAATAATAAGACAGTAAGTACAATGATAGTTCATCAAACTAGTTGGGTCATAAGATATATTACAAGTGCGTAATATAGAGGCTAAGACTTTATTAGAGGGATAACCAAACTTGTGATGTAGCTGATGCACGGACAAACAATTGACTAAGTTTACTTGGGGATAAAAGGATCGCGGAGCATAATAGACATCACCAATTTTATTGCCTTGAAGAAAGGAAATTTCAGTGGGTCGATCCTTAACAAAAAAATAAGAATCAAAGAATTCAACAGACACATGATTAGTCTGACACAATTTAGAAACCAACACCAAATTTGTATTTAACTGAGGAACACATAAGACATTTGTGAGAGAAAGAGGCTTGGTAGCCATGGGAACAGTGTATCAGCCAATATGAGGTATAGGTAGAAAGTTACCATTACCCATATGAACTGTATCAGGACCATCATAAGAGGATATATCCTGAAGAGACGCAATGGTCATTGTGATGTGATGTGAGGCACCATTATCAAACATCCAAGGAGCCGGATCAAATGATAAAAGGTCAGTAGTAGTGTTAACAACCCTTGAATCAAACAATGGCTATTGATAAAAGTTGTTGCTATGGAAGAACCGAACAAGCTTACGGAAATCTCGAACAACATGCCCTGGAAAATTACAAAACTTGCACACAACATCTTGTCATTCAGAATGATCAGATTGAGGAACATGACTACGACCGCCACTAGAAAACAAATGGCTAGAGCGACCACATTTCCCTTGAGAACGGTTGGTGGAATAACCACGACTTGAATTGGCCCGTTGCACAGAATATGGCGTGGCAAGAGGTGTAGCTTGGTTTGATTCTTGTAGGAGTCTCTCATGATCAGTTAAGATCTCAGACAACTCAAGCATGGATGTCAATATGTTTCATACACGGAGGGCATCAACAATTGTACGATAATCATCACCCAATTGATTGACAACAGAAATCAAGAGATCTACATCAGAGACATGACAGTTTGCCAAGAAAAGATCAAAGGCAATATCCTGCATGACTTTCATATAGTCGGAGATAGGCCTGGAATCACGCGGATTGCTAGCCAATTTAGACTTAAGAGCAAGGATGCTACCAGAAGATGCTCAAACATAACTTGCAACTAGAGTATCCCATGCAATTTTGGCAGTGACAAAAGATGAAATAAGTGGTTGAACTTGATCATCACAGCTGCCAAGAAGAGCTCTGACAAGAATTTGGTCCTGACGATACCATCGTAGATATTCAGGATTAGCAATTGTTGTCGCGACATCTGTAAACTTAGATGGAGAAGATTGTGAACCATCAATATAACCAAGTAGCTCAAAACCAATGAGAGTAGCCTCCAATTGGCGATGCCAAATAGGAAAGTTGACAGACGTAAGTTTGATTGGGAAGTTGGTCGGTGCACTAAGATGCACAAGATCATTGAAAGTAGAAGACGGAGCCATGAAAGGAGATCCGACTTAAGAAGAGCGAAAAAGAGAGGGGAAATTAATAAAGAAATTCTACTTGGCTCTGATACCATGTAAAGGATTTGTATATTTGATAGTTAATAATATTTACAATTAACCTATATATAGGCTTACAAATGAATATACAAGGATAAGGGAAATCAAATATTTAAATACAAAATAAGATTGAGATGGAGATAGAATAAGATAGGATTTGAATGAGATTTGACTAAGAGTTATCTCATAAATTTGAACGAGATAGAAGTTATCTCATCTTATCTTTATCCTTAATACTTTATCCAATCAGATCTCTAAATCCTTTCTTCCTTTTTGTTTGTTCCTCAACAATTTTTCTCATCTAATAACTATGAAACCTGAAATGGGTACATCCAAATCAAAATTTTATACTTTATCTGCCTCATTAGAATTAAAATTTTCATCTTATACATATAAATATAGAGAGTTAAAAATAAATATTATACACAACTCTATATTGAGATCAATACAAATTTCTCTTTTATCTCTCACCTTATTGTGTTGTTGTTCATGTCTACTTTATCTGCGAGAATTAGCGTTAAAATTTAACAACTTTTTAGAAGATTAATTTTGAAGTATTGGAAGGAGTTCCCCTGTAATTCCAATTGTGTACCGCCTCTGTGCAAGAAGTCAAAAAGAAAGAAAGGTAAAAGAGGTAAGTTCGGACCAGAACCTTAATGTGGCGCCTTAGACCAACTCGGCCATCTCAACAATTTGATAGTAAATTCCCTGAATTGCAATTGTATCTGATAACTTTATGTCTCGTGACAAAAGTTTTTTATTTACACGTTTAAGGTTCTAGCAAATGAAGCGATGAGATACCAAGAACTGATAAATTCGATTTATCGAAGTTCATATGTATATTCTGCACCCAAACAATTTTATATTAAAAAATCTTTCTGAAAATATAACCGGAAAGATGACCAAAATCAATCGAGGTAAAATAGTAACAGGTAAGATGGCGAAAATCTGGGTGTCAATCACTAACCTAAGCCCTGCAACTTGCATTTAGGAAATGTCTTTTAATTGCCTTCAAATTGACCTAAACAGATCAAAGAAGAGATGGAAGACACTAGTAATTGCAGCAGTAAGATTATGTCAAAACATGCAACATTGGATTGATATAACATCATTTTGATTTTATATTTATGGGCTGTTTCTTTTAACTTTTTTGACCTTCAAACCAAATTTTCAATGTTCAAATTCCAAACGATGAGATAATTTTGATAATGACAGTAAACAGACTCCTATTTGGATTACTACTGTTTCCTAACTATACATGGCAAATAAAACCAAGTCATACATACACACACATACACACATATTTATGTATAAATGGTGTCTGAATAAATATACTTATATGATGAGTCCAAGGCTTATCCCAATCAGTAGAATGTAGCATTTAGTAGATCCGATTCGAGCCTCGACATTTATAATCTCTTTCGCAATATAAACAGTGTTTATCCAAGTTGATTCATACCTTCACCTATTAAAATGTAGCATTTGGTAAATTTTCAAGTTTTAGCATTTATAACATTCATGGTTATATGTATGTAGGTATAAAAGGTTTGAAAACAATGAAGGAGATAAATTGAGTAAAGACCAAATTTGCTTTCTATAATAAGGCTAAGGTTAATGTCTTTTTGCCTAGGAATAGAAACAATATAATTCAATATATGTGAAAGATGCATCTTGACATAAAGCTGCCTGTTTATATTTATAATCTTATCAAAGTTCTCAATCATGCAAAGGAAAATGAATGAAATAATTGAAAATCTGTGAAGGATGGTGGAGACAGATCTACTCCATTTCAAAACCATTTCTTATCAAAATATTAAAAAGAACAATAAAAGTTGTCTCCCATTACATAATTTCTTCATTAGCAAAACTTGATTAAAAGCTGCTTATTTATCACACTTTAAATTTGTTAGACAAGGTCTTAATTTAAATTTCCAGTACACTTTAAAAGTTTAAAACAAGGTAACTATTTAATGTAGTGTCAATGAAAAGAAATTTCAGAAGCGGACTTCTAAAACTGCCACGTATCCCTTTCCCTTTTAAGAAGTATGACCTTAAATTTTAATTTTTAAATTCTAACTTTTAAATCATAAAATCTATTCCCAAGCCTTAAAACCTAATCATAAATAGTTAAACACTAAAACTCTGACCATAACCCCAAAATTAGACACTTGTAGAAAAAAATTTCACCGCCAACGCAAAGGATATTTTCTCTTGAAACAATAAATTATAGGTAAAATAGGCACTATTAATGTACTAATATGCGTCCATGTTGGTGTTATATTTTATTGGATATTTATATGTTATAATTTATTTGTATAAATTTTGATGTTTGAATATCAGTATCATATTCATGTTTTTTTTATCATGTCGTGTTATATTTAACTATTTTTAATATTAAATTCACGTTGCATAATCATGTTATATTATCTGCTCGACACTGATTAAATGGTCATCAACTTTAATATTCTAAATTCAGATGTTTTACATAATTTGTCATAATTATTTAATTTAGATTTTAGATTTATTTGATTAAAATAAATGTTATATAAATTTAAAAATTATACTCAAAACGTATATAATAATTAAATTAAACGTTTGTGATGCATCCACTGCATCTAACGAAGCTGATTGAAGATGATCGGGTTCATGCCTTGGCCCGATAGTTGAGTAATAGGCACCTGAGTGGTATTGCGTCGGGTGATGCGTCCCGGTTACATGAGGACCCTGGTGCTAAGGAGGATTTATGGGTGGGTTATGACACTGTGTTAGTTTTGATTAGTTTGTGTTTTGCTTTTACCGTCGAGCAGTGCTCGTTTGGTTTGTTTATGTAGGTATTACTGTAAGTACTCTTTTCTCCATTTAGGTTCAGGGGATATTTAACGAGTCCTGCAGTAATAAAATATCATTATTTATCAAAAATAAACATATAAATATATAAACATGGTACGTAGCGTGGGTATAATTCTAATGAAATTTTAATAATTTCATTGTGTGGAAATCTCTTGCTCATAATTAACTATTCAAAAAGATGATTGGGTAGGGAATAATAAACATATTTGGTATTAGGAATAATATTATCGGGAGAGGCAGCCACATGCCTCCAAGGAATAATATTATTAAGAATTATTCACACCAATACGTGTCGGATATAGTGGTGAAACACATAAGCCGTAAAAATGAATAAGAAATATATCAAAACATATATCAGCTGATTCATTCCCTCCGTCACTAAAATCCATTTGGGGTGCAGCAATCAAAGATGCAGTAGTTTGGTATAAAAATTCTATTTCATACATGCATGAATGATATAAGAAAGGCTTAAAATTCAATCTATGGTCCCCGCAAATTATTTTACATTTTTTGTCGAATTTAAGTTGAAAATTGAAATATATAGAGGCAACGTGAAACTCATGCAATGGTCAAATCTTTTATCCGATATGTGTTTTCCTTAGTTCATTGGTGTTTCACTCTCAATCTTGAAATTGATATCATTATTGTTGTTCAACGTTTAAACTCTTTAGACACTTCTTATGTCTTGACTTGCACGTTATGACAACACTCTGTCGTTAGTTTACGCATTGATAGATTTCTGCCAAAAAATTTGTCAATTTTTTTAAAAAAATATTTGATACACATGAAATGTTGTTACAACTATTGAAATAGTTCATGTAACGATGTTAAACAAATTAACTGAAAAATAAAATGCACTATTTATATAGTTGGCTATGTGTGCAGAACTTCACTAAATTCAAATTCATGTATTTGAAATTTGATCGGATTTGAATAAATATAAAACACATTAATATCATATGTAAGTTTAATTCAAGTTGATGGTATGTATGCATGCATGTATCTATATATGTATAATTCTAGTTGAAAACTCTCTACTTCTTGCCAAAACGTCTAGTCCTCTATCTTTTCTTTCTTTTCTTTTCTTTTTTGGGTTAAATTTTCTTTGAAAGAAAAACTTTTGGAATTTCGATTTTGTAAAAGTATGAAACCAAGGGAGTGGCTTTCACACAGTTTAGACTGACACGGATACAATACCTTTGGCAGTTCAATTATTGAAATTAAATTCAAACATTGAAAAGTATTGCACAAGTAGGACCAAAACTCCATGATTTTCGTATCACAGCCTTAGATTTTACCAGGTAACTCGCGGCCTGCAAGACGTGATTTTCAAACTCGCTTTTCTCAGGAAGCGTTTTCAGTCCGGAGTGTTTTTTGTTATTCTTTAATTTCAAAAAATAAAATAAAAAGACGGAACTCGCATCCTGTGGGACGTGAGTTATTGTAACGGAGATGCACGAATATATTGCGATACATGGTTGAACTCGTGTCCTGCAGGACGCGAGTTCTTCGCGATCCTGCTATATAAACAATGCTCGATAGGCTTGTTCGTGGTTAATTTTCTTGGCCAAAGACGATAATTTTTCCTGGTTTTGGACTTTTACCTCTTAGTACTGATACATCTCTTGAAAATTGTGTGAAAATCAGCGTGTATAAGACAGCCGAAGCAGTGTATAAATCGCGTTAAAAATGCTATCTTTCCATGTTCATTTGCATGAAGAAAAATGGAAACTTGGGTCGATAGTGATGTTTGAGTCTATCTTGTGGTATCTTCGCGGGTTTTTTTATTGTTATTTAACTTTCACGTTGTAATAGGAGAACACATATTTATAATGGTGCAACATTCTGCGCGTATACGACATCCTAAAGGGTGTGAAAATCGTATTAAAAACGCTATCTTGGTGTATTCGTTTGTATGAAGAAAATGGAAACATGGGTCGGTAGTCATGTTTTAGTCAATTTTGTGGTAAGTTCTGGTTTTTGTTTGTTATTTAACTTTGATGTAGGAGTACAAGAACACATGTTTACGAGGAGAAAACATGTTTACGATGGTGGCGAGGTAATGTATATAGGAAGGTTGATAATGTTATTTATGATTAACACATTGAACTTACAATTACAGTTAGTTTATTCGAGGGCGGTCTTATAAGGACATTTTCTGATGTCGTGTCCAGGGTTCCTACAATTGCTGCACAGCTTTGGTTGGCCAGTCCGTTCTCTAGAAACCATATCCTGGGCACAGTGAATCCTACTTGACTTTGGGTGACCTTTTTTTTGTTGCGTTGCAGGGATTCATTTGGCAGTATCTTTTGTTCATTATCAACCATATCACGATCACCGCCATTTTCGATCAGAGGAAACTCAGATCAGTATACCTTGAAAACGTTTTCAAGTCGGCATATAGGATCTACGAGTGCCATTGCGTCCAAATGAATGGACGCACATGCAACGAAGACGTGCGTGCACGGGTACTTGAATGTCTGAAAAACTCCGCAATCGCATCTTCTCGCTTGTAGATTAACAACGAAGTCATGCTGCATAATTCCTTTTAACGGTCGCAAAAATTGAGTAACCGTGAAACGATTTTCGTACCGAAAGAAGGATATGGCACTCATTGCGTTTGCATGCTGACGATATATTTGAAATTTTCGCTGGAGATCTGCATGGAACCTGTGGCCACCTGCTATCTAGTTCGTAGCTTGTTTTGAGGGTTGTGAAAAGGGTAGCCAGTCGATAATATGTCGCCTTCACAACATATGTAATAGGCAAATAACGTGTTCCCTTTAGAGACGAATTGATTGCCTCAGCCAAGTTCATCATCATGTGACCATATCGACGACCCTCATCATAACATCACAACTATTTCTCCCTCAAAATTTCAAGAAGATAGCCATATCTAGCTGGATTTCTTACGCGCAACACTTCCAGCAACTCATCAACTTCGTGAATCCTGTGTATGTTGCCTATTTAGTAATAGATGGAATAGTTAACAATAAATAATAATAAAAACAACGATAAATAAAACATAACGATAGTGGATGGCATACTCATGCGAAGAACCATTATACGCTTATCATTATTCTTGTACTTCTGGTAGTAATTTACGGCAATGTGCCGCAGACAGTACCTATAATGAATATTCAGAGGTTCTCAAGAAGGTCCCAAACGTTGGATTGATGCCCAGATCTCTGCGCCTCTGTCTGAAATAATACATATATCGTCTTCTCTTGTCTGTAGGACCTGGCGTAAGATATGGGTGCGCAGGTTGGTGAGGAAAAACGTCCACGAAAGGATATATTCCTTTTCAACAATTATAAATGCTACCGGAATGCATTTCATGTTGCCATCTTGTGCAAGCGCCAGTAGTAAGATCTGGGTGTATCTTTCGTACAAGAATGTGCCGTCGATTTGCAACATTGGCTTGTAGTGGCAGAATGCCTTAACGCATTGTGGAAATATCCAAAAGAGGCGAGAAAATTCACACTCTCCAAGTACGGCTCGATCATTGTAGTATCTTAGCTTTGTCTCTAGTTGCACAATCGTTCCTGGATTGTATTTTTGCATCACGTTCGCAACTCGTTGTAAGATTCCTCTCACTTCCCATACAGTTGTTGGATGGCACGATATCTTGCAAACCACGCCTTATCATATTTAACTGTGTACGTGAAATGATTTTTGATTGAGGCTATACATACTGGTACAAATACGCGTAGATTTGCTCTCATAAGTGGTAGGATATGATCAGAGAGCACGTGCATATCCAAGTTATGATGGTATTGATTAAGACTTGCCACAGAGCATGTATGAGGTCTATCGTATCTCGTTACTTGTCACAGGTTGTTCATCCTCTTCAAACGTAATACACTGACCCTCCAATTACATCTGTCGTGATTGTGGGGGTATTCAGTAATATATTTGTCCCCTTTAGTTTTCCTCACGGTGGTCGTAACTGAGTTGTGTATGTTTTAATGATTGATGACAGCCTCCGCTAGTCTCTTGGTCCTGAAGACCATCCCAACATGTAGTTCACCATTATTATGTTTTTTGAACTGCTCCAACTATGGGAATTTTAGGAATTCCATAACGTAGAATCCTTCCATATCCACTGTTGTGAAGTGGGATGGTGGATCGTAATACGCAACGCTACTGTCAGTTCCAATAAACATGCCCAGGGTAACAACTTCTATAGGTTCTTCCTCTACAACATCTTCTGAAACATCGTCAGCATTATCCTCGACATTTACGGGCTCGTCAAGGTTGGCTAGTTCTTCTGGAAATAAACCCATCTCGTCACCTTCAAGCCCGGGCTCCCTCAGTGGTTCCTCATCTGAATTATACCCTTCAAAACTGTATAGTTCTGATTCATCGACAACATGCACCCTGCTAGGTTCTACAACTGAAACTCGATCAGGAGACTACTGACGAGGCCTACGTCCAATATGTAGGCAGACATCAGCAGCACACGAATGTCTCCTCATCGATGAGAAATCAATTGTGTTTGCCTCACTGGGGATATAAGTTGAGTGACGTCCTGAAGAGAAGTCATCAAACTGGTAAAACTCTTCATGGTATGACGGCCTCATAGATGATGACGGCCCTACACCCGAGATATAAGTTGAGTGTCGTCCGTATAAGAAATCATCTACATTTGTCTCACTAGGGATATAAGTTGAGTGTCGTCCAAAAGAGAAGTCATTGAACGGGTTAAACTCTTCCAAGTCGGATGGCCCCATAGATGATGACGGTCCTACACCCGCACTTTATGGATTGTACGTTGAGTGATGGATTGGCGGCATGTTTAGGTCAAAATTGAACCTTCCTATGGAAGAATGCCTTTGCCTCGAGGTAGAAGATGATGAAGCCTGGTCATTGCTCGTACTTAGTAAGTTGAAGCCTTTTCGCAAACTTGATGTTGGACTATGAGCATTTGGGTCGAAGTCAAGATTTGCTCATACCCAATTTGGCACTGTGCTTTGGAATCCAACATTTCGTTCAGAAAATGTTACAAAAAGATCTAGAGGCCATCCCATGGAATACTGGGTATGGGTATCGATCAACATTTCTATATCTCTGTCGTAACGAACATCGAATATTGTGAAATACAACAGATCTAACGACATAGGTAGTCGATACCTCAATGACTGTAACTCCGTCCCGGAAACATGTGGAACATTCTTCATTACGGATCGCTTAAGCCTTTCATCTGATACTCTCCTCAGAATCGTTAGCGTGACATTGTTGGAGGACTAGAATATGACACTGAGTTCGACATCAGGGATCATTTCACTATCATAGTGAACAAGAGAAACCATTTTTTTCCATTGTTTGTTGAGAAAACGAAGTTGTCTTTCTTCTTTGCACATTAATTGCTTTGAACGTTTGTACGAAGATGTCTTTCTTCTGTTTAATCGGCTTACCCTCATCCTTCATTTTATCAGGTGGGATAGGACGTTTAACAAGTAGAACTCACGGTATGGAGAATGCGAGTTACGTCGGCTTTGTAGGATTCTTGATGTGTCAGGAAAATTCGCGCTTTGTGGAACGCGAGTTCTCTTAGCTTTGCAGGATTCCTAACGTGTCAGCCAAACTCACGTTCTTGGGGGTGCGAGTTCTGCAACCAACTCCCTATGGTATATATATACCCCAGACTTGATCTTACAAGAACGACATATTCTTAAAGCGAATTTAGGTTCGTTAATAGCTGGAATATAAAGTATGGCCCAATTTTCCAATAATGTTTTCTACTTTGGAACATACACCTACACATCTTTCGACGAGAAAATCACAAAAAATGCTTTGTTTGAGTTGATTGCAACACGGGTTAGCGAATATACAAGCAACAAAATTTCTACCATGCTTGTCAAAATGCTAGTCGTTGAGCCCGACCCAGAAGAACATTACATACTAAAAATATCAACTGAGAAAGATATGCGCAAGATGTTTCGGTTGTATAAACGTGTTGGGGTACAAACATCGAACTGACTGTATAATTTGACGAGGGCCCTAATTCATCCACTAGGGAATCGAAGGGCCCTAATTTCGAAGACGAAGACACGGTCTCAATGCAAAATTATAGGAGGCGGTAGGAGAAAAAACAAATAATAGAGGAACTAAACCTAACATCTGACATCAGTAAAGACTACGAGGACAGCACATCAGATTCCTCATCCATTCATTTTAACTAGGCTTAGTAATTTGAGGTTGGTGTACTTATTTGAATGACCTGTTGTTAATATATTTTCAAACTGTATCTATCCGATTAAAATTCTGGCCCATATTCTTATAACATCATAAATTAATGAAACATCACAATTTGTTTACAGTCATTAACATTCGGGTTTAAATATAAAATCGTACGAAACATAGAATTACATTGCAGTAACTAACAAGTATGAGGTCAGTCGTATTTACTATCTGCTAGACGTTGTTCCGCCTCTTCTTCGTGATACACAGATCCTCTAATTACATTCGTGGTCCTTTTTGACACATTCTGCAATATGGGTGTCCGCATTCATTCTCTTCACTATCGACACAACTGAACGGTGTATGTTGTAATGCTTAATTGCATTCTCTGTGAGTTTCTTTATCGCGAATACCATTCCAACTTCTAATTCACCATTGCTCGCGATAGCAGCAAATGATGATTGTCTCTCAATGCATGGGAAATTATCAACATTACCAGCCATTGTAGAGTGAATGAGTATGAAACTGAGTAAGATGAATACGTAGGGAAAGAAAATTTAAGGAGCAATTTCTTAAGGAATTGAAGGGGTTTATAGGGTTGGCGTTTTAATGAGTTAGTTTTGGACGAATGTGACCGTCGAACAGTTTTTGAGCGTGTTTGATTCAAAAAACAAAGATTCATAAAGTAAATACAAAACAAAAAATATCATAAGATATTAATAATTAAAACCCTAAAATAAGAACAAATTGTACTTAATACATAATAATTAAAACAAATATTCATAAAGAATAATACATAGGGAAAGAAAACTTAAGGAGCGATTTCTTGAGGAAGTGGAGAGGGGTATTTATAGGGAAGAATACGAAAATTTTCGTGTTCGTAAATGTTAATTAAACCAAAAATGAATAAATTTTAATTTCTACAAAATCAACAAAATAAAACTTACATTTCAACATAAACTTATATTACATCCTTAGAAAGAACGGAATATAACACCTATTTTATTGTATCCCACACCCTACCAAAAGCTGTAACCCGATCAGAACCATGGTCGGCATCAACATACAATAATTGCTATGCATTATCAGCTATCAAGTCTGGGTTGGAATACAACTTCTAATTCTAACCCTAATCAAAGATGACACCCCAACAAAGAGGGCATCTTGTACATTAGTGGGCCGAGGTCGGCAACGTTGTAACCGACCAATTTTACCCCTACACATTCTCATTCTTCATTGATGTTCGCAGTCGTGGATTTTGAGGTTTACCTCATCACGTTGCATTTTACACCCACTTCCATCATTTTCGAAAATGGTAGGAGCTTTGACCGCGGTTACATTTCCGAATATTGTAATTTGTTGTTCATCTTCAACAAAAACAAGGTACACACATCGCACCACAACTGGCCACCCTGGAAAACCATGTACGCGTCATGCAACTACATATAACAACAAACCACAGTACTCAGAAAATCTCTTTGCGAAAGTATTTTCCGGGTACGTGGTTTGTTGTCATTGGTAGCTACAATTGAAGCAAAATATCCTGCAAAGCTACCTGATTGCAACACCGGTTGGTTAGGGTATTTATAGACCAAACTCGCATTCTGCAGGATGCGAGTTTGCGTACGACTCCTAACGTGTCAGAAAATTTACGTTCTGTAATATGCAAGTTGGGTTGAGATTCCTGGCGTGTCAGGAAACTTGCGTTCTCTATGAAGCGAGTTTGGTTGTGCGAGTTCTAGGAATTTAAAATTGTAAAGTATTAAAAAAATAAAATAAAAACAAAAAAAATTAACTGCGATTAAAAACAAAATCAAAAAATAAAAACCCTAAATATACACTAATTAAAATGAACAAATCGTACTTAATACATAAAAATTAAAAAAATAAAATAAAAAATAGAGTTCAATATTTTCAAAGACAATAAAGTAAGTAACTAATGACGTATATGTTCACCGATACCACAACTCGGTGGATGGCAAGTTCAATCGGGATTGCGTCGGTGGCTAGTATCTTGGACGGGATCATCCTCATTGTTGTCATCGTTGCCATCATCATCACCATCATTCCCGGTTGCACCACCAACAGTACCACTCGTTCCACCGAGCTCGCTAAGGTAGAAAAGGGACTGCGGTGGCGTTTGTTGGACAATCCCAGTTCCAAATACGGTCACCCCGGGGGAAACTACATGAGAGGCACGTAGGCTGGACGAGAGCTACAGGCGCCACTCATCATCACCGCAAACTGAGCATAGGGGTCTAACATAGAAGGCCTGAAACAACCTACGCTCGGACTGGAGCCCGGTTAGAATGATGATTGCATCGATCCACTAAAGTTCTATGGCCGCATCGGTGGTAGGGTGGCATCGACTGCTTCATAGGCAGGACCTCGGGTTGTTGTCGATGATGACGCACCGTCAGAGGTGTTTCGTACTCTCTTTGTACACTGAGATGGTGGGCGGTTGCGTTGCTGACGACGAAAGACTCGTGCTCGTTCCTCTAGAGTCAAAATAAATGGCTTCCCATTGGCCATAAACCATTCCTCATAGTTATGGCTGACCATCGTATCAAACATACAGTAATCACGTTGGGGTTATCTTTGCGGGTTCGTCATGTCCCTCCAGTGAGTGATATAAGTTTGATGATACATCGACCAATCAACATATCATACAAAAAATATTATTATTTTTAGATGTGACTTCCATTCTAGGTAATAAAAGAATACGAAATATACATAAATATTACCTCGGGTTTCCCCTGTCGAATGAGTTTGTGCAACTCATCCAGGTTTGGAGACGCCTGTGGGATACGGTGGAAATAACTAAACTACCGTAAGACGCGGTCAGTCGGTTGCCACTCGACTACGACATATTGGACGAGTGGTACAGTGGCCGTCCAAAGTTGTCTCATCGCGTCCAAAAATTTCGGGATGCACTCGTGCACTTTCAAATCCTCGTACGGTGTCCATAAAAACTGTAAAATATATATAATTAAAGTTAAATATATAATAAATTATATATAAATACACCAAAGTGTTACCTGATTATTCGCGGCTTGATTCTCAATATCATGTCTGATAAGGTCCAAATCGCGAGCAACACCAACATGAGTTAAAAGGCTGATCCACTTACAAAACAAGACGTATACGAAATAAATACGTTTATTAGAGAATTAAATTTTAATTATACAAATTCGTATATTAGAATAAAACCCTTTTCTCACCTCCAGTCCAGCGGAAAAATATATGGAATAGGCTCCCTAAGCTGAGGGTGTAAAAATGGTATTCTCTACCATGCCTAGGACTATAGCAACATCAAACAACCTCCAATGTGACACTTGTCCGGATCGGTGTTCTTGCACTGCTCCTTAAACAGACATGCCAAAACTGCGAATCCCCAGCTCAGTTTACCGGCATCTTCAAAATACTCTAAATATCACAACCAGATCGTATGTACTTTGTTGCGAGACTTGTCAGGCATCAATACCCCGCCGATCATCTATAAAATATGAGTGCGAGCATATGCCTACAATAGGAAAAAAATATATTAGCATATGTAGAGATTTTTATTATTTCAATAATAAAAATTAAAAAATATATATACCTTCCTTACAACTTTGTTCGCGTGAGCGGGTAAATTTTGAAAATTATCTCGTAGCCACTTCAATTTTATTTTCCCACCATCAAAACTCTCTGGCGCAACCCCTAACCAATCCAAACATAGGGCACCCTAATCAAAAGTGTCAGGACCGGTGATCGCCTCTCTATCAATAGGCAAACCAAGGATATATGAAACGTTCTGCAAGCTAATCGTCGCCTCGCCGCACGGAAAGTGGAATATGTGTGTCTCCGGCCTCTACCTCTCCAAAATAGCGTTGATCAAATCAACGTCTAATTTCGCACCTCCAATAATACTGGGTACGTGCAGAAATTCAGCCTGCGCTAAATACGGTGCATCAATAGGTCGGGTAAGTTTGACATCCGGTTGTAAGATACCTCTAGACGTCGTTCCTCCCCTTCCTAAAAAATAAAAAAGTAAGTCTAAATTAAACTACATAAAAATTTTAAAATACTCGTATGTAAAATTATAATATATAATAGAATAAAATAAAAATGAAATTATACTAGATAAAACTTACATGTCTCCGATGATAGTCGAACACGTGCTTGTGATCCAATCTTATCAATCCCGCCATTAATGCAACACGAGAAATTAACCGAGAAATTGAAAGAAAATATATTTTTGAGATAGTGAATTTGTTTGGTGCGGTAAAAGGGTAGGGGTGGGGACCTATTTATACTCGTAGTCACACCGACTGGGGTGCGAAGATTTATAATGAAACTCGCACCATGCAGGATGCGAGTTCCATTAATTGCATTCTACAGGGTGTGAGTTTCTCGTACCCTAAACGGCGTAAATAAATTTTCAACCGTTGTAAAATTTATTCGGATAAAACTCGCACCCTACAGGACGCGAGTTCCACTTACCGCATAAATCGCGTTCTGCAGGATGCGAGTTCATTTAAAATCAAGATAATACTTACTTTTTAAATTAAAAAGTAAGTTCGTATAATAAACACTATTTGTATTCCATTTAACTATGTATCATATTAAAAAGTAAGTATTTATTATATATACTACTTGTATTCTATTTAACTAATTACTTTTAAAAACACACTACTTTTAACTATTTACCATATTAAAATATAAGTATTTATTATATACACCATTTGTATTCTATGTAACTAATTACTTTTAGAAACACATTAGTTTTAACTATTTACCATATTAAAATGTAAGTATTTATTATATACAATATTTGTATTCCATTATTCTTAATATAATATCGACTCCACTAATTTGAAATATATCGTTTGCCTAATTGACAACTAATTTCAATTCTAATCTATGTACGATTCTAAAAATCTTTTTTATAATTAATGCGTTTTTAATGGCATAACTCACAACTTTGTGTAATCTATAACTTTTAAAAATTACTATATTAATTTAAACAATATTCTTTTTATAATCAATATTATTGTCATTTAATATATACATAATTTACACTGAACTCATGTCCTGTAAGACGCGAGTTTGGTTGAATTCGATTCCAAAACGTCGTCGGTTCTACTATAAATAGAGCACCGCAGTCTCCAAATTTTCTACCTTAGCATCTTCGGTCTTCTTCTTCTTACTCTACATTTCAATATTGTTTGTGTTTGTTACATAGATATAATATGTCGAGATGAAAAAATATTAATGCTTTGGTATACTACGATGGGCAGATAATCAATGATGAATCTCCCGTAGTCGTATTCCAGCCCTCAAGTGCTATATTGTTTCTGATGCCATACAACTTAACGTATAAGAAGTTGATGAATGAAGTGAACAAACATGTTCCACATGGTCGTGGAAAAAAGTTGGAGCCGCTGAAGTATCGATTGCAGACGTCGTTAGAACCATTAACGTACTCATTATTTCATGTTGTGGATGATGATGCCATGAAATTGATGGTGGAATCATACCTACATACTCATTTTGGGGCGGGCCTTGAGCTTGAGTTGTATGCAATGTTTTCTAATGATGATGATATTATCGGAGTCCAAAATAATATGTAAACTATATTTTTATTTTTAACGATCTTCCTTTAAATTATTTTTAAAAAATCAATAACGTAAAATAAATCGAATCTACATTATTTATAATCACCCTAAACCACTACGCTGAAAATACTTTTTAAACAATTAATTTGAACTCTCTACTTATAATCAGTATTAACCTAATTTAATCTAAAACTTTTAAATTGCAGTTTATCTCGGCGAATTTCTCATGGAACTCGCATGCGAGTTCCGTATTTTTTTTTTTGAAATTAAAGGATAACAAAAAACACGTCGAACTAAAAACGCGTCATGGGAAAAGCGAGTTTGAAAATCGCGTCTTGTAAGCTGCGAGTTATCCTTACGTAGGCCGAATGAGAGATATTTTTTCAAATATTGTTGAAAATGGGGTATTTGGCCAAATAATTCTCTAAAAAGAATATTTGGCCAATTACCCCGATTCTACTGCACGTCTATTCATCCCAATGGAACCATCAAAGTGGAAAATATTGAATTAAAAACATCCATTACTTGTATATTAGTTTTACACGGGCATAATGTCAAAAAATCGTCGAACTTTTAGTAGTTTGGTTTATATATTTTTTTAAAGTAATTTAACTCTCAACGTTTTATTTTAAATTAAAATTATCTATCTGTGAATAAAAAATTATTAGTTAATTAATAGTAAATAGTTTAAAATAACTTGACAAAATAACACGTCGACAGAAAAAATATTTTTATATTTTATATAATTTTATAAAATTATTTTTTGATTATTGTGTTATTCTGTCAACACATTTATCTATATGACACTGCTATGTTAGTATGCACTGTCATCAGGTTTATCATGTCATTTAAATCATTTATCGTTAGTTGATTAACAATTTTCATCTATGGAGTAATTATTTTGGTCTAAAATGAAACGTTGAAGGGTTAAAGTGCTTTAAAAAATATGAACAAAAGTAACTATCTCAATCAAGTTTTTTTAATTTTTTTACTTTTAAATTTTATGTAAAAGTCTAAAAGATAAAATCTTGTAAAATTCTATAATAATTATTCTTGGTGGATGGGTGTAAAGAATTGTACATAAATTTATAAAAAAAAATACGGGTAAGCGTGGGTTTTAGTTCTTTATTTCAAGATATGCTTGAAATTATATAGAAGTTTTAAAAAGTAAATCATCATTATAAAATAGTAATTATAATTTAATAATTTTCAACTAAATTAGTATTCGACCAATTTGTAATATAAAATTCAGTCATGGTTTCAATTATTAGTATAGATACATGTTAATTTTATATTAATTGATGTTCAATGATTGGGGATGATAACCGGATGTGGTGGATTTTTTACTGTCCCGATATTAATTTGATAGTTTTTTTCAACAATATATGATTTTATTATTGTAAATGAGTCGTACAAGATCATTGTATATCTCATTAAAAGAAACGACACAAACAACGAAAAAAAACTCAAACACCTTATTGAACCCCAAAGAAACTCAACACCTTTCACCAGAACGACACCAAATCTAAATGTCCACTATCAATCTAACTAGGGAACAAACTACACTCAACGGACTGTCTCATACATAGCCAGCAGCTCCTAGATGGTCATGCAGATACCCAACGCTAATACAAGATAACAATCGAGAACAATCCAAACATGTGCCCCTGTGAAATCAAAACAAATCTGCACGACCACACATACAAGTGCATCATGCGAATCAAATACAGAAAAGTAAACCATGACAACACAACCTGCATGCGCCACCGAAATCTTTTTCACCATCAGGCGACCATCGATTCTCTACTCCCATTATTGCTGTTATCGACAGTACTAACGCAACCAGCTCCATTCATTGGCGAGCTTCGAACACCCAAAACGATCGCCTAACGAAAGCCAACCATTCCCCATGTTGAAAAGCACTATGTCGCATGTAATCAACAACCAAAGCCAACCTGTCTTGTGCAATTGCAAATAACAAAATAAGTGTTTGAAAGTGGGGCCAACGATAATCTTTGCAATATCCTTCACTATCTCGTCCTCGTTACCCACCATTGCCACCCCAACTAACTTCCTCAGATTTAGAGTCTCTCTCGCCTCCTGTAAAATCAATCGTTTACGATTAGTAAAATCTTAATTGGTAAGCATACAATCGGCAAACTCCTCTACTTGTACAACCTTGCTCGGTCTGTCCCTCGATTTCTTGGACCACAATGCCTCAGCCGCACAACGTTCCTCAGAACCCAATCCACTGAGCACAATATCTTTCACCTCCGCACCTTTCGTGGCACACTGTGATAACCAATAACTTGGTGAATTACTTTTTCTCAGTGTGTGTTCGTTTCTTTTTCAGGTTCATACCCGACCCATAAAAATGTTAACAATCCAGTGCTTTTGCAGCGAAGTTTTTCAACGCCATGGTAATGTAATGGTGGGCAATGGAGAAAATTATAATCAAATTAAAAATTAACTCATTTTATTAACGTGTCACATCATCAAACTAATAAATTTTAATATCTCAATGATTAAAACTTTATAAATCGATAATATAAATGTTGGAAATATAACTTTTTAAAATTTAATGAGTAAAAATAAACAATTATAAAACAAAAGTGAGCAGTACTATAATTTACCCTTTTATAGATAGTAAGATGTTTGGGTGGTATACATAACTTTGGAAAAGGAAAGACGTAAATAGAATATGAAAAGTAGCGGTAAGCTTTTCATGAAATTCTCGTGAGCGGGGCCATTTTGGCATGATTTCAAATTCCAAAGCCAGAAATACATTAGACGTGACATGACCAGACTTTGTCGTTGAAGTTGTAGCTTTACCCTTCTTTTTTAGCATTGACGCAAATTTATAATTCCACCTGCCGTGTTCTATTTATTAATTTTTTAATAAATTATATGTTTATTTTATGATTCATTTTTTATTTTTTATTTAATATTTGATGTTCTTGACTGTTTTTAAAATCAAAATCTAAATGTTTAAAAGCATAATATATTTTATTATTATATTTAATACTTGATATAAAGCTCTCCTTTTAAACTAAAATATCAAAAGAAAAAAGTTATTTGGGTATAAATTTAATCTAATATTACATTTGAAATTAATTATATGAATCAATTAAACTACATTTTATATTTATTTTATTATTTATATTCGGGACTTGTAGTTCTCTAAGTTTCAACATAATTTTTTCTTTAAAAATATAATAGCTATGTTTGGTAAATAGTGGTTTGAGTCAAAATTAGAGGTTTGACTAGTCAAATCCACTAATTTAGATGTTTGGTGAATAGTAGATTAAAATAGTAGATTGAGGTGAAACCTCTAATTTTGAAAACTGTTAATAGAAGTTTTTGAAATTAGAGGTTTTGACATAACAGTTATAAAGACTCATTTACCCTTAATAATTATAAAAAATCTTCAAATAATTAAAATTTAACCTTTTCCATTTTAATTGTTCACCCTCATGTATTTACTTGTGATATTTGTAAACTAATATATTTTTTTTCTTCTTTTTATTCTCACACATTTATATTTGTATTTAAATTTAATAATTAATTAAATTGTATTAAAAATAATCATATAAATAATAAATTAATATATAGATCTTTCGAATATGTTTAGTAATATTATATTAAAAAAATTATTTCTCATAATCAAATTAATTAAACAAGCATCGAATATAATCATGTCCTTATATGTCATTTTTCTTGTTTAAATAATTAAACAACTATCAATTATCAGTTAATTTTACCAAACACTTTTATACAATCAGCTAATACAATATGTTGGTCAAATCAGCTAATGCAATCAGACATCAACTATTATCTAATATAATTCGCTATCAACTATCAGCTATTCACTAATTACCAAATAAGGCTAATATCTCTCACAATACACCTAATGACTATTAACAAAGGACTTTGACCTTGTTAATGTTATGTCCACAAGTTAGTCTGCTAATAAAAGTTATTTATAAAAATAGACATTTAAAAATATTAATATTATAGTTGAATATTTTTAATGACTTTAAGAAGCATATAGAAACTGAAATATAAATAGCATTGCCTGGGCATGTAAACGAACACGATCGAGGGCATGTTCATGTTTTGTTCATTTAACTTTAACCGAACAAATGAACGAATACGAACAACTAAGTGAACATAATTTATTGTTCATGTTCGTTCGTTAATGAATGTAGCTCGTTCATGTTCGTTCGTTAAAATGTGTTGGGAGGCTCGAACGATCAACTGAGATAGCCAAGAGGGGGAGAATTGGTTTTTAGGTGTTTGTAGTGGAAGATGTGAAAAATAAAAAATGAGACACAAAGATTTATATTATTTCAAGCTTTTAACCAATCTCTACATCCGCTATCTTAGCTTCCCACTAAGGATTTTCTCAAATTTACTATGAATTTCTTCCCTTTTACTAGGTTCAAGAGGAAACCTTTACAACCTCAAAGCTTATACCCAAAATTTTGAGAAAACCCTCACAAGGTACAATGTTTGCACAATCAAGCTTTCACCCAAAACCTAACACTTGAGCATATATGACAATTGAGCTCACAAGTGTATTCTACAAAGAAATTGACAATTAAAGAACAAAAACAATTTCTCTATACATTTAATGTTGTCAAGTTGTTTCTTGTTATTCCATGGAAGCTTGGAGTGGTCTTTTAAACCCTCTAATGACTTCATGGTCGTTGCTAGCCGTTAGGGGTTGTTCAGAGCCGTTGGAGACATAAATTCCAGCCATAAATGCAGTTCTGGACACTTTGGTATCGGTACTCGGGACTTTGGTATCGGTACCTACCTTAAACAGAAAGAGTCGTTGGAGCATTTATTACACAGAGGTGTTAGTACGCGATACACGGTATCAGTACGGATCCATCAGTATCGGTGCGGCCAGTACTGATTTGGGCTAACGGAATTTTCAAAAACGCATGGACAAAGGGGCGTATTGGTACTCTCAAAACCATACCGGTACGAGGTCAAACCGTATCAGTACTCAAGACCAGTTTTTGATACTTTGGTTGTTCAAAAACATTTAAAACATGTCAAAACCCCTTTGAAAATATTTCAAACATATTTTTCAAGTTTATGGACTTTTAAAATATTTTTACAAATTAGTTTAAGTCCAAAAATATTTTTCTTTAAACTTATATCAAAATCAAATAGGTTTATCAAAATGATAAAAGAACACAAACAAATGTAAACAAACATAAACCATAACAGCAGTAACTATATAAATTTATTGATATAACCTGCAACTTCATAGTTAATTTGTCAGAGTACGATAAAAACATGCATAAATCGTAAATAAGCTACATGGAAATAATAAGTTAAAGTCTTAAAGTTAATTTAGGGTTTTTTTCAATCTATCATGAAATGAGAGGGATAGTGAGTTGTTGGGTGGGAACTATATATATGAATAAATTTAAGCAAACATAAATGAATAGATTATCGAACAAACGAACGAGCCATTTGTTCGTGTTCGTTTATTTAATTAAACAAACAAAAAGTATTGTTCATGTTCGTTTGTTTCATAAATAAACAAACTTCCTGCTAAATAATTTTTGAATATTTGGTTCATTTACAGCCCTAACATTACCTACTTAAAACTTATGTCATTATTCATTAGTATATATCTAGTTGGTGAAACTGCCAACAATCAATTGATGTAATGGAATAAAATACTAGATCTTTTAACTAATGTCAAAGGTTTGAATCTTGTCATTGTGAATAGAGTAAATTGCGTTGATTGGTAGTCCTCAAAATAGACTTCTATTATATTAGATCCAAATTAGTCAATCAATAAATTAAATATAGATGATTATTATTTTTGAATAATTTCTACTTAGGGGAAGGGGAATTTTCTCTTAATGGGTTAAAAACCCACAACTTAAGGGAAAGGGAAGAATGTCAACTGAGAACTTTAACCACTTACTCTAGAAATTGTTGACAAATATAGATGATTATTAAAAATATAGTTGATAAGGTTAGACTATAGAATTTTGATATATTGTTATTGGTTAGTTATATGTTTTGGCAAGGGAAATTATAAAAATCTCTAAGTCTATTTGAAGTCTAGGCATAATGATAGGACTCTAATTTCTTTTATATGTATGAATTAAATTTATATTTTTTATTTGATTAGGTTTACTCATAAGATTTAAAATTAAAGAGTCAAACACTTTACCATTACATCATATGATTTATAGTAATTAGATTCAAAAAAATATTAAAAAAGTTAACCATGCTAAAAGTGGGAAAGTAGGAACAAAATATAGTGTAAAACTTTGTACAAATGGGAACAGTTGTCGACCAAATAACGGGGTGTTTTCATCTAAAATTTCTTTTTTTATGTTATTTACAAATCTAACACTTAAAAAATATTAATTTTTGGTCCAATACTCATTTATGTCATGTCATGTGCCAAGCACGCTTTTGGCCAAGAGCTTTTTTTGTTGAAGTATATGTCATGTCAAGAGCTTGGCAAAATATGCTTTTGATGATACATGCATTTACTTTAAATCCCGAAAATCACGTTTCGCTAAACACACTTTACGTTTTCAAATATAAAATAAAACTTTTTTAAATAAAGAAAAACTACAAATTAAAAATAAACAATGATATTCATAAATATGAAAAAAAACTACAAATTAAAGTGAAAAAATTATAATATTTATAAAAAGTCAAAAATTAATCATATCATCGATAACATCTACGTAAATGTATACTACAATGCGATGGTCGTCGGTTACGATCGATTTTTTTTTCAAACTAGCCATTCCTCAACACGATCATCATCATCACTGTCTTCATTATGTTGATTGGTAATAATGTCTACCATTAACGTGTGCTGATGGGCTGGCAGATTAACTCATTGATACTAGATGACCTATGAAGATTATCTATTGTGAAGGGGTCTAATCAACAATCCCTTCGCTATATGTAAATTGGAAATCTCATCGGTGAAAATGCTTGAAATGGTAGGAATGACTATAAAAGATTGTGGCGGTACTGATGAGGGAGCATAACCTGGCAAATATGATGCATAGGTAGCAAAGGTGGGGTCTAATGCGCCTGACATAGAAAACCCTTTTGGTGGGCTCGAACTCTACAAAGACGGAGAAAAATGGGGTGAATAATGCATGGATGGGCTAAAGTGAGCTAGTGGTTGCATCGTTGTTGACATCATTTACTGTGTCGACTATGGTATTCTTGGTTTCTTGGAGGTGCTTATGATGATGAGCTAGAATCGAAAGCTCTCTCTCGAGTTAGAGGTGATGATTTTGTGCCAGTGAACGCATTTGCCTTCATCAACGAATAGATTTGTTCATTTCCTTACAAGTTGGTATATATGGCTTCCCGAACTGCATGTACCACGTTATGAATTTCGTCGAAACCTCCTTTCCGAGACTCATAATGTTTTAGCGTATAGGTATACGATTGAACCAATTGTTCCACATCACTAACCAGTGTTTGTACCTACTATTCCAATCAACATCCGTCTTCCCTGGCAAATCTAAGTCATGCAACGCGTCTAGATATCCAGCTGATTAGAAAATCGATTAAGCGAATCTGAATTGACATATCATGCAATATGTCAAATGTCACTAAACAATCAAATAGTTGATGAGAGGTATAGTAGAAAAATATGGTAATTACCAATCACGAACTTACGATATGAATTCCCAATTATCACGGTAATAAAATAAAATCTATAGTTATTAAACATGTACCTCTAATATTGCTCTCTAATCAATAATTAATCTGATATGTTCAAGTTCGTTTGGAATACCCTATTGATTTAGTTTCTTGTTCCATCTATTTAACAAAAAAATATTTACATTGATTATTACAATAAAATTATAAATCTAGTAATCACTTAAATATATAATCAAAATAAGAAAATGATTACCTCATTATGAGAGGTAATAAGGATGGAAAACCAATACGTAGATGTAGAAAAAAACATGCAAAATCATGCTCACGATTGTAGTAGCAAAAGGCATCCACTAGTAGTTATCTTATTCGAACGTGTTGCTATGCACATTTTTCTAAAAATGAGCTAAAATGACATATCCCCAACTAAATCTGTTAGCCTTATTGAAATAGTTGGGGTGTTGTAACCACATCATATGCACTTGGTTACAAAATTTATCGGACGTCAGAATCCTCTCTATAAGCATCAAAATATAAGCATATGTGCATGCCTTCATGTCCTCCTCAGAGGCGTCTTTGGGAACACTGTTGAAGTTTTGCTCCAACCACTTCAGTGAGATTCGACCCCTTTAAAGTTATCCAGGATCTTTCCAAGAAAATAATAGTAAATATCATCGTAATCTCCCGCACCATTCTCGCCCACCGCATGCTCATCAACTGAGAGGCCCAACTTAAGTAAAACATCCTCTAAGGTGATGGTAAATACTTTGAATTTATAACTATGATATTAAATAATTATTTAGATATATTTAAAAAACTTTTCAAAATCCTTCAATGCTAAATTGATATTAAATTATATATAGATGTCTCGTTGATGCATTAAGTTTATGAGCATAGATACTTTAAATTTATAATTATGATTGAAACTAAAAACTAGACAAAATGAAATATAAATAAATATTTACAAAATGATATTAATTAGATCATGCATAAATACATGGGTACAATCAATCACATGAATATAAATACTCATCCACATCACAATAATTTAATAATGTTAATATATAGTATCGCTAATCATCATATACTATAGGTGGGAATGGTACATGGTATCAATAAGAGTGAGACACTACATTTGCATGATATATAAGAGTTTGGATCATGGAATCACTAAGTGTTAGAAAACAATAACATCAAAATCTCATGTATTTAGTTCTCCACATCACACAAAATCATGCAACCAACCAATGCCAACAAGGTCATACACAATCATCACACAACTCATAACTAATCAAGGCTTTTCATGTACCTTTACCAAGCTTCCTAGAAGGTTTAGTTATCATTTAAAATGGTGGGTATCTATACTCAACAATGAACATCAATACTCCATTTATCGGTATACCACAATAACGTACTAAAAAAATTACAAGAACCTGCAGCATCGATACCTCAAGAATGAGGGTGTCGATACCCGCCCTAAAAATGTCCACTTTTAACTAATGTTCATATGGTATGGATATCATATGCTAGGTATCAGTACTAGAACCCCAAAAATTATATTTTAAACTTAAAAATCACGTTAAGCTTATTTGCAAACACATGTTTTAAGGTCGTAATTGATTCATAAACTTTATGAAAGTAGACTATGGTTGTTTAACAACATTATTATTATCATTATCATCATCATCATCATCATCATCATTATTATTATTTACTTTTAATGTCAAACGTTACAAAAATTATACAAACATGCTTAACACACACACACACAAACTCAACACGTATCATACCAACATGCAACACATCACATTTATAAGATTGCATGAATCACTTCAAAGTTAAAATTGTATTGACTTACTAAGAAACACGAAAAAAAGCTAATTTCCTCGGCTTTCACCAATCTTCCTCTTCCTTTTGACACTATATGGCTTTCCAATCTCCTACACTAATCAACAAAACATACCATGAGCCATTAACATACACAAGGGTCTAAGGGAAGTAAAGAAATGAGTTTAGGATACAAAATCATGATATAAAATGGCTTTAAACAACTTTTATAACTTAAACCCTCTTAAAATCTCAAGAAAACTTTGCATCGTTTTTCAAAGAGATCTAATGAGCTTTTCTTGAAGCTCTAGAGGTGTCCATTATTAATTGGCAAAAAGTCAAAAAATACCCCAACGTTTGACTGAATAGTCACTTTGGCCCATATTTTTTAGCAATTCAACCCTCAACATTTCATTTTTGGTCAAAATGGCCCCTTTATGGATGCAAATTGTTAGAAAAATGACGGTAAATAGTTTGAAATGACTTGACAGAATGATAAGTAGCAGAAAAAATTATTTTATATAATTTTATAAAATTGTTTTTTGACTGATGTTGTTTTTCAAGTCAACTCATTTTTCTATATAATACTTCCATGTCAGCGTGCATTGCAATATAGGTTTATCTCGTCATTTCAAGCTATTTATCGTCAGTTGACTGACAGTTTTCATTCATAGATGGGCCATTTTGACTCAAAATATAACGTTGAGGGTTGAATTGCTCTAAAAAGGGCTAAAGTGACTAATTAGTCAAACATTGGAGGTATTTTTCTTGACTTTATACCTTATTAATTTTACCCCTACAAATCTCGGATGATTTCTAAAGCTCATAAAGTTAGCTCTTTTGGTGTTTGTTTTTAAGGTTTGAAAACATATGCAAGAAGGAGAAGAAAGACAAAATGAGAGGGGAGAAGGTATGAGCTCATACACTCAACCATTGTCCCTTTTATCAATGTAAAAACAAAGCTAGATTAATGAAAAATCAGCCTTATTTTGTTATTTTCAAGAAAATAGCAAATAAATTTTTTGGTCCTCCCTCTTTCACACCCCAATTAAAATGCCATTTTTTGCCAATTCAAGCCATATTCTCATCTAAATTGGCCCAATAAATTTTATTTGCCTTATAATCTATGTAGTTTATGTCTTGGGTCAATGCCTAATTGTTGGCTCAAAAATTGGAATTATTACAGTGTATGTTTCTTTACGAAAAAAATATAATTTCAATTTTTCACCGTCAACAATGACTCTCACACGGGTTTTCTTTCGACCAAATTTCATACAACTAGTATTATCATTAGAGAAATTTTATCATAGCTAAAATATTCGAGGTTTGATAAAGTTGTGTCACAGTTTGATTTTTTTAAACCATTAATTCTGTAGTCTCTCATATAAATAATACTTCAAAGTTAAGAAAATTGTTTCTGGATCATGAATGTTTAAGAAACTAGAATTTTTCTCTAAAAACTCAAATCCTCTCACATCTCTGTTGAAACCCTAGCCGCTCCTCTATTTCTTTTGGGTGGCGCCGCTCTCGGCCGTCGAGCGATGGCCACTCTCAAATCCTCCTCTCTTTTCTTTCCCCTTTCTTTCTCCTCTTTCTGCTTCTCGTTTTTTGACATCCGATTTTCTCTGACAATCCGGTGGTCATTTGGTTGCGGAGCCTCTCCCCCGGTGTATAGGGCTCTGCTCAAGTCTTCATCCATGAGGGGAAGTTAGAGCTCGCAGACGAGTGGTAGGTTGGGCCATTTGTCTCCAATTCTACCAGGTTTTCTCGACGTTGGTCTGTTCTCGGTCTCCGCTGCCAGCGGTTGACTTGACCTCGTTTCAATGTATCCGTCCATATCTCGTCATTACCATTCCTAGATCCTAAAGCTTTGACTCCGGTGGATATCTTGTTGCATTGCCTACTCTCCGTTTCATCCTTCTACGTTGCCAGAAATGTTCATGCAGGCTCAAGATCGGCAGATGGCTCGGTGCTCTTCTCCTTCTCTCGTCGTTTCTGTTTTTCTCCTCATGTGGGTGTGGGGTGTTTTGTTTTTTTCTGTTCTGTTGATGCTTGCGTCTTGTATTGCTTGTCTTTCTGTTGTGCTTGTTTGTTTCTTTTTCTCCCCTGTTTCCTCTTTCTTTTCTATGTTTATTTGATTGTTGTTGGTTTGCTCTACTTTCATCTCCTTTCCCCTGTACTATGTTGTGTGTCTCTGTATTTCTGATTTTGTTAATAAACGCCGGCTTATTGTTAAAAAAAAAAAAAAACTATTTCAGACTTGTCTCTCTCTCAAGTACGACTTTCATCGTTTGTCCTTACATTGGATTAAATCTCCTTTTTTTTGTCTCAACTTGGATTGTTTTATCATATGATTTTAGCTATAATCATTTTCTTATTAATTTCTTATCATTGTTCTTTCTCTTAATGATATTTAACTTGAAAATAATTGTTATACATTTGTAACTATCTTAATGATATATGAAATGTAATTAAAATTAAAATTGTATGTATAAATTTAATAAAATCAATGACCATTTACCATAATACACATTAATTAAAATCCATAAACTGTTTTTGTATTTATCTCAATTATTTTAATACTTTGGTCGTGTGTTTAAAATGGGTAAAAATGTTTTTTTAATATCGGTATACGATTCATAAGCCAATTAACCCGAATTAAGTTATACAGAAGTCCAATATGATGACAACCCTCATAATTTAGTTTCCTCCATTTATAATATCAAAATTTAAATACATAGCCTTACTTAAGAGACCGAAGGCCTCACATGCTAGATCAACTAGTTGTTCGTGGTAAAAATACAATTTTATTTAGTCATTTGCATATATATTTTTATCTTTTGAGAATAAAAAGGGTTTGAAATAGAGAAAAAAAGGTAAAATTACCACAATATTATATTTCAATTTTCCCCCCTCAAAATATAGTTCTTTCTTATTTAATTTCAAATCTATAGTGGTTTACTGTTCAAGTCACCTGACTTTAAACAGTGTTTGTCCAGAAAAATACAACCAAAGTTGAAGATTAGCTTGAAGACGGATCAAGGACAACCCGACTTTAAACAGTGTTTATCACTTTTACTGTTGGAAGTCGGATTACAAGCAGTCCGACTTTAGTAGTTTAATTTGAACATAAAAAATATTGTTCAAAGATGAATCGAACACAATCCAACTTTTGATATGGTACAATAAACAACCATATTGTTTGAGATAAAGTGTGGAGTACTATATTGTTTGAAAAAAAATTGAAGAACAATATTTAAATAAATTTGTCGAGAAAAAAATAAAACATTAGAAATAAAAGCAAATGAAAAAGCGGAAATAAAGTGGGGTCCAGAAACACTGTTGAGAGTTGTAACTGTCGTGTTAAGGATCAGCATGTGACTTAAACTCCTCTCTCTTCATCTGCTGCTATTTATACACACTTTCCCACTCTTCTTCATTACAAATATTCTTAATCTTCCTCTCTTTAATCTTAAAACAATGAAGGGAAACAGCGTTGGGGTTTTAAGCTTTCTGGTCTTAGCTTTTCTTCTTCTTTCTTCCTTGTCAACATCTGCTCGTTTGCTGCTGCAGATCAACCACGGTTAGTTTCAACAAATCCCTTCTTTGCACCCTTTTCTTTTCCGAATTTATAATATAGTCCCTGATTTCTGCAAACAGGTGAAGAGGAGATTAACACAAACGGGATCATCATTCAAGCTGATGCAAAAGAAGACCTCTCAGATGTAAGAAATTTTATCTTTTCTTCTTCTTCTTTTTCCTTTCTGGGTTAAATATGGTTATTTAAATAAAATAAAGAAGGCATATTATTGATATTAAATGGGCTAATTTGAGTTTGCATTATGGGGGGTGTAGCTGATTGGAGCAGAAGAGTGCCAAGAGAAAGATGAAGAATGTGAGAAAAGAAGGGTGATTCAAGAAGCTCACTTGGATTATATATACACTCAAAACCATAAGCCATAGAATAATATTTTATATTGATGATCCATAAAGACAATATAAAAAGGGGTAAATATAGTGTGATTACTTTTTGTATGCTTGTAAGAGAAAATTGTGAAACTGCATGAATGGGATGTTATCAAGATAATAATGGAGTGATATTTGGATTTGGAGTTTGGATCTAATTTCCTGTATTTCCCAATTCTTTTCTTCTTCTTCTTCTTTTGTATATGCGAGAAATAATAAAAATAACACAAGGCTTAAGGCATAAAACACAGGAAACAATGTAACATGTGATAGGCATTTAATCCATCATCGGCATAAGTAATATCAAAGTAGTTATAAACCATATTGATTAGTAAAGCATATGAGCGATATTTGCTTCTTGTATAAAAAGATTTTGAAGTAGGAAGAGAGCATGTGTATGTAGTTGGATAATGACGATTTCCTAGATAGATTAAGCAAAAGCAAGGAATTAAGAGGATATATCAAGTAGTGTCCTCAGGAGGGGTGGATGAAACTTAATACGGATAGGGCAAGGAACAATGACACTGGATATGCGTCTTGTGGAGGGGTGGTTCGTAACCATGAGGGAACCTGAAAATGGGATTCGCTAAATTTATTGGTATTTGCTCGGTATTAGAGGCAGAGCTATGGGGTATCTATGCCAGCCTCAACGCTGTGCAAGAAAGGGCTCTTGATCGTAGCTATCCCATGATTCGGGCGCATGTGATGGCTTTATTGTGTCGAGCATGGGAGGCTCATCTGCAGTATATTCCTCGGAGTGACAATCAAGTTGCGGATGGTATGGCAAAACTCACTCGTACGGATGTTTTAGACTGCTCCGGATTTTCTACTCCACCGGTCGAGATTCTACTGATGCTGCAGGGAATTGGGACTCATAGTCATGCAGTGTAGCTAGTTTAGTTGATGTTTTCCTTATTCACCGAAAAAAATGAACTGGAACTATAAACCAAATATTGATTTCGAGTTTGTGAATTGAGATTAGAGATTTTCGATAATTAGATGGTAAGAGTGTACGAAATATAAACCTTTTGTTAAAAGATACTTCAATCACGCGTCAAATGCTAACTCGTGAATATTTTTTTTAATAGAAAGAGGCCTCGTTAAGTACCTTTTATGACCAAAATCAAGCAAAAACTTGATTTCGATTATTAGAAAGAGCAAAAGGGTACCCAAAGTTTATTGATCAAAACACGGCAAATATCAGGCGTCATAAATCTTAGATATTGGTCCAGTTAGACAAACTTGTAACGTTTGCAGCTAAAAAGAATTAAGTGAAACCTAAAATTTGAGATTGAACCCTCAGGTTTTTTTTTTTATTGTGTTCGATGTATTGCACCATGCTTCACACTTCACTGCTGCTATCCACAACCAAAACCCGAAAAGAATCATTTTAAAAAAGAAAATCAGAATTGGTGAAGGATTTTTGGTTCCTGGGTTTGAAATCAAGAGTTTTAGATTTTTGTTTATTTTTTAGAATTAATGTACCAAACTGATAGTTTAACTATGGTTAATGAGTCAAATTAGATATTAATTATTTTCCTAAAGTGATCATAATATGATAAATTAAACTACAATTTAGTTGTTTTTAATAGTTTTAAGGTGATTATCATAGGAGAAGTCAAAAATTAAAAGTTAAAGAGGTCGAAAATAAAAAAAAAAAAAATTGAAAAATGTCGCCAATAAGATTCGATCGATTGACTTCAAGTAAAATAAATTTATTTTTTCTTTCACACTCTACCACTAAAACAAGAACATTTTTTTGATATAAGAGCAAGTAAAATAAATTATTATTTAAAATTTTACGGTGGCCAAGTTAAAAAAAAAAATGAACGGTAAGGATGGGCCGCCATGCCCCTGTCAACCTCCCATGTTACTTCGCCCATGGTGATTACAAGGTAGTATATGTTCAGATATTTTCTTAACCTTTTGATAACGCACACACCTTGCAGACAAAATTGTTCAAACTTGAATCCCCTAAAATGAACATCATTTTCTTTTTTATTGAGCATATATGTGTTTACAAATATTCAAAAAAAAAAAAAACTTGTGTTCACAACTTAACTTTTTAAATCTAAAACATTAAGACCGCCGGATGTAATTTACCTAAACATAATAATACGTAGTTAATACAATTTTAGGCATTCATATAACACTACCCCGTTAATTTAAGGTTTAAAGTTTATAGATTTAAAATTTAAGTATAGTGGTTAGGGTTTAAGTTTCAAAGTTAGGTTTTAAGTTTTAGGATAATACAGAGAGAGATTTAGGTTTTAACTTATAAACCCTAAATTTTACATTCTAATCACAACTTGTAAATTCAAATCTCATAAACCAAAACACCTAAACTCTACATCCTAAATTGATTCCCTAAACCCTAAAATTAAAGTGCTTACGGAAACTTTTAATTTCTATTAGCCTTTAAATCACTATATTTTAAATTTCAGTTTGAGTTTTATTATCGTCAGTTTGGAATAACCGATGGCCTAAGGAGGTGCAAGTAGTGAGTCGTGGCTAGGGTTCGATTGATGGTGCAAATGAGTCATAAGGGCGACAACCTAGGGCCCACTCTTATGTAGGGTCCACAGTTCATAACTATAAGTATATAATTTAAATGATAATTTAATTTTTAATATTTATTATTATAGTCTAATTTTTTTAATACTTATTATTAGAGGTCTATTATTAAAATTTAATTTTTCAAATATTTATTATTAGGAATCATTTTTTCAATATTTGTTATTAGGGACTCAATTTTTTCAATATTTGTTATAGCCGTACTCTTAAAATTCATTTTTTTTCAATATTTGTGTAGCAACATTTTAAAATTCAGGTCTAGATTGGTTCGATGTATCCCTCTTTTTAAAAACATTCTTTAAAGGGGATTTTTTTTAAAAAAATCAACGTTTTGGGAATAAAAGACTTGGAGTTGCCACCAGTCACTTGGGTTAGGTAGACTGGACACCGAAAATAAAACTAAAGATTTTGGGTTCGAGAGTTGGTTACAGTGGGGAAGGTTTCACACCCCCACTACGCCCGAAAATCGGTACCAAATTAATTATTGCTTTATTAATATTAAATTTTACGAAATAAAGTGACAATTAAGACAAAATTCAGTTATACATGCGGTGAATTTTAAGGGTCCCGCTATTCGAGAGAAAACGACAAAACCACCACCACTACGAATGGTACTAGTCGCAATTACTCTCGAATAGAAGAATATTGCGTTGACAATTAATATTTCAAATGCAAGATATGACAATATGGCGAAAGCAACATGAATATGACAACATCAACCAAGACATGGAGTATACACAAAATAAAGGATTCTAAATATCATACATTAACATCACATTATGTAATAGAGTATTATACATATATCTATTTACATAAATATATGCATAAACGTGTGTCATATATGTATATATTTAAAACTATATGTTACGTAATATATATATAACCTATATAATATATGCATATATTTATATATATATAAACCATGTATCATATAATATATAAAAACTATATATTATATACCATATAAACTATATTATATAAATACATATTGTATACATATATACGTAGTGTTTCAAACTATATATTATATAATGTAGAAAACATAGACCTATATATAACAACTATATATGTTTAAATGTTACATGTTGAATATATATATATACGTTAACACTATATACTACGTTATAAAACATACACAATATATATATGCATATTAACCACATATCAAAGCATATATTATACATTTAAAAGAACATATATTATTAAAATATATATCATATTAATATAACAAATACATATACCATGGCCACATTATACATGTATATCATAATAACACAAAAAAGACAATATATAGGACTGGAATAAAAAGACAATAAATTATAGGGCAGAAATATAAAATGCATGAAGACTTGGGACGAAACGGCAAAGACTTTAAAAAATCGGGGACTATGGCTGTGGTTTAAAAAGGCAGAAGGATTGCGGTGGGGATTTTAAAAACGCGGAGGGATTTAAGATGCAAATATCCCATTTGCCGTTCTAAAACAGGTATACAATTGATATTTTGCTAAAAACAGAAAAAACCTCCAAAAAATCTGATAACTCTCTCTTTTCTCTCTGAAATTCAGATGAACACCGCTGTGGTGTTCATCCTTACCGTCGTGAACTCCAGAATTCGACCGCTATTCCCAAATTTCGATGACCTTTCTACCGCGTCGGCCGTCGCTCGATGACGGCGGGCAAACCCCAAACGAGCCCAAGATCGCCCTTTTTTCCCTCTGAAACTAGGTCTAAGCCTAGATCTAAGAAAACAATAAAGCCCCTTCTTTCTTGAAACCAAAAATCAAAAGCCCTTCTTTTTTGTTTTTGAAACCGTGACCCTTTTTCAAAAAAAAAAAAAAAAAAAATCCCCCTTCGCATGTCTGCCTCTTCACCGATTCACTCTTCGCAGCCCCAAAGAGGCCGATGGGCCTATCACCGGCGAGTAAGGTAACATATGTGAAGGAGTTGAACCGAAAAAGGCAAAATCTAAACCCTAATACTTTATGTTTTTGGCGGTGATGATTTGAAAATGGAAAGAAAGGAGAGGAGACACCTCTAAACTTTTGCTTATGTTCTCTATTGCTCTTTTTGATTTCCTAGAGTTCATCGCCTTTTATAGTATGCTAGGGTTTTTGTATATATACCCTGATTATACATGTATTTAGAAAAATAGAAAATAAAATCCTAATAATCCTATTGGTTGCCTTATGCCAATCTGCTATTTTGTTGCCTTTCTGAAATTGTCGGTTTGTCCCATGATTATGCTTCTAACATTCTGTTTTTGTTTGATGTTATCACCGACTCGAGAAGGGAGGGGGAAACAACTGAGATGCACAGCAACTTGTGAGCCTCTGACGTCGTCCTTTGTGTCCCCTCGGACGTTGTGGCTAAACGAGAGGCAGAGGGAAACTAGAGGGAAAAGCTGCTTGGAGAGTAAGGCTTTCTGGTGGCCGTTGGATCTCTGCCAGCATGTAGATGAAGCGGGGAGAACAAACGTGAGTGGCTTCGACGCGCGCGTGTGAGGAAATCAAATCGCGTGAGCACGTGAGGGAGTTGGATAGGTGCGTGCTAAAGCACTATTACGAGGATCTGGACTGTCAAATCTGATTTAAATCTAATGGCTTTGGTGTAGCTGTGCAAAGAAAAAAATAGGGGATTAGGGTTTCTTAGTTATCAAATTAGGGTTTTTAGGTTTTGGTCCAAACGGGCCATTTAATGTAATATATGTGTTTGGGTTTTAAAGTTTTGTAAATGAACTTAGTGTTTTATTAGACTGTTATATATTATGGGCTTTTTATTTATATTTTGCTTTTTGATTTTCCAATTTGTAACAACAACAACAACAACAACAATAATAATAAAAAACAAATACTGAAATATGGACAAAAATTAGTGATTACAACTGCCCTCTTTACTTATTCTAGTAAAACAAGAATAGAGCAAAGATCAAAAGCACTAATTTTATCCCACTTCCTTGTTTGAAGATTCCAAGCTGCGAGTTCCTCTTATATTGAACCGTTCACCCTTTTTCTTCCTGAAATCTGGAGCTATGAGTTTCTTCTATATAAAACTCTTCACTCTGGAGTCCTAGAGCTACGAGTCCCTCTTATATAGAACCCTTCACCTTGACATCCTGATGCTGCAAGTTTGAAACTCCTCGCCTGAACTCATTGAGCTATGAGTATCTACCTCATTCACTCTGAAAACTTGATGTTACAAGTTTGAAACTCCTCACCTGAAATCTTTGAGCTACGAGTATCTACCTTCCCCGCTTCAAAATCCTTGAGCTACGGGTATTTGCCCCTTTTCGCTCTAACCCTAAACTATAAGTATTCATCTCCTCATCTCTGAAAATCCTGAGCTATGAGTATCTACCTCCTTTTGCTCTAAAATCCTAATACAACGATTTTGAAATTCCTCGCTTGAAAATCTCTCCTGGGTTTTTGCTTTGTTGTTTACTCCCCTTCTTAGGGAGTACCCGATCTAGCCTTCAAAATCCCGGTCTTGAATCATTTGGGTGGCATCACAAAGTTGCTTCAACCAATAGTTGTCTCCCCCTTCCGCAGCTTCTTCAAGAACCGTGAGTCGACCCAAGTAGACTTGAACTGTATTCTCTAAAACCTCAATATGGGCTTGAAGCATCGCATTCTCTTACTAACTGACCTAAAGTTCAAGAAAGCAATTTCGATCATGGTATAATTGGAGAGATTGATTCAACTCTGTTATCCTTGCCTCTAGTAGGGTATTTTGAGCTTGAATTTGGTTCAGTCTCTAAAAAATGGTGTTATATAGACCTTGCATCTCTAGCAGACGATTCTTGTTGTCACGCGATTTTCTTTTCTAGGCGGCACCGTTCTCCTTTTCCCAATCCACTACTTGTTTACCTTTCTCCTTTTCTTGATTGACTTTTTCTCTTTCTCGATCAATTGCACTCTTACAAGCCTTTCTATCATTCCCGATGACCAACTTGTGGCCTTCATTTTCTTTCTCAATGGCTCGCTTACCTTTCTTTTTTTCTTCCTCAACCAATCGCATGCCATTTTCTCTTTCTTTCTCAACTGCTATCAACCTTTTTTGGTTGGCATTTCTTACCAAAGCTTGAATGTGTCATTTTGGTAGAGGGTCTTCTTCTCTTTCAAGTTCATATTTTCTTTTTTTAAGTCTTTTATTGTCCCATCTTGTATATCTGCATCTAGGCTTACGTTGTAGAGCTCGCTTGCATGCTCGGTTTGTAAGGCCTCCATCCTCTTCTTGACCTCTTCTAATTCATTTATCAAAATATCGACTTCTGAAGGGACTACCTTCATGTGCACTTTTAGTGTCATGGTTGGCCCTTGATTTGGCTTTGGAATTTCATCATTTATCCTCCATCGCCTCCAAAAATCATAATCAGAAGTGAACATGCATTTGTTATCTCCCTCTACCTTCATACGGCAGCAATGATCCCAAGCCCTAGAGATATTCTGAATCTTCTCTTTGAATTCACCTTTGAAAACAAATTCGGTACGACTCAAACCCGAGGTAACATGAACTAACTACCGTGACCCAAACTATCTTGAAACCAAAAAAGGGGCGCAACCAATCCCTCCATGCAAACCCAACATCATTAGCCAATTATAATCTCAGCACCGGTATAAGAAATGAGTAACACGGTCTAGCCAAAGTACTCACCGAACTATGTCACCGTCTTGTAGGTTCTTCAGAATCAAGGTCCACTTTGTCTTGTTGAAATCTTCCCGCCATTATATGGCCAAATATTCTCGTAATGGAGAAAATCTTCCCAAGAATATACCAGGTAAAACTTGCTTTGGTGTTTTCCAAAAGTGACTTTGGATCCAAACCTGAAGTAACTGAGCACAACCTCTAAGTCGCCCCTCCTCGTGCCTTCGGATAACATTCAAAGACATATAAGTCTCGGTCAAGATTGTCGATGCCGGATTCGCCTTCCTCTTTAGGCGTTCCAATAAATCCAAAATAGCTACATCAATGCCATTCAAAACTCTCAAAAAGATTATCAAACCATATATCCCCAAGGAAAATAAATCCATCTTCATAACCTCATCCGGGTGCGTAGGTATTACATCTTGAATGTACTCCCATGAAAAAGCAACACTATCACCCCGATTCTGAATCAAGCCTTTTACCCAATCTTCGCTCATTCTAGCTATATTTATGAGCTTGACGGGATAATTCTGAGACTTCGGGTGTTTAGAATAAATTCAATCTTTTTGAACATTTCTATGATTAAGTAGTGTCGTGTACTCTTCAATTATGGGTATAATGTCCTCCCCGTTAAAAGTGAAACAACAAAAGTCAGGGTTCTAAAATTGAAATAAGGCTCGAAACAGGGGTTTAGTGATTCTGACATACATCAAATCAGCTACATCACCATAGCTATCACAGAATAGATTCTTCAACCTCAAATCCCAACTTTCCCATATCTTCTTCAAGTCATGAAGATCACTTTGTTGTAGACTCACATAAGTATACCTCGATACTATGCGCTCACTTGGCAAACTGTCACCTTGGACTCTTTGGTTGCTCTCAGACCAATGTCAGACTTGTGAATTGATTTCCTCCTTCTTAAGATACCTCACATCCATAATGAAATAACTCTAATTGGGCAAACAACTTCGAATCAATACCTTTGTCATGTCATGTAAATGCAAAAAGGTAAGAAAGCAAAAACAAAATAAGATAAAAACAAAATATAAAAGAATAAGTTAGTATAAACAAATAAATGAAACTAGAATCCAAGCAAACATTTAAACAAACAAGACAAGAAACAAACCTAATTGCATCCCATCTAAAACACCTAGGTTATCCGCATGGCTCTAAAAGGGGTAGGCTTTCTATGTTCGCTACATGCAATTTTGGTACTATGAGGGTACCCGAACTATCCTTGTTGTCCCTTACTAAGGGTAGCAAGGCCCCCGATCATCACCCATTATAGGCTCATCTCAACCGTGTTCAACTCAGGGAAACCTATTCGCTATATCCGTACGGAGAAACAATATTCTCACGAAGAGATAGCGTACTTGAGCCCCGAAGGTACTTACTAGGCCCATACGGAGGAACAATATCCACACGAAAGCACTAGCATTTCCCCTACTTAAAATGACGGGTTTATATGTCAAATTTTAAATGCTTTAAAATAAACTCACATTTATAAACAAATATCAACTTAATTGTTACTTTAATTTGCAATCTCCCATATTAATAAAACGATAACTTTTTAGGCTTGACTCTTTTTTTTAAAAGACAAAAATAAGTCCCCAGCGGAATCGCCATGCTGTAGCGACGTTTTAGAATTCAGATCCAGATTAATTCGATGTATCCCTCTTTTAAAAAACAATCATTAAAAGGGGACTTATTTTTAAAAATCGCGTTTTGGGAATAAAATACTTGGAGTCGCCACCGGTCACTTGGGTTAGGTAGACCGGACACCGAAAATAAAACTAGAGATTTTAGGTTCGGGAGCCGATTACAGGTAGGGAAAGTTTCACACCCCCACTACGCCCGAAAATCGGTACCAAATTATTTGCCACTTTATTAATATTAAATTTTGCAAATTAAAGTGACGATTAAGCCAAAATTAAGTTATACATGCGAGTGAATTTTAAGGGCCCCACTATTCGAGAGTAAATAACAAAACCACCACCACTACAATTGGTACTAGTCACGCTTACTCTCGAATAGATGGCACCGCATTGACAATTAATATTCCAAATGCAAGATATGACAATATGGCGAAAGCAACATGAATATGACAACATCAACCAAGGCATGAAGTAAACACAAAATAAAGGATTCTAAATATCATACATTCACATCACATTATGTAATAGGATATTATACATATATCTATTTACATACATGTATGCATAAACGTGTGTTTATATATATATATATATAGGGAAATGGCAGTAGCCATATATGTATATATTTAAAATTATATGTTATGTAATATATATATATGCATAATATATATAAAACATATATAATATATGTATATATATATATATATATAAACCATGCTTCATATAATATATAAAAGTTATATATTATGTACCATATAAACTATATTATATAAATACATATTGTATACATATATACGTAGTGTTTCAAACTATATATTATATAATGTAAAAAGCATAGACCTATATATAAAAACCATATATGTTTAAATGTTACATGTTGAATATATATATACACACGTTAACACTATATACTACATTATAAAACATACGCAATATATATATATATATACACACGTTAACACTATATACTACGTTATAAAACATACACAATATATATATGCATATTAACCCCATATCAAAGCATATATCATACATTTAAAAGAACATAAATTATAAAAACATATATCATATTAATATAACACATACATATACCAAGGCCACATTATACATGTATATCATAATAACACAAAAAGAACAATATATAGGTATGAAATAAAAAGATAATAAATTATAGGGCATAAATATAAAATACATGAAGACTTGGGACGAAACGACAAAGACTTTAAAAAATCAAAGACTACGGATGTGGTTTAAAAAGGCGGAAGGACATCGGTGGGGATTTTTAAAACGCGGAGGGATTTAAGATGCAAATAACACATTTGCTATTTTAAAACAGGTATAAAATTCAATCTTTTTTCTAAAAGCAGAAACCCCCCACCCAAAAATCTGATAACTCTTTCTCACTCTCTCTGAAATTCGGTTGAACACCGCTATAGTGTTCATCCTTGCCGCTGTGAACTCTAGAATTCGGCCACTATTCCCAAATTTTGACGACCTTTTTGCGCGTCTTAAACCTAGTTTATGTACACGGCAAAAGAGTACCCTAAAATTGCCTTTTTTTCCTCTAAAACCAGATCTAAACCTAGATCTAAGAAAATGATAAAGCCTCTCTCTTCTTGAAACCATAAATCAAAAGCCCTTTTTTTTTGAAACTATAACCCTTTTTTCGAAAAAACAAAATCCAAAAACCCGCTTCTCATGTCTGCCTCTTTACCAATTCACTCTTCGCGGCCCCAAGAAGACTGATGGGCTTATCACCTGAGGTAACAGATGTGAGGGATTCGAACGAACAAAGGTAAAATATAAACCCTAATACTCTATGTTTTTGGCGGTGTTGATTTGAAAATGGATAGAAAGGACATGAGGCACCTCTAAACTTTTGCTTATGTTCTCTATTTCTCTTTTTGATTTCCCAGGTTCATCCCCTTTTACAGAATGCTAGGGTTTTTGTATATATACCATGATTATACATGTATTTAGAAAAATAGAAAATAAAATCCTAATAATCATATTGGTTGCCTTCTGCCAATCTGCTATTTTGTTGCCTTTATAAAATTGCCGGTTTGTCCCCTGATTATGCTTCTAATATTCTATTTTTGTTTGATCTTATCACTAGCTCGAGGAGGGAGGGGGAAACAGCAAGATGCATAGCAACTTGCGAGCTTCTGACCCCGTCCTTTGTGTCTCCTCGGACGTCGTGGCTGAACGAGAGGAGGAGGGGACCAGAGGGATAAGCTGATTGGAGAGCAAGGCTCTCTAGTGGCCGTTGGATCTCTGCTAGCGTGGAGATGAAGCAGAGAGAACATACGTGAGTGTCTTCGACGTGCGCGTGTGAGGAAATCAAACTGACGCGCGTGAGCGCGTGCTGAAGCTGATGAGGCACTCCTGCGAGGATCTGAACAGTTATATCTAATTTAGATCTGACGGTTGTGGTGTAGTTGTGCAAAGAAAAAATAGGGGATTAGGGTTTCCTAGTTATTAGATTAGGGTTTTTAGGTTTTGGGCCAAATGGGCCATTTAATGTAATATATGTGCTTGGGTTTTAAAGTTTTGTAAATGAACTTAGTGTTTTAATGGACTGTTATATATCATGGACTTTTTATTTATCTTTTGCTTTTTGATTTTCCGATTTGTAGCAACAACAACAATAATAAAACAAATACTGAAATATGGTCAAAATTATTGATTATAATTTGTTATTACCAGTTTTTTTTACAATACTTGTTATTAGGGGCTCAATTTTTTTTTCTAATACTTGTTATTAAAGGTCTACTCTTAAAATGTAATTTTTGTCAATATTTGTTATTAGGGGTCTAATTTTTTTTTCAATACTTGTTATTAAGGCCGATTTTTCCAATATTTGTTAATAAGTACAAACTATAAATATTTATTTTTTCCATTACTTGTTATTAGAGTCCTATTTTTTTGTAACACTTTTTATTAAGAGTCTACTCTTAAAATTCAATTTTTTCAATACTTATTATTATGACGTAATTTTTAGGTTCGCCCATGGGCCACCAAAATCTCAGAAACGGGATTAAACACAACAGTGGCTAGGGTTGCATGAGTCTTAAGGCGGGGATGATGAAAAGAAATTGTGTCGCACGATATTATAAAAAAGTTGTTGTGCATGGATGAAATATAATTTGGGGTTGGACAAGCCATAAATGTCTAAAAGTGTGAGGTAAATTTATAAATAACTCAATTTAAAAAAAATTATAAAAGACCAAAGGTAAAAAACAATTGGGGGCTTGAGGACAATTGCCCCTCTCACAGTTCACACAACTCCGTAACAATGTTGTGTATTTTATATTTTATTTTAGGAACTAAATTAATATTATATTTAAAATTTATGAGTTAATTCATTATTTTATCAAAATTTAAGGGTTAAACTAAAAATAAATCTTTTTATTAATTTAAGGGTTAAACTAAAAATTAGTCTTTTTATTAACCTGTCTTCGAGTTGACGGGATTAACCAAAACAGAAGAATCGATAACGTAAATCCACAATTAAACTTTTTTTAAAACGGGTGACCAAAACGGAAAAAGTGGATAACAAAAAGAATTTCTGGCGAAGTTTACCCATATAAATATGAAACTTTAACCTAATTTCAATCAGTTGTAAGAGGAAAACCTAACTACGACCGCCCGCCCGCCCGCACGCTTTTGCTCTTACCAGCTCCTCCACATTATTTCCGACCGAATCAATTTGTTTTCTTGGGCTACCATGATGAAAATTAAGACCCCCAGGAATGGAAGAGTCAGAAGAGAATTAGAAAAACGAGCTCCAAAGCTTGTAAGTATTTAAGAAATTCTTCAGGTTTCCTTTCGACGGAGATTTATGTTACAATAATGGGTTTCTATTAAAATTGTGTTTGGCAGGTTGAAACAGGGAAGAAAACGCTGATTCTGCAAGGTACAAAGACGAGCGGCACATTGAATGGTGTTTTGAGTGAAATTTACCATTTAAAGAAGGGCGGAGCTGTGAGGTTTACAAGGAAGAATGACAATATAAGGCCTTTTGAAAGTGGCGGTGAAACTTCTTTGGAGTTCTTTTCTCTTAAAACTGATTGCAGCATCTTTGTCGTGAGTAATCCAAACCCTAAAGCTTCAATTTTTCACCTCTGTTTTTTCTCATCGATTTCAATTTTCAACTATATATTATGTTGCATTGGCTTGTGAAATTCTAAATTTGGTTTAGTATAGAAGGTTTAGTGCTTTTAATTCCTCTCCGGTTTCAGGCTCTTTGAGAAAATATTTTAGGACTGCCCTTTTTTTTGTTGGCTTAACTGTTTTAGGATAGCACTCAGATTGATCAATGCTTGATTAGTTTTAAAAACATGGATTCTTTTAGAGCTGTTTACATCATGTGCTAGCCATTTTCTCAACCATTTTTGTGAATGTATGCTTTTATTTTGGCAGTATGGTTCCCACTCGAAGAAGCGACCTAACAACCTTGTTATAGGGCGCATGTATGATCATCATGTATATGATTTAGTCGAGGTTGGGATTGAGAATTTTAAATCCATTGAATCTTTCGCTTATGACAAGAGGATGGCACCACGGGTGGGATCAAAGCCTTTCATTGCTTTCGTTGGAGAAGGATTTGAGAATGTAGATGAGCTGAAACATTTGAAGGAAGTTTTGCTTGATCTTTTACGAGGAGAGGTTTGTATGCACAGCTTTTGGCACTTCGTTTTTCTATTTTGAAATGATTTTTATGATGTCTGTAATTAATTTAGGTTGTGGAGAATATAAACCTTGCTGGGTTGGACCGTGCTTATGTATGTACAGCGATTTCTTCAAATAAGGTATACCTTACACATTGTGCCCTTCGGTTGAAAAAGTCTGGCACTGTAGTTCCAAGGATGGAACTCGTAGAAGTAGGCCCTTCCATGGATTTGGTGGTTCGGCGTCTTCGTCTTCCAAACAAAGGTTTGAGCAAAGAAGCTATGAGAACTGCTAAAGATCAACCGAAGAAGAAGGTTTGATGACTATGTGCACATTAAATACATCCTTCTTTATAACAATTTTCGATTAATTAATCCATTTTTGTTGTTTCACAGATCAAAAATGTTAGCTCAGATGCAATAGAAGGGACAATTGGCAAGATCTACATTCCTGATCAGAAGGTAAGATGAAAACTGATTTTTAAGCTTATAGATGTCAATCTGTACTTGCCTTCCCCCAGAAGTAGTGGTCATTATTTGAACAATACTCGTTGCTTTTAGGTCGGAGATGTGGCTCTACCGAACAAAGCCAAAGGTGTGAAGAGAGAGCGCCGTGAGGCTAAGAAGAAAGAGGCTAATGAACGTGCCTCTAAGAAGCTGAAGGAAGAATCCGAGTGATGAGCCCTCTGCATGTATGCTAATTTTTGCAGTCTTCTGAAGGGAAAACAAATGGATAAGCTGATATTTTCACCCTATGCTGTTTCAACTATATGATCTATTAAAACTTGTTTTAGTCTTTAATGTTTGGATTTGTTACTTGTTCAACCTTAAATTTTCATGGAAAGGAAAGAAAATTTGGTGACAAACTGTTCGATATTTATGCCGGAAAGCGGTGACATTACCATCGAGATTTTACACATTTATGCCGGAAAAGCACATACTAATACAATCAAAATTAGTGTACTAACAATTTGTTTGGATCTGGTCTGTTTGTCATCTGTGAATGTTAATATATCTAAAGAAGTTAAAATATGGTTAATATAGTAGGATCTCGCTTACGAGTTATCCTCACATTTTTTGAAATTAATTTTGGGGATTTTTTTTAAATTCATATTTTTTAAAACAATAAAAGCTTGGAATCGTTATCGGCCATTTAGGTAGGCTGATATATGTTTTTAATCAATGGAAATTGTTGAAATTTAAATTGTGTTTAATCAAATGTTCATAATTGAATATAAACTTTAATTAAATGGGCATTATCAAATTAGTTGGTCTGAATTAATTAAAACGTTTAATTAATAAGGGAATTAAAGAATTTTGTACGTCACTTTTATGCATGATGCAAGTATTTAAGTATGATGTTATGACTTGTCAACTTTTAATTAACATTTACCTTCGGACGGTAAAGATTAATTCAAATATTTGGTCAACATCCATTGAGTCAGGACTGTTATGACACGAATATGAGAATTAAAGAATATCTCCTTTTTAGAGATTAAGTTGACTAATCACCATGTCACTAGAATTTTAAGGGTCATATGAACGACAATTGTAAATGCATGGCAAAGAAAAACCTAGAAATTAAAACCCTAAGCCCACTAAAGTCTTAACCTGACAGACCCAAATTATGAAAGTCCAATTAATGATTTAGTTATTAACCTTAAATTAATTAAACCCTAAAAAACTAGAAAACCCTAACAATTTATGGATTATCTTGAATCGTAACTATTAACTTGATTCATTTTAAACTAATATCCCAATAAGCCAAGGATATTATTTAAAATTAGTCAAATTAATCAATCATTAATTTAATTTAAATGTTCATCTATGTCCAATGTCAATTTTATCCTAAAAGATAATTAAAAAGAGTTCAATTAATTTAATAAATTTAACATTTATCCCAATAAGCCAAGGGTAAATTTAAACCGACTAAACTTATTTAAACCTTAAACCTAACTACGGCTCCAGAAACCTAACCCAAAAATTTAATTTAATTAATTTAAAGACAATGCCTCAATAAGCCGAGCGCACATTTTAAATTAATTAAATTATCTAAACTATCTTAAAAATCCTAATCTAATAAACACAAAAAGAACTCAAGACATCAAACAATAAAACAATATATATGAAAACTATATTATATATACAATAAGACACATATACATATTTATATATAAGTATATCTTTATTTAAGTTATATATCATATATAATATGTAAAACATATAATATATACATTAAAACCATATATTAATATATATATATATATATTAAAACCATATATTATATAATATATATATATATACACACGTTAAAATCATATATTATAATATATATATATATATACACGTTAAAACCGTATATTATATATTTTGAAACATATGTATGATATAATATGAATATATATCATGCACTGCATCAACATATATTATTCATTATAAGAACCATATGTTGTACACTAATATAATATGTAAACATATATCAAAGCCACATTACGCATATATCTTCAACAATAAAGCATAGACATGAATAAAATAAAAAACAGTAAAAGAGCATGAAAATTAAAGATGCATGAACCAAGGGGGCAAAAAAAGGGGTTCATCACTGGATTTAGGACTAAATCGAACAAAAGCTGAAATTTGGAGGGCCCAATAGAGAATTAAACCACTTAAATTAGATTAAATAAAAATGGGGCCGAGATTGTAAAATTTTGTGAACTTGCAGGGATTACGGAGAGCGCTTAAAAACACGAAAAGACTGGGGAGTGATTTAAGGAACACAGATGGATTTAAGATGTTATTAAATCATTTTTTGAAAGGGGTCGAGTATAAGAGTTAATTTTTTTAAAACAAAACATTTTATCCCCTTTTACCCAAAAAAAAAAGAACATAAATGCTCTGAAATGTTCTTCATGTTCATCCCGTGTTCTTCGAGAACTCAGATTTCGGCGGCTTCTCTGCCGTAATTTTTAGAAATCGGCAACCACTCCGTCGTAACGTTGGCCGCCGCTCGTCGGCGGCTGACGAACTCAAAAGCAAGCCCTAAAAACCCTTTTTACTTTTAGAATAGGGATCTGAACTCGTTCTTTTAAAACGACGCCATTTCCTTTTGAATCTAAAAAAATTGAGACCAAAAAGGGTTTTAAAATTCATTTCCCACTTTTATTCGCTCATCGGTTCACCATGCATGGCCTCGGGAAAGCCAAGAGGCTTATTGCTGGCGTGGACATAGCCCAGTGACAACAAAAGGCTGACAACCGAGAAGGTAAAAGTTTGAAACCCTAACCCTTTGTTTTTTTATTATTTTTTATACTTTGAAAATGCAAAGAAGAAAGAAAGTTACCTCTAAAATCTTTCAGGCTTTTTTTATGGATTCCGAAATCTCTGTCCTTACATATGGATTGATTACATTGCTTATATCCCCTTGTCTCAGATTACTTTTTGCCCCTATCTCTAATCTATAGTTTACATTTTAAGCAAAAATTAAATGGATCCACTGTGTATGATGCTTTGATTGGTTCCCTTTTGACATCCCCATTGTTTTTTTTATTTTCGGTCTGCTCGATGGTTGGAGAATCGGTGAGAGGACAACGGTAGTGAGATTTTCGGTGATGAGGCCATGTGGCGGATGATATTCGGCCAAATGAAATATGGGACGCTGGATTGAATTTGATCCAACAGATGGAATTGATTGAAGATCAACGACCCTGATTCAATCTAGAGAGTGACATGGTAGCGCTGGATCATGCCACGGGGCGCGCGAAAGCTGAAGAGTCCACGAGTGCGCTTCACGCGCGTGTGGAAGCCGAGAGGTCCGAGTGTGCATCACAGGCGCGATTTGAAGAGGTGCTTGGCTTCAATCTTGGCCGTTGGATCTGGCTAAATCAAATGGCTCTTCTTTGGCTGTGCAAGAAACGAGATAGCATATTAGTGTTTTTGGCTTTCATTATCAATGTTGGGCCAAACGGGCCTTGTAAACAAAGTCTAGGTTTGTAATGGACTTGGATATTATTAATTGAGTGGGTCACTATTATTTTTTCATTGGGTTTTATAATCTGTTTTCTTTTTTAATATATAACATATGTGCTAACAATAATAATAATAGACTCGTACATATAATAGATAATACATACAATATACGTACTCACATACCTACATTTAAATATTAGTGACACTAAAATAAAAAAAATAAAACACACATACATACATGCAAGCAACACATACATATAATACACATACAAACATACATTTATGCCTAAATAGATAATGAGCATACATACATTAAACACATAATAATGACACATACATAACATACATATATAATATGCATACACACATATATTAATACACTCATATATAACACATATATACACAATACTCATACATATATGCACATAATAATAGCATATATATTTAATAATATCTATATACATGGTCGGACAAAAAATGAGTGATTACAGTTGCCCCTCTTTGCTTATCTTTGTAGAACAAGGATAAAGCAAATACCATAAACACTTATTTTGTCCGGCTTTCTTGTTGGACGATTTGCTCCTTTAAAGCGGCAGTGACCAAATTAAAATAACTTACTTTCCCGAAATGGCGAAAACAAACTGGGTAGCGCTGACATGTCCTTTTGAAGTGGCAATAGACAGACCAGATAATTTCCAGATGAATTATCCCTCTGAAGTGGTAGTGAATAACTTCAAATGAAAGAAGAATATGTTTCCCCGAAATGGAAGAAACAAAACCAGACAAAGACGACATGTTCCTCTGAAGCAATAGTGAATAAATTAGATATCCTCAAATGGTAGATGGACTCGTTTCCCGAAGTGGCAGAAATGAAACCAGAAAAAGAAGACAAGTTCCTCCGAAGCGGTAGCGAACAAATCAAATGTCATTGAATGGTAGATGAAAACGAAACTGAACAAAGACAACACATTTCTCTGAAGCGGCAGCGAATGAATATCAGTTCTTCAAATGACGGTTTCGTTCTTCTTGGTCCTGAATGGATAGGCCATAGGCCAAAATGAAGGTTTCCATTCTTCGCGAGCCTGAACGAATAGGCTATTTTTCTTCTTCCCTTTTCTAAAAGGTTCTATTATCCTATCTTTTTCGCCCTAAAGTGGCGAGTTTGAAGTCCTTTGATTGAAAATCCCTTTTATGTTTCTACTTTGTCATTTACTCCTCTTCTAAGGACGATTTATTTTTGCAATACCTGTGAAAAGAGATTAAATGCTATGATGGTATGAGTTAGCATGCTCCTAACTTAGGAATGTCTAACTAAGTATGATGCATAAATGACAATAGTTCTTTCGGACACTTTTTCTTCTTGGTCCCTTAATCTTAATCTTCTTTTGCTTTCCTCTCTTCTCTTTCGTAATGGCGATGCCTCTTCCCTCACTCGGGTTCACCCTTCATGCCTCATCTTCTCTTGAGATCCTGAACATTTTGCTTTAAAGCGCCTTTTCGGGTTTTCACTTTAGAGATCTTCTTTTTCTTTTCTTTCTTTTTCTTCTTTTTTCTTTTCTTTTTTTTCTTTTTCAATTCTTTTTTTCCTTTTTCTTTTCTTTTCTCTCTTTTTTTCTTTTTCTATTTTCCTTTTTCTATTTTTTTCTTTTTTTTGGGAGCCCCTTTTGGGTTTTCACCCCTTGTCCCTTTAACATGAGCGACATTTGATGCCTTTTCTTGGCGAATCTTGTCAATTTCGCTTCTAAGGTCTTCTTGCCTTAACCTCAGCAGACTCCTTTCCTATCTGGGAACGAACCTGCACTTAATAGGTTAAATCATAGTAATGCTGAGAAATCCTTTGCTTTTTTCATAATCTATGTCAATCAATCTGCGAGATGTATGTGAAATAGACAATATCAACTAGAATAAAATTTTAGTGATACTTAAAGAAATACTAGGATAAATTTGAAAGTCATGGCAAACATGAGAAAATGAAAAAAGATTTAGATGGTGTCAACTGCATGGATGATGAGAACTCATCGACCTCGGTAGATCTCTTTCTGGACACCCTTGGTCGTTACTCCCGATAATTTGAGGACCGAAACATAACCCCTCAACTGAAACAAAGCCCGTCAGTCGGATGCCAAAATTTAAATTTGTCTAAACCATCATGTTCATGTTTCCAATTTAGACCCTCCTTTGGTTTTAAGGTGCCCATTTTTGAGTTTTCACCTTAAACCATCATTTTCTTTTTTCTTTCTCTTTCCCCCTTTTCGTTTTTTCTTTCTTTTCTTTTTTCCTTTTCTTTTTTTTTTTTTTTTTTCTTCATTTTTTAGGCCTAGTACTTCTTGACAGAGTCTAAGTTTATAGAGTTGCTCAACTCTTTCCTATCCATCTCTGCTAGAATTAATGCTCATCTAGAGAATGCATTTTTTACAACATAAGGCCCTTCCCAATTAGGTATCCACTTCCCTCGGAAGTCTCTTTGGTTTATTAAGATTTTTTTAAGCACCAGATCCCCCTCTTGGAACTCCTTCAAGCGAACTTTTTTGTTATAGGCTCGCATCATCCTTTTATGATACACTTGGCTGTGACATATAACCTTCAACCTTTTTTCTTCAATGAGGTTCAACTGATCAATCATGGCTTGCATCCATTCGGCTTCATCCAACTTTACTTCGTTCAAAATTCGAAGCAATGGGATCTCTACCTCGATGGGTAATACCGCTTCCGTGCCATATACCAAAGAGTACGGCGTTGGCCTGGTGGAGGTTCTCACAGAGGTCCGATAAGCAAACAGGGCAAAGGGTAGCTTTTCATGTCAATCCTTGAAATTTTCCATGGTTTTTGCTATGATCTTTTTTATATTCTTATTTGCTGCTTTTACTACCCCGTTCATCTTGGGTCGATAAGCAGTAGAGTTATCATGCACAATCTTGAATTGATCACATACCTCGGTCATCATTTTTTGTTCAAGTTGAAAGTATTGTCGGTGATGATTCTTTTGGGCAAACCGTAGCGACATATAATTTTTTTCTTAAGAAACTTGCAAACTATCGCTCTTGTGATGTTAGCGTACGAGGCGACTTCTACCCATTTGGTGAAGTAATCGATGGCTACTAAGATGAAGCGATGCCTATTGGAAGCCTTCGGGTGTATCTGACCAATGACATCCATTCCCCAAGCTACAAAAGGCCATGGTAAATTCATGACATGGAGTGGACACTGGCAGGGAATGTATCTTATCGGCATAGATTTGGCATTTATAGTATTTCTTTGCGTAACTAATGCAATCTCCCTCCATTGTTAAACAGAAGTAGCCATATCTCATGATTTTTCTAGCCATCGAGAATCCATTGGCATGGGTTCCACATAAACCCCCGTGGACCTCTGCCAAAATGGTTTCGACCTCTCAAGCATTGACGCACCTTAACAATATCTAGTCTTTGCTCTTTTTGTACAAAATCTCCCCGTCAAGGACGTACCCCGATGCAAGCCTTTTGATAGTTCTTTTATTGTTATTATTAGCCTCTTTTGGGTAAGTCTGGAACTTGATGTATTGAAGGATGTCATGATACCATGGATTGCCATCCTCTTCCAAACTATAGCAATGGGTCGACACCTTAAAATTTTGCATTTCAATCGGCTTCACTCGGCTATCGAGCTTACCTCGAACATGGCCGGCAAAGTGGCTAGAGCATCCGCCATCTGATTATCCTCCTTAGTTAGGTAAGCAAAGCTAATTTAATCAAAATCTTTGACCAAATCTTGTATCAAATCATAGTACTTGATCAACTTCGGATCTCTAGGCTCCCACTCTTTTCGGAGTTGGTAAATTACCAAGGATGAGTCTCCAAAGACCTGAAGCACCTTGATTCTCCTTTCTATGGATGTCTAGAGCCCCATGACACAAGCCTCATACTCGGCTATATTGTTGGTATAGAAGAATTCCAACCTACTCGTAAAGAGATAGTATACATTTTCAGGAGAAATCAATACTGCCCCTATTCTATGGCCTAAGGCGTTCGATGCTCCATCAAAATAAAGCCTCCAACCATTATTTTGGGCAATAGACTTCCCCTCAAACAAATCGTATATTAAATCTTAATCTGGAAAACTGAAATCCAATGGCTCGTAATTGTCTAAAGTGAAGCTTGCCAAAAGATCTGCCACCACACTTCCTTTCACCGTTTTCTGGCTCACATAAACGATATCAAATTCTGACAATAATATTTGCCAATGGGCTATTTTCTCGGTTAGTGCTGGTACTTCCATCAAAATTTTCAATGGATCCATTCGGGTAATTAGGCAAGTGGTGTGATACAACATGTATTGTCTGAGTCGCTTAGTAGCCCACACCAAGGCACAACATAACTTTTGGACCAACAGGTATCGTGTTTCACACTCGTTGAACTTTTTACTTAAGTAATAAATTGCCATTTCCTTTTTGCCGGAGTCATCATGTTGTCCCAACACACATCCCATCAAATTTTCAAAAATAGTTAAGTATAGGATAAACGACTTATCCAGCACCGGTGCTACTAAGATCAGAGCGTTGGTCAAATACTTCTTGATCTTTTCTAGAGCTTCTTGACAATCCTCATCCCAAATTCCTAAATTATTCTTTCAGAGTAGTCTGAAGACGGGATCACATTTATCGGTTAACTGGGAGATAAACTGAGAGATGTAATTTAGCCTTCCTAAAAATCCATGGAATTCCTTTTGAGTTTGAGGCGGCGAAAGATCTTGGATCACTTTCACCTTATCAGGGTCAATCTCGATCCCTTTCTAGCTTACTATGAAACCCAAGAGCTTTCTGGACGTAACTGCAAAGGTACACTTGGCAGGATTGAGCTTTAACTGGTACTTTCTCAGCCTTCGAAAGAGTTTCTGTAAGTTTTGGATATGCTCATCCTCGGTCCGAGACTTGGCTATCATGTCATACATGTATACCTTAATTTCTTTATACATCATGTCATGGAACAAGGTCACCATGGCTTTTTAATACGTTGCCCCAGCATTCTTCAATCCAAAAGGCATCACCTTGTAGCAAAAAGTGCCTCACATGGTCACAAAAATGTTTTTTCCATGTCTTTGGGGTGCATTTTAATCTGATTGTACCCCAAAAAGCCATCCATAAATGAGAACCAAGCATGCCCCGCAGTATTGTCAACCAGTGTATCAATGTGTGGCAAAGGTAAATTGTCTTTGGGGCTCGCCTTATTAAACTCCCTATAATCCACGCATATGTGCACCTTCCCATACTTTTTAGGTATTGGCACTATGTTGGATACCCATTTCGGGTACTTAGAAACTTTCAAGAATCCCGCCTCAAATTGTTTCCTTAGTTCTTCTATTCTCATTCTCCAAAGCTTTTGCTGGACGGGCTTTCATTCTGGCCTTATGGGGAGCTTGTACACCACAATGTTTGTGTTCAATCCCAGTATATCTTGGTATGTCCATGCAAACACATCTTTGAATTCTAACAACAATTCCACCAAGTCTCGCTTAACTTTTGGTGATAGGGTACTACCAATCTTCACCTCTTTCTTTTCTTCGCCAGTCCCCAAATTCAAAATCTCTATTTCTTCTTGATGCGACAAGATTTTCTTTTCCTCATTTGCCATCAATCTTAATAACTCCTCCAGAACCTCATCATCTTCCTCATTGATTTCGGCCAAGCACGTGGGTCGCTCGAAATCTACCTCAGGATTAGGTTTCGAATTATTTATATAGTTTATATTAAGAGGCTTGCATGAGTTTAAAAGTATACATTGGGAATATAAAAGAATAGCTTATGATATGAATGAATAAATACTAAATAAAATGAATGTTATGTTTTCCATTTGAGAAAGAGACGTAAAAATGTTTATTTTATTAGAAACAGATAGAAAGTGACATAGTTGCCCTTTTACAAAAGATATACGTTACTTTTAGGCAAAAGTAACGGGATTGTTCCGAGCATTACTTTGATTCGGACCTAAAGACCACAAGCACGTCAATGTAGGTCCAGTTGTTGACCTTTTCACCTGGGAAAGCAAGGGTAGATCTTGGTCAAGGGCTGGACAGTCTTGTCAGCCTCACAGATCACATTCACCTCCATTTCTTCTAAAGCTTCGCAGATCAGTTCTTCTCGGAGGAATTTCATGCTTTTTTAGTTTGCTTTTTGGGCTTCCAACTCGGGGTTCCTTATCCCACCGGATATGAAAATGCTCTTGAAGTCCGCATAGGTTATAGGGGTCCCAAAAGATGTCCTCCTCTTTAAGACGGGCATTCTTTTTCTCTTGTCTCTTCCTCCATCTTGTCTCTTTTGTAGAAGATTGGGCCTATAGCCGAGCCCAAAACGGTCAACCTTGTGGATCACATTAATAAGTCAAATGTGTCCTTGTAGACTTCTTCCCAAGCCTCTTCCCTTTCTCGTTTCTCTTTCTAGGGTCTCAAATACCACCATCTTGGTGCAGTTTGACAGTTTAGGGCAACGAAACTGGCTCCCCTTGGCGATAAAGGTTGCATTGACAAATTCCAAAGCCCTGAAAGCATATTACATTGTCGCTACATCGGTATAGATGAATGGTACATCCAAAGTCACCGAAGCAATGATGTCTTGCTCGGCATTCACTGTGACCAATTTCCCCTTGATAATAAACTTTAATTTTTGATGTAGCGAAGATGGGACGACGCCAGTTGAATGTATCCATGGCCTCTCTAACAGACAATTATAGGATGGTCGGATGTCCATAACCACAAAATCAACTATATACTCGTTAGGGCCAATGAGCAGGGGTACTTCTATCTTCCCGACCATATCTCGTTGGGTCCCATCAAATGCTCGTACAATGTTATAACAGGGCTTCATGTGTGAACTGTCAATCGGTAACCGTTGAAGGGTAGCCAGTAGTATAACATTCAAAGCGGAGCCATTATCAAGTAGCACTCTCGGTAGCACATAACCCTTGCAATGAGTGGTAATGTTTAAGGCCTTAGTAGATCCTCTTCCTTCCCCCGGTATTTCATCATCAATGAAGGTGATATGATTATCGGCGGTGATATGACTGATGATCTGGTCCAAATACCTTATCAAGATATCACTGGTGACAAAAGTCCGATTCAAAACCTTCAACAGCGCGTCACAATACTTTTCTGAGTTTAGCAGAAGATCGAGTACCAAAATTTGAGATGGTTGATTCCGAAGTTGTTCCATGACATTATACTCGCTATGTTTTAAGAATCTCAAAAATTCTTGAGCTTGGGTCCCTATGACTGGTTCTTTGGAGGCTGCTCTTCTCCGAACATCCTCTCGGGTTCAGTCCTGGTTTCCTTGCCTTTTTTCTTTTGATCTTCTGACGCCTTTAGATTATCAGGAGCATAACATCAACCACTCATCATGAGATGCCCCACATCGTTTACCTCTCTGGTATTTGGTTCCAAAGGTTCTCCTTGAGTGGGCTTCATCCCCATCACCACTTCCTCCCCCTCTTGTGAACTAGAGGAGCCCGAAATTGAAATACTTGCGGTGTAATTCCATGAAACCATCCATGTATCCTTGAAAAGGACAGATCTCAGGGTAGAAATTATGATCTTGGGGCCACACTTGGGGCATTCCTCTCGCTTGGCTTGAATCCTAGGACAAATGGTGTCTTTGCACTGTACTTGGTTTTTTGGCTCTCCGACGCACTAACTTCTGATTCTTTCTTTCATCTTTTTCAAAAAACTCAATATCTTTATTGTCCATCATATTCTGAATTAGCTGATGGAACTCCTTGAAATCTTGAATGTTATGATCCCCTGACTGATGATACTCGCAATATAGGCCACAACCCTTCTTCACGACCACCATTCCTCGGTGGTATACCCTTCTTTATTGTAGCATTCAAGAATGACCTATTCTCGCCTTCCTTCTAAGGCCCTTTGTCTTCTCTCTTGTTGAAGTTTCAGGCACTCTCCGTCATGGCTTGGGGTTGGGAGATAGTGAGGTTTTTGGCAGCGTTGTAAGTGCTTGTATTGTTGACCTCGGGATCCTTCTTCCTATATTGTTTGTGTGATTATTCTCCTCCATCGATTCTCCCACTTTTAATGGTAGCTTCAATGCGCTCGCCGATCATAACCATCTCCGTGAAGTTGCTGATAGGATTGCTGATCAAATGATCATAGAGTGTTTTTTTTAGCTTGTCTATGAACATCAGAGAAATCTCATTCTCATGAAGCAGAGGTTGAACCTGAGCCGCCACATCACACCACCTCTGAGTATACTCCCGGAGGCTATTATTCTGTTTTTGCTCTATTTCTTGCAACAAAAGTCGATTCGGGACCATGTCAGTTATATGCTTGTACTGGTCGGTGAAGGCCTTGGCCAAATCCTTCTACGACTTGATCTGAGCTCATGTTAGCTGATTGTACCACCTCGAGGCAGATCCGACCAAGCTATCCTAAAAGAAGTAAATCAAAAGTTTCTCGTTCTCGATAAATCCAGCCATTTTCTGACAAAACATAACTATGTGTGCTATGGGGCAAGTCATCCCATCAAACTTCTCAAATTCTGAGGTCTTGAACTTGTGCGGAATTTCTACGTCTGGGACCAAACCGAGCTCTCTAGCGTTTAGTACATAGGAACCTTTCCCATCTTCCTTTACTCAGAATTTTTCCTCGAGATCCTTTTGAGTATCTTCCAACTACTTTGTAATTCTGTCTTCATTTGGTTTAATTTCTCCAACTAATCAAAATCGTGGATGCTATCCCCAATATTTTCAACATTCACGAAGGTCAGAGCTTGGGTCGAGGCGCCAACATGAGAAGAAGATACCCCTTGTGGAGGATTTGGTGAAGGGTCGGTAAAGAGTGGGTTATTAAAGATCGGGGCCTATAGGCGATCCCTCGAGATTTGAGCAAGATTCTCTCCAGTACCCTTCTCTCTTGGATCATGTCCTAGATGAGATTACAGCATCTGCGATATCTCTTTCATCATATCTTGTTGGGACTTGATGATGGTGTCTCTCAATTCTTGCTGAGTTTGCTCCAAATGACCTCTAAGATCGGCTTCCAATCTTGCAAATCCATCCTCCATAATCCTTGTTGTAAACGAAAATGATATGGATACGGAATAATAAGAACCAAAATTCTATATCTTTCTCTAAAATAAAAAATCTTTCAATTAATTTTAGTAATTTAACAAAATATGCAAAATAAGTGTGTTATACATGAATGTAAAGAGCAACACGGAGTTCGAAAAATATCATCGTTAAACGACTTGCATTAAAGGAAGCATTGTCTTGTTACAATAATTAAAAGAAACCAACTACGCATATGTTCCCAATCTAGCATCTAGGTCGACGATCTCCCTCGTGATCCAAACAATCCTTTCTCCCTCCTCGGATTCATTATCCACCCAATCGTAAAGCTCGGCAATATCTTCCTCTAGAAACTGTATATTTCGGGCAACTTCTTGCATCTAAGTCGTCTATTGTACCAATTCTTACTCTCGCCTCCAAATAGTGTAAGCGGCAAACTATAGTTGCTACAAAGTCGGCCTCTGGTACACTTGGACCTCTCCTATGAAGCTTGCTATATGGTCCTTGAGTCATTGAACCTTGGCTTCCAATTCTTCAACACGAGCTTTCAGATCCTGATTCTCGAGCTACTAGCTTTTAACTTGCTGGTTGAGTCCTTGTGCTTGAAGAGAGACTTTTCCAAACATTTTACTTGATCTTTCAATGCTTCATTTTGGCATCGTTCCTTTTCAAGCTGCCTTGAATGAGAGGTCCGTAGGTTCTCCATCTCTTGATTCAAAGCAGGCACTTGGTCCTTGTGCTCGTAATACTTCCTCTTGTAATTCTCGGTTCTTGCTTTCTCCTCTTTGAATTGGAGTTCCAACACTTCACTCAGTCCATCCTTTGCGACTCTCTTACTCTTGTTTAACCTTTACAGTTTTTGGATTTCCTCCCTCTCCAACTTAAGATCGAATTCCAATTCATCTATCCTTCTTTGCAGACCCTTAATCACTTCATCGAACTGTGTTTTGTCCAGCTCAAAGTCGAACCTTTCTTGACTGGCTTTCTCTTTGAGCTGAATATACCTCTTTTGTTCTTTTTTAAGCTGTTTTTTTCATCAAGTCGGCCTTGGTGGGAAGCATAGGCAATATTTCCTCTACAGACCTCTTACCATTAGGGTTCAATTGGGGAATATTGTTGTTGACGCGATTGAATCGCCATTCTTCGTATTCGAGGGTAACCATGTAGGAAGCATTCATAATCCTAACCCATCTTGCATTGTTCTAGGCTGAAGAAGCATTATACACCACCCCTTTGTAACCTTTCTCCTTCTCGTAGTCCATGTTGAACTCGTTCAATCCTTTTGTGGCTGACACAAACTGCTTCGAACCATACTGTCTAAAACCAAAAAGGGTGCGTAAATGGTATGCGCCCAAAGGCCAAGTCAAGGTACCCAAGAGTGTTCCTCGCATCTATAAAGGATACTCCTTGCTGATAGCCACAGATCTCTCCAAACTATGTCTTCCTCCCTCAGATTTCGGAGAACGTCTAGCCAAACCTCCTCGGATCTTCTCGTTAGTCAATCATCTTTTCGTTTGAACTCTTCTAATGGTGAGAACTTGTCGTCAAAGATAGGCCTTGAGAAGTTAACATCAGACCAAAGATGACTATAAAACCAAATGGTCAAAAGCTAGGGACATCCCCGGAAATGACCCTCACCATGCCCTCTACAAAAACTAAAAGACCAGAAAGTTTCTGTCAAAATTACGGGTACCAAATCGGTCCCGCCACCCAAACGATCAAACAAATCCAATACTGACGGGTCAATAAGCCCCAATGCTTTAGGAAATAGCACCAACCCATAGATCAAAAGTGCAAATAGGTCCCGCTGAACTCAGCCCACGAGGTGTACTGAAGCTAAGACCTGAATTATTTCCCACTTGAGATACTCTTTCTTATTCCAAGTTGTAACTTGATTATCGACCCAAGATGGCAAAGTGTCCAAGAACCTACCAAGCTTGCCCCAGAAAGATTTGTTCTTGTTCGGTTTAGAGTAGACTCGGTTCTCAACCTTCTTGCAACTTATGAGGGCTTGGTACTTTTCAATTGTCGGGGTTAAATAAATGTTGCCAATTGTGAAACAACTGTAAGCTGAATTCCAAAACCCTACCAAGGCTTGAAGCAGTGATTGGTTGACCGGAACATCTAACAAGTATGTAATATCACCATACTCACTTTTGAAAGCATTTCTTGTCTCATAATCACAACTATTCCACACCGACCTTAATCTAGACACATCATTGTATTCTGTGTTCATGAAAGTATTGGTTGACATCATAGACCTAAACTTGGCAGAAATATTGTCTCCATCATGGAGCTGCTCTCCCTCTGACCACACTTGCACATCGAAATTCTTCTTGTCGTTGCTACAGACCAAATCTCCCATTGATTGAGCCTTTAATTTCAAACTATTTCTAACTCAATGTGCTCTCCATGATATGACAAAATATACAAAATAAAATGGAAAAAGACAAGAAAAAAACGTGTCAGTTACAGGATAAACAATAAATTCAGAAGTAAAAAAAGATAAATACAAACAAATTAGGCAAAAACAGAAAGAAAACCCTAATCACATGAATTCTAGTTGACTACGGATGTCCGCATAGATCTAATTAGGGCGGGCTTCCTAAATTCTTACACATGGGTTCGGTTCTAGTTAAGGGTACCCGAACCTATCTTATCAACTACTAAGGCAACAAGAACCCTAATTCTGGCCCATTACAAGCTTGATAATTGGATTCGGTTCGAGGGAAACCAAGACCTAGTGACTGAAGGGATGCTCATGTGTCAAAGGCGTGATTCCGGAAGTGAATTACTGACCCATGGAGGACTACTCATATGGGTATATGGCGTTTCACTCCCACTCAAGGGACGGAGCTTGGGTATAGGGCTTGATGATCATGATGCAACACATGTCGGTGATTCCTTAGAAATTAAATGAAAAATTAATCTGAAAACCACTGATTATTAAAGCCCGTGCAATCGAAGTCACATATTCAAGCAAGAACAAACTGATCAAAGTCAAATTAAATTTCAATAATTTCTATCAATTAAAAAGAAAAATATAATTTTTGTGGCCTAACTCTCTTTTTATTTTGTAAAAACAAAATTCGTCCCCAGCGGAGTGACCATGCTGTAGCGACCTTTTCTTGGAGGATCTCGCTTACGATTTATCCCCACATTTTTCGAAATTAATTTTAGGGGATTTTTTTTGAAAATTCATGTTTTTGAAAACAATAAAAGCTTGGAGTCGCCACCGGCCACTTAGGTAAGTCGGACACCATAAAATCAGAGATTCATTCAAAAACAGGTTCGGGAGTTGATTACGTGTGGGGAAGGGTTAGTATCCCCATCACGCCCGAAAATCGGTACCAAAATATATGTTGCTTTTAATCGATGGAAATTGTTGAAATTTAAATTGTTTAATCAAATGTTCTTAATTGAATATAAACCTTAATTAAACGGGCTTTATCAAATTGGTTGGTCTGAATTAATTAAACATTTAATTAATAAGGGTGACGATACAACAGACCATAGATTAAATCGACATCGAATAAGTCTGACTACCGTGTTAATTTATGGTTTGAATTTCATACGTTGCCTTTATTCATGATGCAAGCATTTAAGTATGATGTTATGACTTGTCAACTTTTAATTAACATTTACCTTCGGGAGGTAAAGATTAATTCAAATATTTAGTCAATATCCATTGAGCCAGGACTGTTACGACACAAATATCGGAATTAATTAATACCTCATTTTTGGAGATTAAGTTGACTAATCACCATGTCACACCAGAATTTTAAGGGTCATATGGAATAACAGTTGTAAATACATGGCAAAGAAGAAGCTGGAAATTAAAACCCTAGGCCCACTAAAGTCCTAACCTGACAGGCCCAAATTATGAAAGTCCAATTAATGATCTAACCACCATGTCACACCAGAATTTTAAGGGTCATATGAATGACAGTTGTAAATGCATGGCAAAGAAGAACCTGAAAATTAAAACCCTATGCCCACTAAAGTCCTAACCTGACAGGCCTAAATTATGAAAGTCTAATTAATGATCTAGTTATTGACTAGGTTATTCTAATATTAACCTTAAACTAATTAAACCCTAAAAACTAGAAAACCCTAACAAGTTATGGATTATCTTGAATAGTGATTATTAACTTGATTAATTTTAAACTAATATCCCAATAAGCCAATGATATTATTTAAAATTAGTCAAATTATTCAATCATGAATTTAATTTAAATGTCCATCTATGTCTAATGTCAATTTTATCCTAAAAGATAATTAAGAAGTGTTCAATTAATTTAATGAATTTAACATTTATTCCAATAAGCCAATGGTAAATTTAAACTGATTAAACTAATTCAAACCTTAAATCTAACTACGGCTCCAGAAATCTAACCCAAAAATCTAATTTAATTAATTTAAAGACCATTCCCCAATAAGTCGAGCTCATATTTTAAATTAATTAAATTAAATTACTCTAAACTATCTTTAAAAACCTAATCTAACAAATACAAAAAGAACTCAAGACATCAAACAATAAAACAATATATTATATGAAAACTATATTATATATACAATAAGATACATATACATATTTTATATAAATATATCTTTATCTAAGTTATATATCATATATAATATGTAAAACATATAATATATACATTAAAACCATATATTATATAATACATATATACATACGTTAAAACCATATATTAATATATATATATATATATATATATATATTAAAACTATATATTATATAATATATATACACACACGTTAAACTATATATTATATAACATATATATACACACACGTTAAAACCATATATTATAATATATATATATATATATATATATTAAATATATATATATATATATATTAAAACCATATATTATATACTTTGAAACATATGTATCATATAATATGAACATATATCATGCACTGCATCAACATATATTATACATTATAAGAACTGTATGTTGTACACTAATATAATATGTAAACATATATCAAAGCCATATTACGCATATATCTTCAACAATAAAGCATGGGCATGAATAAAATAAAAAACAATAAAAGAGCATGGAAATTAAAGATGCATGAACCAAGGGGGCAAAAGAAGGGTTCATCACTGGATTTAGGACTAAATCGAACAAAAACCAAAATTTGGAGGGCCCAATAAGGGATTAAACCACTTAAAATCAGATTAAATAAAAATGGGGACGAGATTGTAAAGCTTTGGGAACTAGCAGGGACTGCGGAGAGGGTTTAAAAACTCGGAAGGACTGCAGGAGTGATTTAGGGAACACGGATGGATTTAAGATGTAATCAAACCATTTTTTGAAAGGGGTCGAGTATAAGAGTTAACTTTTTTTAAAACAAAACATGTATCCCTCTTTACCCAAAAAAAGAGCATAAATGCTTTGAAATGTTCTTCATGTTCATCTGGTGTTCTTCAAGAACCCAGATTCCGGCGGCTTCTCCGCTGTGATTTCCAAAAATCGGTGACCACTCCGCCGTACGCCGCCACGTCGGCCGTCGCTTGCCGGCAGCCGAAGAACTCAAAAATAAGCCCTAAAAACCCTTTTTACTTTTAGAATATGGATCTGAACTCGTTCTTCAAAACCGACGCCCCATCCTTTTGAATCTAAAAAAAATGAGACCAAAAAGGGTTTAAAAATTCCTTTCCCACTTTTGTTTGCTCACCGGTTCACTATGCATGGCCTGGGGAAGGCCAAGAGGCTTATCGCCGGCATGGACATAGCCCAATGATAACAAAGGGGTCAGCGACCGCAAAGGTAAAAGTTTGAAATCCTAACCCTTTGTTTTCTTTATTTTTTATGCTTCGAAAATACAAAGAAGAAAGAAAGTTACCTCTAAAATCTTTGAGGCTTTTTTTTCTATGGATTCTGAAATCTCTATCCTTACAAATGGATTGTTACATTGCTTATATCCCCTTGTCTCAGATTACTTTTTGCCCCTATCTCTAATCTATAGTTTACATTTTAAGCAAAAATTAAATGGATCAACTGTGCATGATGCTTTGATTGATTCCCTTCTGACATCCCTATTGTTTTTTTTTATTTTCGATCTGCTCGGTGGTTAGAGAACCGGTGAAAAGACGGCGGCAGGGAGATTTCCGGTGATAAGGCCACGTGGCGGATGATATTCGGCCAGATGAAATCTGGGATGTTGGATTAAATTTGATCTAACGGCTAGAATTGATTGAAGATCAACGACCCTAATTCAATCTAGAGAGTGACGTGGCAACGCTGGATCGTGCCACGTGGCGCGCGAAAGCTGAAGAGTCCACATGTGGGCTTCATGCTCGTGTGGAAGCCGAGGGGTCCGAGCGTGCATCACACACGCGATTTGAAGAGGGGCCTGGCTTTAATCTTGGTCATTGGATCTGGCCAAATCCAACGGCTCCTCTTTGGCTGCACAAGAAAGGGGATAACATATTAGGGTTTTTGGCTTTCATTATCAATGTTGAGCCAAACGGGCCTTGTAAACAAAGTTTGGGTTTGTAATGGACTTGGATATTATTAATTGAGTGGGTTACTATTATTTATTAATTGGGTTTTATAATCTGTTTTCTTTTTTAATATATAACATATGTGCTAACAATAATAATAATAGACTCATACCTATAGTAGATAATACATGCAATATACATACTCACATACCTACATTAAATATTAATGACACTAAAATAAAAAATAAAACAAACATACATGCAAGCAACACATACAAACATACATTTATGCCTAAATAGATAATGAGCATACATACATTAAACACATAATAATGACACATACATAACATACATATATAATAAGCTTCATACACATATTAATACACTCGTATATAACACCTATATACACAATACTCATACATATACGCACATAATAATAGCATATATATTTAATAATATATCAATATACGTGGCCGGACAAAAAATGAGTGATTACATATAGTAAATGTCCTTGGTAAATAAATTTCTTTCAAAAACCTCAGTATAGAATTAAACAAGTAAATAAGTAAAAGAATTTAGGAAGCAGATATTTGGATAAACAAAACTAATATCTAAGCTGATTTGTATCTCCGGTACTATTTTAAAAGAACTAATCAAGTGCTGTTGGATCTTTTCATACTCATATTGTCAATCCTAATCCCTATCGTATAGGACTCATATTTGAAGACTAGTATAAAGATAAGACCCCGACCTTCCAAATGCATGCAAAAACTTGTTAAAAGATCAAACCAGTTGATATTCGACACTCACTCGAGCGCAAGTAACATAGTTGGCAACTAATCCAATATTTAAGCTACATTCATGGTACAAGCTAAATCAAGCAATGAGTAGATTGTCCGGTAGATGTTGCAGCATTTGTGACTAATACAGATATGGAAATATTCTCCACGGAACAAGTCTGCAATATTCGGCCCATATGTCTTTGTACTTCTCTGCGCATCGGGCTTCGTCTCTCCTTTCCCTCCATACCAATAGAATGAACAGATAAATTGGGTAAAAGTAAGGAATCGGGGAACTGCAAAAACAATACAGGACAAAGCATGTAAAACATAGGGTTACATCAACTTATTACGCAAGTTACTCGAACGTTACCTTATTCCACAAGGTAAACTGAAGGACAAATCCAGCAACAAATCCCCAAGGTAATTTGAGTGCCTTGCGATCCCCCTTTAAAGAAATACAAGCATCAACATCAAGAGCATCGGAAATATCACTCGAGAAGATAATTTGAGGATTATATTTGGTTATGTTCGGAAATGTCAATAGCATCAATATAATGCAAGTGAAGTGGTTATATCTGGAAGCTTATACAGTTATACCCCAAATACGAACTCGTTTGAGGTGTCAAATGTGTGTCCAACAAAGACTCACAGCAACAAATGTTATATAAAACACATTCAAGGATGAACACAAACATGTACGGTTTTCAAAAACATAGACTAGACTAATTATTATATAAAACACATTTGAGGTGTCAAATGTGTGTGTCCAACAAAGACTCACAGCAACAAATGTTATATAAAACACATTCAAGGATGAACAGAAACATGTACGGTTTTCAAAAAGATAGACTAGACTAATTATTAGTTGCAATAATGTAAATGAGTAGAAGGGATAATTATCAGAAATCTTACCAATATCCAGAAGCAAACAGCTTTCCGCCGATAACCTTTGGAGGCTTACCCCATATAAGTGCTTTTGGATTCTGTTTGAATATATGCTTTTGCTTATTGTCTCCGCTAAATACAAGATACCTGCCAATTCAAAGAGTCTGATTAAGATGTGCTAAAGAGTCACTCGAATTGGGAAAATATATCCTACATGCTGGAAGAAAGTTACCCAATTACAAAAACAAAACAATTTGCTACTGCAGCAACTATCGTCAGCTCCACTTTGTTATTCAAAAGCCACCAACCCTATAGCAAAGGTGAAGATGAGAAAGTTACCAAAAGTCGAAACTGATATTGTTTTCTTGATAAAAAAGACAATATTAGCACCCATGAACTATAGGTCTAAAGACATCACAATGGCATCACTTAAGCATCCCAACAAGGATCGAAAATGATGGCAATACTAGATATACCTTTGAGTAATGCATGCAAAGGAACCGTTCAATTATTTAATGAGCAAGTAAAAAAAATCCACTTTTTATTTCATAGGTCTCAAAATTTCTCTACTTCAGACAATATGAAGATCACAGAGACCAATATGTGGTGCAACTTGCTGATAATTTTTTCCCAAGTCATTGTGACATGCCCGGATGCTAAATGTGAAAGGAATCCACACAAGATCACCGAACACCAGCATGAAGCCTAATCTCTCAGCAATTATGTCCCAGCTGTAAAACAGAAGCAAATATTGATGGGCCAATTAAAGTTTCTCATATAGAAACGGCCAAATCAACAGCCTTACATAAATCAAAGGACAGGAGACAAGTATGCGGAAAGAAATAAAACAAGAATACACAAATGTGTCAAAATCTAAGTAACACGAATCATTTACTTATCAAAATACATAAATGACATTAATACATAATTAGGACACGTGAAAATGCATAAAATGATATTAAAACAGGGATTGCCAAGTCTAAGTAACACGAATTTGAATCGTAGAGAGATAGAGTATGCGGTTGGTGATCGTGTGTTCTTGAAAGTGTTGCCTTGGAAGAAGGTTATGCGATTCGGACGTAAGGGTAAGTTTTTTCCGAGGTTTATAGCACCATATGAGGTTGTGGAGCGTGTTGGTCCTGTTTTGGGCCTGTTTTAAGTTGCTTTAATACCCAAACTAACAATCTTAACCACAAAATCAAGCAAGGCAATCATTTTATGATCTTCAAGAACCTCGATTTTGGGCCTAGATGTTTATAGGCTGGTTAGACGGTCGGTGGACCGGGTTAGAGATTTGAGTTGAATTTGAGATTTAAAATCGAATTAAATATTTTTGGATAAGAAAAATATTTGGAAAAATAGCTAAAATTCATTATTAAATATATGGATATTTTTGGTAAAATCAATTTTGGAAAATAAGTTTTGGAAATCGGACATTTTGTGCTAGTAATCGAAATGTAAAGATTGGAAACTATTTTAGTGCTTTTTTGTAAAAGAATCAAAACTTTGAATCTTTAAGGAGCTAATTTACCAATTGGTCTAATTTGAGTTTTCTCTTAATTAGGATTATTTTAAATGAGTTTTAATTAAGGAAATTAAAAGGGATTTAATTAAGGAATGTAGTTATTTCCTAAAATCACTTTTTGATGAAACTTCATTTTCTCAAAATTTTCTCTCAACTTCTCTTTAGCCGAACACTTTCCTTTTCATCATAAACTAAGGTAATGTTCTTAATTTCTTAAGCTTTTGATTTCCTAATGGATTTCTCAACTTTTTTTTTTTAAAAAAAAAAACTTATTGTATTTCTTTGTTTTTCAAGAGAAAACACCCAATTGAGAGGAAACCCACTCATGGAGGTAAGGTTCATTATTCTCCTATAATGAATGGTTCTTTATTGAAATTATCAAGTGCTTGACTCTTTATAAATGATTTCTATTGAGTTTTAATGGTTTAATTATGGAATTTGGCTAAATCAAGGTTTATTTGATGAGTTTATATGATTTTTGAATTGGATCTATTTTGCTGGGTTCTTGATTGATTTTAAATGAGATTTTGATGTTTTATAATGTTAATGGATAGATTTTAACATTGGAATCCCAAAGCTTTATGAATCTCTAATTTTTCTAAGTTGCTAGTTATGTGTTTTTGAGGAGTTGTGGAGGTTTAATGTATGCTAGAGGTATAAGGTTAATGTTAGTTTTTTTTTGGATTTCAATTGATATTATTTGATGGATTGAAATGTTAGATTATGGTTTGGATGTGTTTAGGTTGAGTTGAAATGTGTTTTCGGTTGTTTTGGAAGGCTTTTGAAGGTTGTTTGTGAGGCAAATCTAAGGAGTGGTGTTGCTGGAATTATGAATGCATGATGATGCATTAATCTTCTGTTGTTATGTGATTAAAATAAGAGAGAGTGATCCTAAGGTTTTTGGTGAAGCTTCGGACGCGTATTTTCACATCAGTGAATAAAGCGTTGTTTTGTCGGTGAGTGAGAATGTGGATTTTAGCTTTGAAATGATTTAAAGGTTATATTGAGGGTTTAAACTTATCTTGAAACACTGGTTTAAGCTCGAAAGTAAGTATGAATAGAATCCTCCTTCGGTCGTGCTTTTACGAAATGGTTTTTATGCACTTTGTTTTAAAGTATGTTATATACTGTTTTTGTTCATATAATGGTGATGGATGCATTGGTAAATGATCCATGTATGTATGTGTAAATACTTGTTTTAAAGCATGGTTTGTTGCTTTGGAAATGGTTTGGTTTGATGTATATAAAAACAATGAGGTACATGGTTAATAATGAATTATATTGGCAAATGATATGGTTTAAAATGTTATCGGTTATAGTTGGCCGGCCATAGGATTGATAGTGCACTATAAATAAGTCACATTGGATGTCAAGGGGTTTATACGGTGTACCAAATACTCCATCCAAGTACCCTAACGGTTGAGGGGTTATATGGTACCGAAAACTCCTGTTAGTGGATTATGCGTTTAACCGATGATTGGGGTTGGTATCCCCGGGTTATGAATGTACCCTTGAATTTCGGTTGAGATGGCATGAAGTGTTGGGAAGACACTTGTTGAATTCGTGTATCCGATGTAATATTTTGGAAAGTGGAATTTGGTTATAATCACTTGAAAGCCAATATAATTGTTGATGTATCATGTTGATGGATGTTTATGTATGGTATTGGTTTATACATGTTTTCTCTTTAAGCTTTGCATATGGGTTGTTATGCATGGGAATGCTTAAATTGAGGGTTAGCAATGGGATTTGCTGTTGGCCCATGATACATGTTGCATATGGTTTAATTTGTTGGTTTTTGAAAGGGCTAAGTGCATGGTTTTCGAGGCATGATATTTTATAAGTTGATTTAAATGGTGATTTCAATGTGGTTTTGGGGAAACAGTTTTAAAATGCATTGATGGTATGTTGTTTGAGTACTCCTCACTAAGCCTTGTGTGCTTACACTCTTTTTGTCCATCAATGCAGAGAATTAAAGGTTGTGAGGCAGCGTTTGGGCAAGGGATTACCAAGGACTTCGAGTATTGAAAGTATGTTTTTGAATTAGACTTGTAGTAATAAAGGCAATGGGGTTTCATTGTTGTTTTGGGAGGGTTTATACTAAACTCCTTATTTGAGCATGTTTGTAATGTTGCTTTGGATTTGTATTTGGCCTTTTATATTGGTTGTGGCTTTGGTTTTATGTTTTGGTTTCTAGGAAGCATGCCTCTAGTTTACCCTTTGAAGCATAATGCCATGATTTGATCTTAATTTTGTAATGTTTTGACTTGGATTGATCCTTGGTTTAGTTGTGTATAAGTTTGAATCACGTTAGAATGTGTATGGATCCCTGGAAACATGAAAAATCAGTAAAATGGGACATTACATGTCCAAGTGTATTGGTACATGTGTCTCTGTATCGGTACGGGGAAGGGCATTTTAGCAAGGCATATCGATACTCGAAGAGCTGTATCGGTACGATTTTGAGCTACTAGAATCTAGGATTTTGAGGAATAGCAAAGCGTACCGATACGGGCAATGATTATTTTAGTTAATGTGATGTCTGGAAGTTTCTGTTTCTTCTGTTTTGGTCCATGAATGATATGTATGTAATTGAATAACTTCGGATGATTATTTGAGGCTGAAATATGACATGTGGGCGTGAAACTTGACTAATTAAGGTTTGGTAACTTCAAAATAGATTAAGTCCCTGTAATTTTCTAGAATTACAATTTGGTCCCTAAATTGCAATCGTGTACAATTGGATGTCGATTTGACACTAGATTGAGTTGAAATTTCACCCGCTCCCAGTATGCACCATAGGTTATAATTTTGCATCTAGATAAGATAAAAGAAAAAAATAGATGTAATTCGATTTTAATCTTTACGGGTTTGTTTCGGCAAACCCAATGTAGCTCGCTCGGTTCGGTCTTGCGTCTAGACCGAGTCAAGGGGGTTATAGATGTACTGACCTTTTAGCAAGAATCTCGAATCAAGCCTTCCAACCAAAAACCCTTCAACTTCTCTCTCAACTCAAGCTTAGAAAAAACCCTAAAACACCTCTTCTAACCATACAACCAAGAAAAATGGATTAAAACATGGACCAAATATTCTTGAAGAATCTACCATAGATTTATAACCATAAAATCCAAGAGAAAGCTCCATAGAAACTCCCAAATCTTAAAACCCCTTAAAACCCCATAAATGGTAAACTCACTTATTTGAGAAGAGAAAACAATTTTCATAAAGCTCTTGGGGAGGAGATTAAACAAAGGGAGAAGATGCAACTAACTTAGATACAACCATTACAAAACTCACATATGTTCTCCATGATTTTGAAATTTCGTCCCTAAAACTTCCTTAGCGAAAGCACATAGCACGAGATTCCTCAACACCTCTCTTATGAACTCCAACGATCCATTCCCACCGATCAAGCCACACTCACAACGAAACCTAAAACCAAACAACATATGATAACCTCAACCAATATTGTCAAGACACTAACCCAAGGAACTCACTTCAGATGAGCTTTGTATCGGTTAACAATCTTTTCGACCATTATTTGTGGTTCAAAAGACTTAAACTCAAACCTCATCTATGTCTAGAACGCGACACCTCCCCAAAGGTATGCTACTATGAACATTTCTTTGTTTGTTGCTAACACCGTGACCCAACATTCTGAGAACATACAAAACCCCGTTATTCAAAAAATTTGCCATCAACCTATCTTGAATTAACAACCCTTCTTCCTGGCTTCGCCAACCAAGATGGAACTTAGCACTTCACTTTACTAGAACTCACCCCAACTCAAATAAATGTTAACTCATGATCATGCAATCCCACAAATCGAGCCACTTTGATTCCAAAAGAAAACTGTTGTTGCTTACGAACTCTACTAGAGATCAAAACACATCCAACTGCCATCTAATGTGCAGATATTTTGTCCAACCCAACCACTTAATTCCAACGAACAGTTGTACTGAAACTCTAACAATCCCTCAAGGATTTTCTAACGGTTCTTCCAATAAAATCTGTTGCAACACAATAATCCTGGTTTCACATAACTATAGCCACTATACCATACTTCCGCTGTGCTACTCTTATAATATTCTCATTGTTTTACCATACATGTAGACAATCCATCTCAAAGACTCGGTAGAGCAACCACTCGAATCAACAAACTCAAGATTTGAATTATGCACTCGTAATTCGAAACCACTTCACGACTTGCCCTTAAGGTCTACTCATCACATCAAACTCGATATTTTATCTTAACTTCTCTTTAACCTTCGACTCTCGATACTCAAATTTTGAACGATCATACAGAAACCTCAAAACTCTTCAACCAATTTCAAGATTGTCAACCCCGAGGAAATAGGTAATGGTCCTTCACCGTTACGCCTTGGCTCACAACATTCAACGCCACCACTCTTTGCCATACCAACATAGGCATGTCCCAAGGTGAACAACTTGGCGACAATACTCGTATTTACACATTTGCACAAATAAGTTCCCACTCAAGAAGTTTGGTCAATGCATACTACAAGTTGATAGACACTAACACCAAACTTGAAATTACCTCTATCATGGGTTTTAATCCATGATCAAAAGGTAAGCTTGCTCCGTCTTCGAATAGCACTCCAACACTGTAAAAAATGTTCATGACTCCAAAGTTTCAGACTTTCAACCCTCGTATCCATAACGTAGGCTAAGAACATCTTACAACCTACAGGAATCTCTTTGAATAAACATCGTAGGAACACAACCTTCATGCAAGAGAGGAAATGGTTCATCGTGCCTATTACCCACAAATGGGTTCACCTCAAACCACCAAGCTTTGATACTCACGCTCGAAAACCAAGGCACACACTGTCCCCTAACGACCGATCCAAATATAAGGTGACATCTACCAACTAAGGAGAGAGTAAATCTAACAAGTCTACGATGACTGTTACTCTCAATCCCTACTTAGACCCTCGGTAAGAACATTACCTACAAGAACTTACAAAACTGACGAACTATTCCATCCAAAATTAACCTCTAAATCTTACTACAACACTTATCCAACAAGAACCAAAACCATTATATGAACGAGAGATCAAAGTTCCATCAATGTAACAACTGAAACCAAAACGAACACATGTACCTGACATATCATTGGTGGCAAAGCTGTCATCTCTGGCCTGAAAGGTAGACTATCTAGAAATGGCTCGAGGGTCAACTTTGACGGTAGATCTCACCGTACCTCCACCCTGATACCCACACAATGCCCTAGCATTGTCTCTAGCAAAACTCTGACCATGCTGAGAACGAGTCAACCTCTGAGACTGAATTAGTGTACCAAGGTCTATAACTGGGCAATCCTTCGCCATATGACCTAGTGCTTGACACCTATAGAAAAGTCTTCAAAGTAAAAAGCACACCCCAAGGTGATGTCGACCACAACGCTCACAAGTCGGTAGAAGCGACACTTCGGATGAACCATCAGTACTCCCTTTCAAAGAAGAAAGCAACGATCTCCAATGAACCCTCAGTTTGGGTCTCCGACCGTTACTTGGTAGCTGATTTGAAACAACTCTCTTCGTATCCCTCGAAGCAAGGATCCCCCTAGAAGGAGCCTGAGAAGTACCTATAATGTCATGGGTCCCCACAATATGGTCTCTAGAGTCCTCAATCTAACTCGGTGACGAACCCTGAATTCGCTCAAGTGCCTTCGCATTATTGTCTAACTCAATGAATGTCCCAAGTGGAACCGTTATCACGTGCATCTAAAGGTTAACCTTCAATCCATTTCTGAACCTCTAATACCTCAATTAATCGGTATCAACTCACTCTAGGGCATAACGGTTCAACCGTAGGAAATCTTGTTCGTACTCAAACACTATCTTGTCTCCCTAAACCAAATGTAGGAACCAATCTCTCATCTCATCCATATGAACCTCACTAATATACTTTTTCCTAAACTCATCCAAGAAGACATCTCATGTCAAAAGTGCAAGTTGTAGTCCTAACTCAACAGTCCCCTACCACTTACGTTTTTTTCCTAATTTTTTATGTTTATATTAAGCTCTAATAGTATCACTAAATTTTACCTATATTTTTTAAAAAATAAAGGTAAAAATTTTAGTGATCTTAACGAGCACGATATTAAGCAAATAATAGTTTTAGCATTTGATTTTGTAAATGAATTAGTTTCTACAATTAGTTATGGATTATTAGATATTGGGCTATAAAAGCCTCTCTCTTGTAATTGGGTAATAAGTTAATAACCCTTTTTTGACTCAATATTATTGTAATCCATTTTACAAAATACCATTCTTTAGAATTCTCTTTTCTCTGTAATATTGCAAAATCCCTAACCACCGACTTTCTTATCTAATCTCCTCCATTTACCATCTCCGGCCACCATGGCCCATTTCTCACATAGTATCATTCGTCGTCAACGGTCCTGATGTCGTTTGTTCCACTCCGCTCCTGCCATTCGAATCTATCGTTGGTTCTCATTGCAATTGTTTTCTTGTTTCGTTTCAAAGCCGTTCGGACTCCTTACAAGCGATCAGTTTTCTTAATTGGAGTTTCATTTGCGCCTTTGATTTCTTCACCAACTGCTACTGCTGTTTCAGATCTCTGATTTGATAGTTTTAGTCAGCCACCTGTTGCTGTTGCATATTCTGCCCCTCATATCTGGTCACGCACCTATCGCCGTTTTGATCCAACTAGCTGTCGCAAGTTCTTTGGTGTTTCTTCTCTTTTCCTTCGTTCGTAGTCATTCAAGCTTCATCGATTTCCAGATTCATCACTGTTGATCGTCTAGTGGTTTGATTTCATTTGATCTAATCTGATTCATATTGAGGTTTGGTTTCTCGTGATCTGTTAATTGATGATTGGTGATAGAATGCATGTTTCAATTTCTATTTCATTTGTTGCAATCATATTTGACAATTGACAGTAGCTTCAGCTTGAATCGGTGTAGTTTCTTGTGTGTGTGTTTTTTACGAATTGGTTGCCATCAGATCGTAACACTTTTTTGACTGCTGGTCTCAAATCAGACCCTGGATGTTACTTGTTTATTTTCGGATCTAGTATTCTGGTTTGTTACTTGGTCCTTCAATGTTCATATTTTGCGCGTTCTGCTGAAGTTGGATTAATATGGCGGTGTTGTCGATATTTGTGGTTGGGATGAGAAGTTATAGCTACTGTTGAAGTTGGTTTTTGGTCAGTATTTGTGACTCAACCTCTCAGTAATTTCATAGTTATTTGTTTCATTTGGTACTGCTGCCACTGTACTGGAGGGTTGGCTTAGTGTTGATCATGGGAGCAGAGAATGCAATGATGCATTGAACAGTTTTTTTAAGTATCAGTTTCACTTCAGTTCTAGTTCTTGTTCAGTATTCTTTCTGATTTTCTGTTTCTCGTGAGTCAATTGTTCATGTTTTGAGTTTTACTTGCATCAAATGTTGGCTGAGTCTTGTGTTATGCTGAATTTTGTGGTTGTTGATTTCTTAAGCTAATTGATGCTCAATTTTGGGTTAATGCTGGAAACTGAGTTGTGTTGGTTCTTTTACTGAAGAGAAGCCAATAGTTTGCTATTGCTTGTGCTATGTTCCGCTGGTTGTTGTTAGAAGATGGTGAATGTTGAGATTATGTTCAAGAACATTCTGGTTTTTCATTTTGTCATTGGTTTATGCTTCTTCTCACAAGGTACACATGGAACTTGAGGCTTAACAACCAAGTGTCCATGGAAGAAAATCTCTGGGGAGAGGTAAGTGTTTAACAGCCCTGCTCTCCCTAACTAGGCATAAGAGGGTGCCTTCTTGCCCAAGAGAGGCTTCAGATTGAACTTGGAAGCTCGATGCCACAGCATTGCTTCTAACAAAAAGACAATCTAAATAAGTGAAAAAGAACAATGAAGAAAGAAGAATCTGTGTTGAAGAAGGAGAAACAAAATAAAATGAATGAAGACGAGTATGAATGAAGAAAGAAAAGTTTTGTACAAACATTTTGCTCGGATAACCAGCAACTCAAACAATTTCTGCTCGCTGTGTTCTGCATCTTTTGCTCAGAAGTGGACATTAAAAAATCGAGAAGTTGCGAAAGCAGGGAGAATGTTAAGCAAATAATAGTTTTAGCATTTGATTTTGAAACTAAATTAGTTTCTACAATTAGTTATGGGTTATTAGATATTGGGCTATAAAAGCCTCTCTCTTGTAATTGGGTAATAACCCTTTTTTGACTCAATATTATTGTAATCCATTTTACACAATACCATTATTTAGAATTCCCTTTTCCCTGTAATATTGCAAAATTCCTAACTACCGACTCTCTTTATCTAATCTCCTCCGTTTACCATCTTTGGCTACCATGGCTCTCTTCTCACACACGAGTCAAGATTTTTATCAAGCTTAACGAGTAACAAGTCGAATCGAACAACGAAATTTTTTAATGAGTATAAGTCAAGCAATACTTGTCATCGACTAGCTCGAAGCACTCTTAGTTCTTACCAGGCAAGTGGGTGATGCATTGGGTGGAAAGGGTTTTGAAGAATGTGTCTTGGAATCGGATCAAAGCATGGTCTAACCGGTTTGGGTTTTCGAGGAAACTCCATTATTGACGCAAAAACTTTTAAGAGATGGCTTGGATTTTTTTACTGAGTAATCTCACACCAATCGAAGGCGGCTAAGTTTAGGGAAGCTAATATTAGGTTTTAAGGGTCTCTGGTTGAAAAGAATAATATTATATTTTGATAAAAGACTAATATTAATAATATTATTTCTATAAATAAATAAATAAAATATTTTCATTTTGGAGTTCATTTAGAATTGTCGTCTAGTGGATGGTATTGAATCTCAAATTTTAAATGCATTCATTAAAAAGTACTCAATAATTCCAAAGCTTTTGAAAAGTCACCAAAATAATGAGAAATTATAAAAATACTTTAAAACTTGTACTTTTTTCAATTTCATTCAAAATTAAAAATTAAGCAGGTAATGATTAAAGTTAATTTGAGGGAAAATTCCCGTCCTTATTTTGGGGGTGTGACAAATTATGTGAGTAGAGACGTTGCTTTAGGTGCAACTTGTTGGTCAACATTTTCTTCGTCCAAAGTTACTCCAATCTTGCCTATAAAGAAATTTTTGTGTTTCTTTCTTTGCATCCTATAAAATATTGTTTGATAAGTACAACTGAATCTATGATATGACTTTCAAATACATACGATGTTTTTCTGTATCCAACCATTCTAATAATATATTATCAAACTCTTCCAATACATCATCTAAATCCAACTATGTAAGTGCATCTCGAACCTTCACCTATCATAACGAGAATCTAGTGTTCCAATATAATAGCAATCTAATAGCGAAATTGTAATGACCCAAATTTTTGAGGTTATTAAATCGGGTATTAGGCCTAGGTTACGAGGCTTTATCTTGGAAGTTTAAGTAAGTAAGGGCTTTTCGATTTGAACCCATTATTTTGGAGAAGAGGGTTTTGAATTTTAAATATGTGTCATTGGTGGGAAAAGGGGGAAGAGATATGATGGAGGAGAGAGAAAAGGAAAAAGTGAATAAAGAAGTGAGAGAAGAAGAAAGAAGAGGAAGTAAGGGGAGAGAGTTTTAATCTTCGATCTACGGAGATCGGATCGTCTGTTATCGACACCTCCACTGCCATTGTGTTCATCTCGTCGAAACGAGTTCACCGGTACCAGCGACATAACCATCAGAGTCGCGGTCGGAGGAGGTGAGAGAGAGAGAGCTTCGAATTATTGAGTTGAGGGGGATAGAGAGCTCAAAACGAAGAACGGAGGCCACACTCGGATTCACCAGCTCGAGGATAGTCGGCCGGTGAAATTTGGTCTCTATCTACAGTCGGGAGCCACCACACGCGCAGCCACCGCGGGTGGGCGTGCTCTAGTAGCTAGGAAGAGTTGCCCAGCCGGTTGGGCCGAGTCGAGCCGACTTACCAAGCTACAAGCCAAGCCGACCCAAGCCTATCTGCCAAGTCGGCCATCCAAGCCGAGCCAGCCATCGCGCCACCAGCCGCCGTCGTTGATCATTTACTCGATGTTGAATTTTTTGGGAGACCCTACCTGAGAGTTTCTTGACGTTCTAGATCTGTTGGTGCAGTCAATTTCACCAAATTCAAACCTGATAATCTGGTTTTATGCATTTGACCTTATGTTTGAATAGGGGATGCATGAAATTAATGTAGTTTTGTATTCGTTGGTACACGAGGATTATTCGGGATCGAATATCGTATTAAGTGGAATATTCGGGAAACTCGAATAAGGATTTTAGCATTATCGACTTAAGGTTAGTACACCTTGAACTCCTATTGCTTCATGAGCATCATAAATGTGATTGCATTCCATGCTAGTGTTTGCAAAATAGGTTGTTGATAAATATGTGCGATTGTGTGCCGATAGTATAAGATTTGTTATCGATGAGATGCATGATTATGCTATGAATATGATGAGACTTGTGGAGGCTTTAGAGACCGTTTAGGATCGTTTGAGATGTTCGTATTACTATCTAATAATTTTTTGACTGATTGAAATATTTGTGATGACTTATATGTTTATCGAATATATCAATGAAATTTGACATAAATAATACTAAATGCACAGATTATTGGTAATATTTGAATAAATGATTATGAAGCTGATAATTAATATTAATCAAATAAATACGTTAGTAAATAAACCCTAATAACTTCTATAAGCTTTAGGGATCAAATAAGCATTGTAATATCGCAATTCGAGGAAATTGTGCAAACTCGTGAATAAGGTATCGATACGAGCTTTGGTCGTACTGGCACACGATTAAGGGTCGTATCAATATGGGTCGACTCGTACCGGTACTTGTAGAAGTTCAAGATTTCCAGTGAGAAATTTTAGTATCGGTACGTGTGTGAGTACCGATACCCGAGGGTATCGTATCAATACTTGTGTATGAGTATCGGTACCTGATACGATAAATAGTCTATAAATGCAAGTTAAGGATGGAAATCGATATGAATATTAATAATTGAATTACGCCTTGAATAAATGTGATAATGTGGATTAATGGAGATAATAAATGAGATAAATTCTATACTTCTACATAATGTATTAACAATTCGATAATGTAAAATAAATGATGTGTTGGTGAGTAGCAACAATAGGAGGATCATTGGGATCACATTACATGTATACCGGGTAGGCATTTAATTGATTTCATGATTTGATTGATGGGATCCAGATACCCAATATTGTACTAAAGTACTTGCTCATTTTTTCACGTGCAATTGATATCTAGGTGATCCGAGTGGTACTTGCTACTCGATGGCTAGGTGATTTCTAGTATGCAATATTTCTCTACCTAATGTCTTAGTGATCCCGGGTAGATGACCCAGCTCGTACCTGATGGCTAGGTGATTTCGAGTATGTAGTGAGGGTGGGTACTCGATGTCTAAGTGATCCCGAGTACGTGTGTGATTAACCTAATGTCTAGGTGATTCCAGGCTAAACTGGTTTGGTTACTACAGTTTGTGGTCGAAACCTTGTGTGCTTTTCCCTAGATGATCTAATGAGATCTCAGGTATGGTTGGGCCTTGTGTGCCATATATGATGATTTTCTATGATGAGAGCATGTGTTTAGGCGACTAGTGGTAGCGTCGTGTGTTTATTTATCTCTCATTATTGCTCGTACTAGCTTACATGCTTATGTTTATGATTAGCATGAAGTATAGTAGAGTAGATGTGTACCACTGAGCTTTGTAAGCTTAACGTTCAGAATCGTTATTTTTGCGCGTAGATTGATCATCAGATCGTAGGATCAAGGAGCACTATCAGTTCGGGATTCTAGCATGTGGTGTTTTTCTAGAGTACGGTACTTGGGTTTAGTGGGTTATGTATTTATAGGACCTTACATGGTCGAGTTTGTAATTCTTATTTTTGAAATTGAATTAATTAAGTCAAATGTTTTAAATTAAAGTGGAACTTCTTTGTAACGATTTAACTATTTATTTATATTTTCAACCATTCGTTTTACATGTTCTTGAAATGTAACTTATTAGGCTAAATAGAATTGAGAAATTTTACGGTTTGAGTTTGGGCATGAAGCCTAAATGTGATATTCAGGTCAAGGGAGTTACATTTAGTGGATGCACGTTGGTTGGAGAACCCTTTGTTTGCTCAAAAATTGAGTCTCGTTGATACTTGGAAAGTATCATCGCCTTTTTCAAAGACATTTCTCGAGATAGTGGATTCAAGATTCACTAGTTCGTTAGAGTGTAACCGAAGTTAAATGTCCTATAGGTTTGATGGAGCTACCTTATTGAGAGTTGTTGCATCTCAGAAATTACTTTGGTTAATCAAGTGTGATGCTAGCTAGTAATGTCAAGAGTTTGCTCAAGGCTTTGGGACCTCAAGAGAATCCAACCTTTATTAATGAGAATATTGAATCATTGCCCATCTACCGTAGTTTTCATGGTGGTTGTTTGAGAATGACATAACGAGGTTGTGAGACATGTTTGACCGTTTGGTAGATGCCAACGTGTGTAGTTCAACGCTCAAGAGCTTTCAGACTATCAGAGTGTTTGTCTATGTTTTTTAGAGGATTCGTCATGACTACTTCTCTGTCAAGGAAGTGGGTGGATGTTGAGGAAAGGCCAAGTGGGGTGTTGGGGCCCATCGCCCTTGTTAGAGGACACTGACCTAGTTGGTAAAGTCAGAGGTTATGTTGCGAAGAAGCAACCTGAACGAGGTTTCTTTTGTCTAAGTGTTTTACTCAAGGGAGAGTTGGGCTTGTTCGCTAGTGAGAAGTTGGTTTGTTGAGCTAGTGCTTAAACCGTTGACAGCTTGTTAAGTGATAGCGGAAGATCATTGCTTGTCTCCTAAGATGGATGACTCGTTTAACCGTTATGAAGTACCGATGAGTTTTTCTAAGATTTGGTTTGAGAATGAGATGTTTATGGTTAAAGTGTTGGAGGCTAGTAAATTTAAAATGAATTTTGGAAGGAAGACTTCTCTCTTTAGAGTATGTTGTGGTAACGTTTGATGTCGGTAGTGACGTCGAGGTGTTTCAGCTATGTTAATGTGGTGCCCATCATGTTGTCTCTCAAATGTAAGTTGAAGCTTTGTGTAGCGCGTGTGGATGTATAAGAATATGGAAATATGAGCGTGGCGAGATAATGACCTTTTGTATGGGAAAGGTTAGTTACGTGTAATCAACTAAGGAAGTAAGGTTACAGACTTCGTAAATACTTTTGAATGGTATCACAGTTTCTTTGAAGCAAGTCGATGAGCATTGGTGGATATCTGAGCTACGTGAGACCATTTTGTTGTGACAATGGTGATAACTCGATTAAAGTCGAGTAAAATTTTGAGATCTTCGATGATGTTTTGTTGTTTTGTCAATGTTGTCTTTTTGTGCCAGAAGAAGGAATATTGTGTTCATCTCAACAATGTGAAATTTTGCGTAATTAATCTTTTAGGAATTTGATATTTGGACAACGACGCGAATCAAAGTGGTTGAGAATTGTTGATCGTGTGGTTGGTCACCACCTAAGTAAAGTGAACTTGATAAGAAAATGATCGTGCAGAGTTGGTTAGGGTTAGAGTATCGCGTTACCCATGTGAGGCAATCAAGGATCGCAAGTGATGGTCGTGTAAGAGAGTATCGATGCTAGCTCCATATGCTATCGGTACTCGTGTGTTTGATAGTTAAAGCTTCGAGTTAATGATTGATTTACATTGGAAGCCCGAGAAGAAACTTTTGATCGTTTTTCAATGGGTACAATGCTATGAGAATATATAAGTTCGATGGCTTTTGATGACCTCGAGATCTTCTTGAGTGTGCTTTAGAGAATGATGTAATGTTGTAGAAGATTTCTTCTTATGTGGTATAGTGGTTAGAATATGATGAATTTTGAGAGTGCACAATTTTGATGGGATTAAGATGAGTTATGGTATAACCCTTGGTGCATACCGTTTGATGTTTTCAGCAAGGTGAGATCCAAATAGAAAGTCTGCTTGGTTTGTTTGCGAGTTTGGTTGTACGATACTACGATGTGTACATGTTACCTCTTGATGAGAGATTCGAGGTCTATGTTGGGACCTTATCATTTGGTGGGATTTCATGTGATGGAAAATCCTAGTGAGGGAACAAATAATGTGTTTTATAGACACGTTATAGTTTGGAGAGTAAGTCTCTTACGTGAACCGAGTTTTTAGGAGCTACTTTAGTTGTTGATATGAGTTATCATGACCAAGTTTAAGGTAAGTGCTTGAGGCAAGTTGAGACGCCGTTCATTTTTGAAAGTCCTGTATCGGGCAAGTAGTGATTTTGATAAGGATGTCATCAGAGTTATAGTCTCCTTCAGGGATTTACCACGAGAGGAATTATTTTATCTTGGTTGCAACGGTTGTGCAACTTTTTGTTCCCTTGAATTGTTTGGAGTTGTGAAAAGATTTTGTTGTACATCAACCTTTTGGGTTCTACAACATAAGTTACGTTTCTTGATGAAATGTTTGGGGTGACATTTGGTTAAGGCACCGTCGGGTTTGTTCCATGGCTTTGGTTATGCACTAAATAATAATGGATCTCTTTAAAGGAATGGTTAGTTGAAATGGGTTTGTACCGAGGGAGGATGGATTCCTGCTAAGAGAAAGAATCCTTTGAGACTATGTTGTATTGTTAGAAGACATAGGTTATAATTGACAAGTGTTGTGAGAGATCAGAGTAGTGCAGCGGGAAATCTCCAAGAACATCAAAGAGTTGTTAAGGCTCTAGCATCTTCTTTGTTTTAGGGGTATAAATTTCGAGGACGAAATTTCTTTTAAGGAGGGGAGAGTTGTAACAACCCAGATTTTTGGGTTAATAAATCAAGTCTCGTGCTCGGGTTATGAGGCTTTATCTTGAAAGTTTAAGTAAGTAAGGGTTTTAGGTTTGGGCCTATTATTTTGGAAAAGAGGGTTTTAATTTTAAATATATATTATCGGTGGAAAAAGAGGGAAGAGATGTGATGGAGGAAAGATAAAAGGAAAAAATGGATAATGAAGAGAGATAAAAAGAAAAAAGAGAAAGTAAGGGGAGAGTTTTAATCTTTGATCTATGGAGATCGAGCCATCCGTTATCAACACATCTACCGCCATTGTGTTCATCTCATTAAGACGAGTTCACCGGTACTATGACACCGCCACCGGAGTTGTCGTTGGAGGGGCTGAGAGAGAGAGAGAGCATCTGATTATTGAGTTGAGGGGGTTAGAGGCTCAAAATGAAGAACGAAGGCCACTATCGGATTCACCTACTCGAGGATAGTATACCATTAAGAGCCGCCGCACTAGCCACCATGAGCCGCCACCGAGTCGATCCGACCCAAGCCAGTCTGCCAAGCCGGCCATCTGAGCCAAGCCGAGCTAGCCATCGCGACGCCAGCCGCCTACGTTGACCGTTGACCTGCCGTTAACGTTTTTGGGGAGACCCTACCTAAGGGTTTCTCGATGTTCTGAGTTTGTTGGCGCAATCTGTTTCCCCAAATTCAAACTTGGTAAGATGTTTTATGCATTTCACCTTGTGTTTGAATAAGGTATGCATGAAATTAATTTAGTTTCATATTTGTTGGTATACGAGGATTATTCAGGATCGGATATCAAACCAAGTGGAATATTAGGGGAAATTGGATGAGGATTTTAGCGTTATTGGCTTAAGGTTAGTACACCTCGAACTCTTATTGGTTCATGAGCATCATAAATGTGATTGATTTATGTGCTAGTGTCTGCAAAATAGATTGCTGATAAATACATATGTTTGTGTACCGATAGTATGAGATTTGATATCGATGAGATGCATGATGATGCTATGAATATGATGAGACTTGTAGAGGCTTTAGATATAGTTTAGGATCGTTTGAGATGCACGTATGACTATTTGATGATTGTTTGATTGATTGAAATATTTATGATGACTTATATGTTTATTCAAAAAGATCGATGAAATTTGATGGACATAATATTAAATATACTAATTATTGGTAATATTCGAATAAATGATTATAAAGCTGGTAATTAATATTAATCAAATGAATGCGTTAGTAAACAAACACTAATGACTTTCAGGAGCTTTAGGGATTGAATAAGCATTGTAATATAGTAATTTAAAGAAATTGTGTGAACCCGTGAATAGGGTATCGACACGAGCTTTGGCTGTATCATTATGCGATTAGGGCTCGTATCGGTACAGGACGACTCGTAACGATACTTATGGAAATTCAAGATTTCTAGTTAGAAATTTTAGTATCGGTAAGCGAGTGAGTATCGATACCTGAGGGTATCATATCGATACTTGTGTATGAGTACTAATACCTGATACGATAAATAATCTATATATACAAGTTAAGGATGGAAACTGATATGAATATTAATAATTGAATTACGACTTGAATAAATGTGATAACATGGATTAATGGAGATAATAAATGAGATTAATTCTATACTCCTACATAATGTATTAACAATTCGATAATATAAAATAAATAATGTGTTGGCGAGTAGCAACAATAGGAGGATCCTTGGGATCACGTTGCATGTATGTCGGGTAGGCATTTGATTGATTTCATGATTTGATTGATGGGATTCGGATACCCAAGATTGTACTAAAGTACTTTCTCCTTTCTTCATGTGCAATTGATGTCTAGGTGATCCCGAGTGGCACTCGCTACTTGATGGCTACGTGATTCTGAGTATGCGATATTTCTCTACCTAATGTCTTGGTGATCCCGGGTAGATAACCCAGCTTGTACCTTATGGCTAGGTGATTTTAGGTATGTAGTGAGGGTGGGTACTCGATGTCTATGTGATCTCGAGTACGTGTGTGCTTAGCCTAATGTCTAGGTGATTCCAGGCTAAACTGGTTTGGTTACCATAGTTTGTGGTTGAAACCTTGTGTGCTTTTGCCTAGATGATCTGATGAGATCTCGGGTATGGTTGGGCCTTGTGTGCCACATATGATGATTTTCTATGGTGAGAGCATGTGTTTAAGCGACTAGTGGTAGCACCGTGTGTTTATTTATCTCTCCCTATTGCTCGTACTAACTTGTATGCTTATGTTTATGATAAGCATGAAGTATAGTAGAGTAGATGTATACCAGTGAGCTTTGTAAGCTAAAAGTTCAGAATCGTTATTTATGTGCGTAGATTGATCGTCGGATCGTAGGATCAAGGAGCGGTATCAGTTCAGGATTCCAGTACATGGTGGTTTTTTGGAGTACGATACTTGGGTTTAGTGGGCTATGTATTCATATGACCTTACGTGGTCGAGTTTATAATTCTTACTTTTGAAATTGAATTAATTAAGTCAAATATTTGAATGTTTTAAATTAAAGTGGAGCTCATTTGTAATGATTTAACTATTTATTTATATTTTCAACCATTCGTTTTACATGATTTTAGAAATTAACTTATTAGGCTAAACAAAATTGAGAAATTTTATGGTTTGGTTTGTGCTTGAGTGCTAAATGTGATATCTAGGTCGAAGGTGTTACATTTAGTGGTATCAGATCTTAGGTTTAGCCAATTCTAGGAAACTCTGTGGTGGTATAGGTGTTTTAGTAAGGTGTATAGTTAATACAAGCCCTTAAATTGAGTTCGTACTCTTTAAGACTAGAATCATGATGGTGTGTCCAATGTTACAACGATAAGATGGTTGCGATCGTTGCCGATAAGGCCGAGTTAAGTGCTGAGCCGCTCATGGGATTAATTCCGAAGGCGAGGTCGCCCCAAATTATTGAGATACAAGTTAGTTGAATGATGCCGGAGTCGATGAGGTATCCTCCTCCCGCCACTTGAATCGTGTCTTCGTTGCTTGTTGAAGACGTTCTGAAGCCTTCTGATACGTTATGAGAGTTGTGGCAAAGAATCTTCATCGTTATGTGTGAATAAAGTCCGTGTTGTGTGTAACGCCCTAGTTTTGGGCCTAGAGGTTTATAGGCTGATTAGACGGTCTAGTGGACCGGGTTAGTGATTCGAGTCAGATTCGAGATTTAAAATCGGATTAAATATTTTTGGATAAGAAAAATATTTAGGAAAATATCTAAAATTCATTATTAAATATTTGGATATTTTTGGTAAAGTCAATTTTGGAAAATAATTTTTTGAAATCGAACATTTTGGGCTAGTGACTAAAATATAAAGATTAGAAATTGTTTTTAGTGACTATTTTATAAAAGATTCAGAACTTTGAATCTTTAAGGAGTTAATTTACCAATTGGTCTAATATGAGTTTTCTCTCAATTTGGATTATTTTTAATGAGTTTTAATTAAGGAAATTAAAAGGGATTTAATTAAGGAATGTGGTTATTTCCTAAAATCACTTTTGACGTAACTTCCTCTTCTCAAAATTTTCTCTTAACTTCTCTTCATCCAAACACTTTCTTTTTCATCAGAAAACTAAGGTAATGTTCTTGATTTCTTAAACCTTTGATTTCTTAATGGATTTCTCAACTTTATTTTCCAAAATCTTATTGCATTTCTTTGTTTTCCAAGAGAAAACACCCAATTGAGAGAAAACTCACTTATTGGAGGTAAGACTCGTTCTTCTCCTCTAATGAATGGTTATTTATCTAAATCCCCAAGTTCTTGACTCTTTATAAATGATTTCTATCGATTTTTAATGGTTTAATTATGGAATTTGGCTAAATCATGATTTATTTGATGAGTTTATATGATTTTTGAATTGAAGCTGTTTTGTTGGGTTCTTGATTGATTTTAATTGAGAATTTGATGTTTTATAATTTTAATGGATTGACTTTAACATTGGAACCTCAAAGCTTTGTGAATCTCTAATTTTCTAGGTTGCTAATTATGTGTTTTTGAGAAGTTGTGGAGCCTTAATGTATGTTGATGGTATAAGGCTAGTGTTAGATTGTTTTTGGATGTCAATTAATGGATTGAAATGTTAGATTATGGCTCGGTTGTGTTTAGGTTGAGTTGAAAGGTGTTTTCGGTTATTTCGAAAGGCATTTGAAGGTTGTTTGTGAGTCGAAACTAAGGAGTGGTGTTGCTGGGATTATGAATACATGATGATGCATTAATCCTCTATTGTTATGTATTAAAACAGGGGAGAGTGAACCTAAGGCTGTTGGTGAAGCTTTAGAGGCTTCGAACACTTGTTTTTGCATCGGCGAATAAAGCTTTGCGTTGTCGGTGAGTGAGAACGTGTATTTCAGCTTGAAATAGTTTAAAGGTGATATTGGGAGTTTAAACTTTGCTTGAAATGCTGGTTTAAACTCAAAAGTAAGTATAAAGAGATTTCTCACTCGGTCGTGCTTTTACGAAATGGTTTTTATGCACTTGTTTTAAATGACATGGTACCTACTGTTAAAACATGTTTTAAAGTATGCTACGTACTGTTTCTAATCATATAATAATGATGGATACATTGGTACATGATCCATGTAAGTATGTGAAAATACTTGTTTTAAAGCATGGTTTGTTATTTTGAAAGTTGAATGGTTTGGTTTTTAGGAAGCATGCCTCTAGTTTACCTTTTGAAGCATAATGTCGTGATTCGATCTTAATTTTGTAATGCTTTGACTTGGATTGATCCTTGGTTTAGTTGTGTATAAGTTTGAGGCATGTTAGAATGTGTATGGATCCTTGAAAGCATGACAAATCAGTAAAATGGGACATTACATGTCCAAGCGTATCAGGATGCATGTCTCTATACCGGTATGGGTAAGCTATTTTTGGGACTGTGTTTCGGTACACGGGAAACTATTTCAGTATGAGCAACGGCATTTTACATGGCGTACTGATACGCGAAGAGCTGTATCGGTACGGTTTTGAGCTACTAGAATTTGGGATTTTGAGGAATAGCAAAGCGTACCGATACACTTGCTCGTGTACCAGTACGAGCATCAATTGTTATAGTTAATATGATGTCTGGAAGTTTCTGTTTCTTCTATTTTGGTCCTAAAGGATATGTATGTAATTGAATGAGTTTGGATGATTGTTTGAGGCTGAAACTTGACATGTGGGCATGTATTTTGACTAATTAGGATTTGGTTACTATAAGTATGCACACTATCAGTATGCACACTATAGGTTATAATGTTGCATCTAAGTAATATAAAAGAAAAAAATGGACGTAATTCGAGTTTAATCTTTACGGGTTTGTTTTGGCAAACCCAATGTAGCTTGCTCGGTTCGATCTTGCGTCTAGACCAGGTTAATGGGGTTACAATGTGGGTATGGATAACTAAGTTTTGAAATTGATTAGTGGGTGCACAATGGTTGGGGACCCTTTGTTTGCTCAAAAATGGAGTCTCGTTAATACTTGGAAAGTATCATCGCCTTTTTCAAGGGCATTTTTCGGAGATAGTGGATTCAGGATCCACTAGTTCGTTAGAATGTGACCGAAGTTAAATGTCCTACAGGTTTGATGGAGCTACCTTATTGAGAGTTGTTGCATCTTAGAAATTTCTTTGGTTAATCAAGTCTGATGCTAGCTAGTAATGTTGAGAGTTGTGCTCGAGTTCAGAGTAATTCTCAAAACCAACCCCTTTGCTCCAGGCCCGGAGACAATTCTCAAAACCAACGCCTTTAAGACATGTTTAGAGTAATTCTCAAAACCATAAAGTTAAAAGCATGAAAACATTACATTCATTTTGTTTCTTCCCTTTGTATATATCTTTTGCCTATTTCCTTTTCAGGTCTTCAGATATCATTAACATAAATGAATCCGAGTCTGACTTCAAGGTTGACTTTGAATTACCTCTATGCTTTGAAGAAATTAGAAATATTGACGATGAGGAAGAATATGATGTACCCAGTGATATGCTCATAATGGTAGAAGAAGAGGAAAAGCAGATTCTACAATATAAAAAGGAACTAGAAATATTAAACCTCGGTACCGCAGTAGAAAAACGAGAGGTGAAAATTGGTGCTACCATCACAACCAAAACTAGGCAATGTCTTATTGAGCTTTTGAAAGAATTTAAAGATATTTTTTCTTGGCCGTATCAAGATATGACCGGCCTTGACACCGACATCGTCATGCATAGGCTCCCTATAAAGGAAATATGTGAACCTATAAAGCAAAGGCTTAGAAGAATGAAGGCTAAAACACTTCTCAAGATCAGGGATGAGGTAAAAAAATACGATGCAGGATTCCTTGAGGTAGCTAAGTATCCAAAATGGGTAGAGAATATTGTCCTAGTACCGAAGAAGTACAGATGTGTGTTGACTACAAAGACCTCAATAAGGCAAGCCCAAAGGACAATTTCCCGCTCCCGCATATTGACACTTTAGTCGACAATACATCTGGTCATTCACTCTTCTCTTTCATGGATGGTTTCTCCGGGTATAACCAGATCAAGATGTGCCCATAAGACACGGAAAAGACGACTTTTGTAATGTTATGGGGGACTTTTTGCTATATAGTGATGCCCTTTGGACTTAAGAATGCAGGGGCAACCTATCAGAGGGCTATGGTCACTCTTTTCCATGATATAATGCATAGAGAAATAGAGGTATACGTCGACGATATGATCGTTAAATCTCGATCCGAGGAGGAAAATTTGGTCAATTTAGAAAATCTCTTCTGAAGATTGAGAAAATTCTAGTTGAAGCTCAACCTGACTAAGTGCATATTTGGGGTCACATATGGGAAGTTATTGGGTTTTGTGGTGAGCGGAAGAGGAATAGAGATTGATCCTAATAAGATAGAAGCTATACAGGAACTCCCACTACCTCAAACACAAAAGGAAGTTCGAGGTTTTCTGGGACAATTAAATTATATTGCACGCTTCATTTCCCAACAAACTAATAAGTGTGATCCAATGTTTAGGTTACTCAGGAAGAATAACTCGGGGACTTGGGATGAAGAATGTCAAGCGGTTTTGGAAAATATCAAAGAAAAGCTGAGCAATCATCCAGTATTAGTACCACCTGCTTCAGGGAGACCACTGATCTTGTACTTAACGGTCTATGAAAATTCCATGGGCTGTGTGTTAGGGCAACATGACGATACTAGAAGAAAAGAAAAGGCGATATATTACTTGAGCAAGAAATTCACTGACTGTGAAACCATATATTCTTCGATTGAAAAACTATGTTGTGCTCTGGTATGGGCAGCTAAAAGGCTGAGACAATATATGCTTTATCACGTTAAATGGCTAATCACGAAGTTAGACCCACTGAAGTTCATGATGGAGGCGTCGGCTCTATCAGGAAGGTTAGCACGTTGGCAAATGTTGTTGTCAGAATTTGATATCCAATATGTGAGCCAGAAAGCAATAAAAGGGAGTGCCATAGCAGACTTTTTGGCAAGTCGTGCTTGTGATGATTATAAAGCATTGAATTTTAATTTCCTTGATGAAGATTTGATGTGTATTACAGAGGATGATGAGGTTTCGACAGAATCTCGAGTTATGAACTTTGATGGTGCAGCAAATGCGTTAGGGCAAGGTATATGGGCAGTTTTGGTTTCGCCAGAAGGAAATTATCACCCGTTTACCAGTCGTTTGAAATTCTTCTGCACTAATAACATGGCAGAGTACGAAGCTTGTATAATGGGACTAAGAGAGGCTATAAAGAAGAAAATTTGTACCCTAAAAGATGCAAAGTTGGTGGAGTACCACAAGTTGGTCCTTGAGTTGACCAATGAATTTGATGAGATCACTTTCAAGTATCTTCCCAGAGAAGGCAACCAAATGGTTGATGCTTTAGCCACCTTAGCCGCCATGTTTAAGGTAAATGAGGGTTCAGAGATGGTGCTTAACAGATTATGTATGCTAGAGTCCCCAGCCCATTGTTATAATGTGGAAGAAGAAATGGATGTATTGCCCTGGTATCATGACATCTTGCAATATAAAAAATTCTAGCAATACCTGCCACAAGCTATAGAGAATGAAAAGAAAATGATCAGGAAAATGGCATCAGGGTATGTCCTTGATGGTGAGATTTTATACAAGAGAAGTCGTGATCAAGTGCTTCTAAGATGTGTGGGAGCAAAAGAGGCTCAATTAATTGTGAAAGAAGTTCATGAAGGAATTTGTGGAACCTATCCTAGTGGTTTCACCATGGCCGGATGGATCATGCGCCTGGGGCATTATTGGTCAACCATGGAAGGTGATTGCATCAACTATTCTCGCAAATGCCACAACTGCCAAATCTATGCTGATAAGGTTCATGTGCCGCCTCAGCCTCTTCATGTTATGACAGCGCCTTGGCCATTTTCCATGTGGGGCATTGATGTTATTGGTCAGATTCACCCTAAGGCATCAAACGGACATCGTTTTATCCTAGTAGCCATTGATTATTTCACGAAGTGGGTAGAGGCAGCCTCATATGCTAATATCACCAGTTCCACGGTTTGCAAGTTTTTGAAAAAGGAAATCATTTGTCGATACAGCTTGCCTGAAAGTATCATCACCCACAATGCTTTTAATTTGAACAACAGGATGATAATTGCAGTCTATGAGTAGTTCAATATCAAGCATCATAAATCTGTGGTATATCGCCCAAAGATGAATGGGGCAGTGGAAGCTGCGAACAAGAACATTAAGAATATAATTGCAAAAATGACTAATACCTATAAAGATTGGCATGAGAAGTTGCCTTTTTCCTTTTACGCTTATCAAACTACAATAAGAACTTCCACTGGGGCAACACATTTCTCATTGGTATATGGAGTAGAAGCAGTGCTACCTATTGAGGTTGAAATACCATCGCTACATGTCTTAATGAAAGCAAAGTTGGAAGAAGAAGAATGGGTTCAAGAAAGATATGATTAGCTGAACTTAATTGAAGAGAAAAAACTGAAAGCATCATGTCATGGGCAAGTGTATCAGAGAAGGATGATAAGGGCTCATGAGATGAAATTTCACCCAAGAGAATTCCAAGAATTAGATTTGGTGTTGAGGAGGAAGCTCCTAATCCAAAGCGATGCTCGAGGAAAATGGGCACCGAATTGGGAATGACCTTATATTGTAACAAAGGTTTTCTCAGGGGGAGCATTAATTTTAGCCGAAATGGATGGAGACAAACTCCAAAACCCGATAAATTCATAATTGGTTAAGAAGTATTATGTTTGAAGGAGAAAAATAAGGAAAAAGAAAGAAAGAAAGAAAGAAAAAGAAAAAAAAAAAAAAGAAAAAAGATAAAAAAAAAAGAAGAAAGAAAATGGGGGGTTCAAAATGAAAACCCGAAAGGGCATTTTGAAACAAAAGAAAGGGTTTGCGTTGAAATCCCGTAAAGGGCGGCTCAGACAATTTGCAAATAAAACCTTCCTCGGGGATTGGCTTGGAGCTTCATATCCTTCCGCATAATCATTATGTTTGGGGTCTTCTCAGCATGTAGACATTCAAGGCATCTTATGAAGTCATGACAAGAGAAATTTTGGTTTATGATATATGAATACCTATTCATTTCCTTGTAATTTCTTTTTGTGTTTGCCACAATACCAATAAAGTTTTGTTGTGTAGACCTTTTCTTTCCTTCTTTGACATCTTTCCATAAAGCATCTTGCATTGAAATGAGAATTAAAATTTGACATCACTTGAAATGCATATAAGATTTTTGAGTATTACTTTGAAATTTATCTAGAGGGGTATTGGAACTATGAGGTATTCAGTGGTCAAATTTAGATCTTAGGACGCAAAAAGCAGCAAAACTAATAAGGAAATTCAAGATGGAAATAGGTTTTGCTACAAACCTCTGCAGAAAACCCTCAAGAGATGCTTTGATATTACTTTAAGGCAGTATGTTGCAAAACAGAGATGCTTACACAAGATAAATTGTCTTCTACAACAATGAGACCAATTTTACATACATTGGAGGAAATAGCTAAGGCTGTGAGATATTGGAAGAGCAGTAAGATTCTAGGAAGCTTGTCACTAAACATTGATGTATCAACTACAATGATAACAGAGTGTTGAAGAATATGAGGATGAAGTCAATTCTTCCAATCAGGAGTACAAGATAACTGGATTGAGTAAGCAAATGTGCAAAGATCATATGAAGCAAGGAAGTGCTAAGAATGAGAATGGTAAAACACAAGTGATGGAGATGACTATCTATGATTATTTAGTCTACCATCGAATCATACAGTCACAATTTTGATAGGATTTTCCCATGCATTATGGCAAATTGATGCATTTCCCATATCCTCTCAAAGTTTCACTCTTAGGTGTTTTAGCAACAAAGAGCTTTCCTGTTTGAAAAATCAAGGTAAAAGTCACAGGAAAGGATAAATGTATTGTCCAAAGTAATTTTGAACCCACGATGCGATGAAGCAGGCAATGTTGAAGATTATTTTCTAATGAATGTACGATTGAATTTTAACAACAAGAAATGGGTGAAGCCAGCTAGTATTGAAGAATGAGTCATTTAGAAATCATACCATCTTTTTTGATGGTATGGGCCAAAGCAGATACACGCCATCAGTTGCCAGAGTTGAGAAAATGTTTGAGATGATATAATCTGAGTTTCCCGGAACTTCACAGTTTTCTACTGTATTGATTAGGAAAAATGTTAAGAAAAACAAGCAAAAGGGATAAGACATGTATTTACGACTAGGTATCCCTAGGGGCATATGCATCTTAATTGGATCATTTGCAATTATTTTTGACAGGTTTATTTTGAATTTGCTCATTCATCCAAGCGTATGGAGGATAAAGTCATCTTTTGGAACCTGCTTATCTATTCAAGCACGAGGATAATAGAACCTGCCTATTCGTTCAGGCATTTGGATAATGGAACCTGCTTATCTATTCGAGCATGAGGAGAATAGAACTTGCCTATCCGTTTGGGCATTTGGAGAGTGGAACCTGCTTATCTATTCGAGCATGAGGAGAATAGAACCTGCTTATTCGTTCGGGCATTTAGAGAATGGAACCTACTTATCTATTCGAGCATGAGGAAAATAGAACTTGCCTATCCGTTCGGGCATTTGGAGAATGGAACCTGCTTATCTATTCGAGCATAAGGAGAATAGAACCTGTCTATCCATTGGGGCATTTAGAGAATAGAACCTGCTTATCTATTCGAGAATGAGGAGAATAGAACCCACCTATCCGTTCGAGCATTTGGAGAATGGAACCTACTTATCTATTCGAGCATGAGGAGAATATAACATGTCTATCTGTTCGGGCATTTGGATAATGGAATCCGCCTATCTATTTGGGAATTTGGAGAATAGAACCTTCTCATCTATTCAAGCACAAGGAGAATAGAACCCGCATGTCGTTTTAGGCATAAACGGTTTGGTAATCGGTGAAAATCAGTGTCTTCTTTTCTTTGCTCTATTCCTGTTTCACCAAAATGACCAAAGAGGGGCAGTTGTTGTCACTGAATTTTCACCTAACTTCCTTTTTTAACTATGTCATTTTTCTTTAGCTGAAGCAGGACCGTTGGATCAAGGGGCCGATCCAACGGTGTAGATCATGCCAGCTGGGGATGATATAGAGCCACACTTCTTAGCCGTTTGATCAGGATACAATTTGACGGCCCAGATTGCTTCGGGGTGTTCACGCAAATCACCAATCGTGTGTGGCAACCACATGCACGACGATTCAGCTCTGGCCGATCACTTTATCATCTCCGACACTTCACGCGCTTCGATTGTTCCTCGCTGGCACCGTTCGAATCATCAGAAACTTGTAAACAGAGGAACAAGAGGGTTAAATCCTTAGATTAGAGCACATCAATTCAAGATAAAGATAAAAGGGAATTAAATCCCTAAATTGAAGCCCTAGCTGGAAAACTAGAATCCAAAACGGGAAAGGTTGATCCCTAAATTGGTGCCTTAGCAAGAATCCAGCAATGATCATATTAAAGTAATGAACAAAAATGCAGCAATCTTAAAATCAGAGCCGAGACAAGATCAAATGAGAAAGATATTAGGGATTCGGGCTTAAACATCAAGCAATTCTGTAACTATATAAACCCTTTGTAATTCATGTAACAACACACAACATTTTTGGAGAGAAATCACACATAGCAATTACATAATAGCATTCGGAATTTGTAGGAGCAAGCAATTTGTAGTCATCGTTCAGAAATAATAAAGAAAAGCAAGTTCTGGTAATTTTCCTATCTATTTACATTCTGTTTCAGTTTAAATAAAGAATAAAAGAGTTGTCTTACCTTTTTTGTTCGAAACGCCGAGGAATTTGGTTTTGATGTAAAATCTAGTGGGAAAACGCAATTTCGAGGTCACCGGAATCTGGAAATTTGATCAGAATCTGGGAATTTAGCCGCCAGCAATAGCGGCCGGTGCCGGTGGAAGGCGGCTGGCACGGCGGATGTTCATCGTGTTCTTCATTTCATGAAGAACACAAAGAACACATCAGAGAATTATAATGAAACTCGTTTTGATCCGCTTGGAAATAAAGAAAGAAAATTAATTATGTTTATAATTTCAGTTATTTATACTAACCCGTTTGACCTGACCCGAACCCGGATATAGCCTGCGCCTTTCTTCCCTGAATCTTACGCCGCGACTCTTCAGTTTTCAATTGTTTCAATTTCGTCCTTTTTTCCTTTCAATTCGGCACCTAATTTAAAATTGTTTTCAAATTAACCTTCACATTTTATTTTCTTTCAATTTAGTCCATGATTTAGATTTTCTTTTTTAAAAATATAAAAAAATCTTTTTTCTTTATTTAATTTTAAGTAATTACTTAGTTATTTATTTATTTAATTAATTGTTTCTTTCCTGTCTTTATGCAAACATTTGTGTATTAAAACTTTAAGATTAGGGACTTAAAACCTAGATTAGTGACATGTATGTTGTAAAATATTCTTCATTTTCAATAAAATACACTTAATTATATTTAAACCTTAATAATTAAAAGGAATATGGACATTTCTTTAGGACTATTCACTACTTAGACTTTAATTAAAATCCATTAACACATTTAATTTTCCTGTTGATTTGTTAAAAAAGTGAAAATTTAATTAATGCGATGTTTTATCAAACGAGAATAACGAGTTAGCGCCAGGAGTGTTGGCGATGATTAAAGTTCATTTTCCGGGCGATAAGGCCGATAAAATAGATTTACATTCACTTTGCGGACAAATAAATCGAAATTTTGTGAACTTGCACATTCCAGTTTTAAAAATGCTTTTTGAAATCAATTAGGTACCAATTTTTTGGCGTTGTGGGGGTGCTAATCCTTCCCCACACGTAATCGACCCCCGAACCTGTTTTCTCTTGTTTTCGTAGACCAAAATGTAATTTTGATAAATAAAACTTTTTATCAAAATTCCTTTGTCTCAAAAAGTGGTCCAATCACACTTTTTTAAAAAAAATATTGGTGGCGACTCCGTGATTTTGTAAAGTTTTCCAAAATGTCAAAACCTCCTAAAAAAGGGTTGCGACATATTGATATTAATTTATCATCACCTACTTCTTGGGTATTAGATACTAGTTGTGGTTCTCATATTTGTACATTTGTATAAGGACTACAAAAGAGTAGAAATTTGAGAAAATGAGAGGTGGACCTACGGGTTGGTAATGGAGCAAGAATTGATGCATTAGCTATAGGAACATACACTTTATCGTTTCCTAGTAGACTTAATTTATTTTTAGAGGATTGTTATTTTGTGTCTAGTTTGACTAAAAACTTCTTTTCGGTTTCTTGTTTAGACAAGATTGGTTTTGTGATAATTATTAAGAATAATTGTTGTTCTTTTATCTCGATAATGTTTTCTATGGTGTGTCACAATTAATAAATGGCCTCTGTATTTTGGATCAAGAGAATTCCATTTACAACATAAATATGAAAAGATCAAAACAAATGACTTTAATCAAACTCATCTTTGGCATTGTTACTTGGGTCACATAAGTGAAAAACACATTTCAAAACTTCATAAAGATGAATTTTTGATACATTTGTTTTCGAACAACTTGATGTATACGAGCCTTGCTTATTGGGAAAAATGACCAAAGCTCATTCTAATGGTAAAAGTGAGCGAGCAAGTGATTTATTGGGACTAATACATAATGATGTATGTGGACTAATGAATACACAAGCTAGAAGAAGGTTTTCAATACTTCATTACTTTCACAGATGACTTCGGTAGATATGGGTACATTTACCTAATGCATCATAAATCTGAAGTCCTTGAAAAGTTTAAGGAATTTAAAAATGAAGTACAAAACTGACTAGGAAAAAGCATTAAGGCCCTTCGATCAGATCGAGGAGGAGAATACTTAATCTTATAGTTTGGTGACCTTCTTAAGGAATATGGGATTGTCTCACACCTCCTGGTACTCCACAATGGAATGGAGTTTCCGAAAAGAAGAAATCGAGCACTGTTAGACATGGTTCGATCAATGATGAGTCATGTTGATCTTCTAGTTTCTTTTTGGAAACATGCGCAAAAAATAATTGTTTTCACACAAAATGGTGTTCCATCTAAATTAGTTCAAAAGACGCCATATGAGATATGGACTGGGAAACGTCATAGTATGTCTTTTATGAAAATTTGGGGATGTGAAACTTATGTTAAACATAAGATGTCTACAAAGCTCGAACCCAAATCTCATAAATGTAATTTTGTGAGTTATCCTAAAGAAACTAAATGATATTATTTCTTCAATCTTACCAAAAAAAAGTGTTTGTTGCTCAAACATGAATCTTCCTAGAAAGATAATTTGTTTTTTAGAAAGGAAGTAAGAGAAATATTGAACTCAATGAAATTCGATGATCAACCACATATCATTGAACAAAAGATTGAACAACAACAAGTTCCACAAGTTATTGAGGAACATTCAACACTTTTGGAAACACAACCACTGCGAAGATCTTTGAGAAAACACAATAGGCCTGAGAAATATGGATTTCTTATCACATTGCATGGTGATGTTCTCTTCATAGATCAAGATGAGCCTAGGACTTATCAAGAAGCAGAGACAAACCCTAGCTTTGAGAAATGGCTAGAGGCCATGAAATTCGAGATGGATTCTATGTAAAAAAAACCAAGTTTGGAACTTGGTTGACCCACCTCTAGGGATTAAGCCCATAAGGTACAAATGGGTTTTCAAAAAAATTGGCATGGATGGTAATGTACAAACATACAAAGTGCAATTAATCGCTAAGGGTTTTGGTCAAATTCATGGTATAGACTATGATGAAACCTTTTCACCTGTTGTTATGTTTAAATCCATCTGGATCTTACTTATGATAGATGCATTTTATGATTATGAGAAAAGGCAAATGGATGTTAAAACTGCCTTCCTTAATGGAAACTAGATGATGATGTGTACATGACACAACCTAAAGGTTTTGTTGATTCAAAAGATGCCAAAAAATATGCAAGCTACAAAGGTCCATTTATGGATTGAAACAAGCTTCTCAAAGTTGGAATCTTCGTTTTAACGATGCAACCAAAGAGTTTGATTTTATCAAAAATAAATATGAGTCATGTGTTTTCAAGAAAATTAGTGTGAGCACTGTCATATTCTTAGTATTGTATGTGGATGACATACTGATAATAGGAAATGACATATCTAGCTTACAGTCTATGAAAACTTGGTTAGGAAAAATGTTTTCCATGAAAGACTTGGGTGAGGCAACATACATATTAGGAGTCAAGATCTATAAAGATAGATCGAGACGACTGCTAGGACTGAGTCAAAATACATACATAGAAAAGTACTGAAAAGATTCAGTATAGAAGAATCCAAAAGGAGTTCTTACCTATGAGACATGAAATTTCACTCTCGAAGGAAATATATCCTTCAACACCTCAAGAAAGAGAGCGAATGAGTAAGATTCCATATGCTTCAGCAATTGGATCTATCATGTATGCCATGCTATGTACTCGTCCAAATGTATCATACGCTTTAAGTATGACAAGTCGATACCAGGTAGATCTCGATGAAGGTCACTAGGTCGCAGTTAAAAACATCCTTAAGTATTTAAGAAGAACTAAGGATGCATTCCTTATATAAGGAGGTGAGGAAGAGCTAAGTATAAAATGTTATACTGATGTCATCTTTCAAATCGATAAGGATAATTCACGATCGCAATCGGGTTTTGTGTTCTGCCTTAATGGAGGCGTTGTGAGCTAGAAAGGTTCAAAGCAAGATACAGTAGCTAATTTTACAACAAAAATCTGAGTATAATGTAGCATGCGATGCTGCAAAAGAGGGTGTTAAGATCAAGAAGTTCATATCTGAACTAGGGGTTGTGTCAAGCATTTTGAATGCTATAGATCTACGTTGTTATAACAATGGATCCATCGCACAAGCAAAAGAACTCAGATCTCACCAACGATCTAAACACATACTTAGGCGTTACCATCTCATTCGAGAAATTATAGATCAAAGAGATATTGAAATGTGTACAGTATCAACAGATGATAACATTGTCGATCCACTGACAAAGCCTCTAACGCAGCAGAAGCATGATCGTCACACTAAGTCACTTGGTATTAGATATATGAGTGATTGGTCTTAGTGCTAGTGGGAGATTGTTAGAGTATGCCCAAAGACCAATCATAAGATGATTGTAAATGACATTTGTTTTTACCTTGTTCATTCATAAAGAGTCATTGCCATATTATTTTCAGTTACAATTCTGCGTGCATAAATAAACTGAATTATAATAAAGTCCTTTGAATAATATGATTATTCTGAAATGTTCTTAGTCGAGTATTATTGTGGGAATGGAAAACAATAATTCATTAAAACTAATATGTAGTTGATTAATGACAAAGTGTTGTCATTGACATGGAGATGTCAAAATCAATACATAAGTATGTGTTAGAGAATGACATACTGGACTAACATGTTATGAGCATGTTTCTTGGATTATTATGTGATAGTCACAATATTTCTCATTGTGATAACTACATGTATGATCCTCATACTTGAGATTATCATTATTTCAATATTGTGAGTGACATATTTTGATACAGTCAAACGTGTGTCGTAACTGACTACTCTATAAAGACTGATATTGGATATATCATAATATATGTAGTGGGATATGGTTGATCAAGATAGGATTTGTCCCTCCTACATAATAGGAGAATATTGTAGGCCACTTGATTGAGTAAGACTAGAAATTCATGGCCATGCTCAAATAAGTTGATATGAGATATCATAGTTATTCGTTTATAATAGTCTACTCAAGATATCTAGAAATATTAGATGGACTATACAAGTGTGATTGTTCTATGACTTGTGTCCAATTTAGATATAAAAGACAAAATGATGTAATACATGAAAAAGAGTTAATCATGAAAAATTTATGTCGAATCATGATTTCTTGTAACTTAGGTGACAATGACATATTGCTAGATGTTAGTCATTGTTTGTAATATTAGAAATGTTCTAATATTTACTACTAACGTTACATGAACCTACAGGGTCACACCCACGGTTGAAATGAGCATATATTAAACGAATTATATATGTACAAATTTGTTGTACACGAATTTAGTTAAATTAATATATATTTGATATATATATAATTTAACTATTGGATAAATATTAAAAGAAAATAATTATTGTAATTATGACTCTTTTAATATATATAAATAATATAATTCGATTTAAATTAATATATATTGAAATCCTAGTTAAAGTTGAATTGAGATTATATATATTAATATATATATTAAAATCCTAATTAGTTGAATTGGGATTATATATATTAATATTTATTGAAATCCTAATTAAGTTAAATTGGGATTATATATATTTAATATATATATTGAAATCCTAATTAAAGTTGAATTAAGATTATATATATTTAATATATATATTGAAATCTTAATGAAGTTGAATTGGGGTTATATATACTTAATATATATATTGAAATCCTAATTAAAGTTAAATTAGGATTATATATATTAATATATATATTGAAATCCTAATATGAGTTGAATTAGAATTTCAAATACTATATAATGGCACAGGAGATCTAGCAATCATTAATGCTTTTGGAAAAACCCTCTAAATAGTTTAGAGAGTTTTATATGCTCGTTTCAATTGGGTGAACTACGTAGAGGTCGGAGTGTTATAATTGCGGCTTAGGAAATGTCATCGTGGAATCGTGATTGGATGTTGATAAGTGTTCAAAAGTACTATTTTTCTTACCCTTTTTACTCACATTATTGTTAGACTTAGGCTCATATTAGTTGCATAGTTAGCCATTCATGCATTAATCCATGTTTCCTTCAATCGTTGAGCTTGATTACATAACTTGGTGATTTTTGTGGAAATAGATGCTGCTTTGGTGTGTTTTTGTGTGTGTATGTGCAGGATCACTTGCCAAAGCAATGCCGAGCTAGTTGTCAGGGCAATGCATGAAGGATATGCCGAGCTAGTTGCCGTGGCGGTGCATGAAGGAGACGCTGAGCCGTTGCCATGGCATTTGTCGACAAAGACCAAAAGCAATATGGATGTCGAAATTCATGATTTTACAAGCCCAAGATGACATGGAGCAAGGTCCAAGCCCAAAGGAATTTGATTGCCATGCAGAGATTAAAGAAGAATTAAATTCCAAGAGGATAGGAGAAGTTCTAATAGGAATAAAATTATAATAAAGAATTATATTCTTTAAAGATAATTTAATTCCAACTCAAACTCCTCCTCAAAGAAGGACTTTGGCCTAGCCCTATAAATATCAAGGAGATTTCGACAATTCAAGGGGAGAGCAAGAGTTAATTTCGACAACTCCAAGAGAGGAAGCAAGGGGAATTTTCTAAAAGCATCTAGGGCAAGGAATTTTCGACAAGCTTCATCTTTTCTTCCTTGTTCGATTGGGTTCATGCTAGGGATTGTTTATCTTGTGTTTCTTTGGAACCTAGCCATGAACTAAATTTACTTGGCTATGGTTATTGTGTTTTGTGGTTGTGAGAAACTATTGGTTTTTGTTTAGGTAATAAGAGTTTGCACTTTTCTATTTCAAGGTTTATTCATTCTTGATTCTTATTATTGTTTTCATGAGTGAATTGGGAGAGGATCTCGTGATTTCATCCATTTATCTAATATCGGGAGAGTTAGATTCAAGAAACGAATGAATATGATCTTTATGCAATCCAATGATGGTGAAGATTAATCCGGCTTAGGAATAAGTTAAGGATTTCAACGGCTAAGAGGAGCGCAAGATTGGTTGTTGTTCACCCTTGATTCACGCAGGGATGTATTATCAAGGCATGCACAAGTAGCTAGAGTTTCGACTTAGGGATAAGAAGAAACCATTGAAGAACGCTCCGCCGAACCTTGAAGTTGCTGCCCGATCGCCCAAGTAGTTGCCCAACTAGTCGCCCAAGCAACCATCAATTAGTTGCCAAGGCAACCCGTTGTGCAAGTCGCCACGGCAACCGAGTTTGCCCATGCACTCTTTACCAAGACAATCCAATCGGCTATCACACCTCAACTCACGATAACCTAGCCTATCTCTCTCATTCGAATTCATCTTTTCTTTTACTTAATTGCTTTCTAGATTAGTTATTAGTTAAAACTTCTATAATCCTTCACTTGTGTTTTTACTTTTTACAAAGCAAGAGACTAGATTCTTGAAGTGGCACCAATCCTGTGGAGACGATATCTTTTATACTATAACTTGCGACGTGTATACTTGCACAATTGCGTAGCACTTATTACGCGCAACAAGTTTTTGGCGCCGTTGCCGGGGATTGGCAATAGCGACTTTGTTTTTATTTTCTTGCACATTCTTTTTATTTTTCTTGTTTAAAATTCAAAGGGCTAACAAACTTTGGTTTTGCATTGGTATATGACCGTATGCAGACCGACTTCACACTAATATCCCTTTGATCCAGAAATCGAACGAACCTTACAAAGACTTAGACGAAGGATAAGAGAAGCAATGGCAAATCAAGACGGCAATATTAATCAAGATGTTCGAGCAGGAGGAGGAGTGATTCTTGCACGAAACAGAACTATTCGAGACTATCTTGAAGAAGATCTTGATGGACTTAACCCGAGTTGTCGCACCCGAAATTGAAGCCGACCACTTTGAGTTGAAACCGGTAATGTTTAATATGATCAACACAATAGGTCAATTTGGTGGCTCAAAGAATCAAGATGCACGACAACATTTGAAATCTTTCCTCGAGATTTGCAACTCGTTCAAGATACACGGAGTCACCCCGATGTCTTACGATTAAGATTATTCCCTATTCACCGAGGGATAGGCGAAAGCATGGCTAAATAGCATTCTGCGGATCCATAGCATCTTGGACTGATCTTTGTCGTGATTTCCTTGCTAGATTTAATCCTACAAATTTAATCGATAAGCTTCAGAACGACATTACTTCTTTTCAAAGAGTGGATGATGAATCCATGTACGAGGCTTGGGAGCGATATAGAGAACTTCTACACAAATGCCCTCTACACGGATTCCCGTGTGGACTCAAGTAACAATGTTTTACAACGCGCCGAATACACCAACAAGGATGATGCTAGATGCCTTGGCAAACGACATACTCTTAGATAAGTCACCGAGAGGAAGCAATGCAAATTTTAAACAGGCTGGCCAAGAATGACTATCAATTCCCATCTACTAGAAGAGGAGGAGTTAGGCGCCAAGCCACAATACATGAACTAGGATCATCGATTCAATTTCGCACAATTGGCGCGTTAACCAAGATGGTCCAGAACATGCAAAAACCAAACAACACACATGAAGTCAAGGTAATTGATTCTTTTTGTGAGTTATGTGGCGATAACCACAATTCTTCCGAATGTATGCGAGAATCCGGAATCTAGCTTCTATGTGGGGAATTACAATCGGGCAACAACATGATGTCCAAAACATACAATCCAGCTTGGAAGAAGCACTCGAATTTTTCATGGAGTAATCCCAACAATGCTCTAAACCGAACAATCGTAATGCACAAGCATCGGGATTCGGTATAGAATATGCCACGCGACAATGGATGCCGCGGCAACAACCGACAACATCTAGTTCTTTGGAAAATTCTCTAAATGCTTTTATGATGAAAACTGAATCTTATATGGCTGAGAATAGTAATTTCATAAAAAGAATCGATGCTTTTATTAACAGACCGAGATGAGATTGCAAAACCAAGAAGCGGCAATCAAATCATTGGAAAATCAAGTCGGACAATTTGCTCAAAATCAAACACTAGACCACAAGGAGGTTTACCTAGCGATCTCAAAGTCGCAAGAGGAACGGCCATGAGCAATGTAAGGCAATCACCACCAGAAGTGGCCAACAACTTAGAGAGGTTCAAACCCGCTCGTCAAACAAAACTCCACAAAAAGATCACGACGAACCTAGTGGCAAAGCCTCGGATGCTGAACCGAGGATTGCCGCGGCAACCGGCAATAAACATGCCTCGACAACCGATGACGCCTCGGCTTCTTGTGATAAGCATGCCTCAAAGAACCCTGATTGATAACGCATCGGCAACTCGGATGTCCGGCAATGCCGTCAATCAGGTTTCAAACCAATGAAAGGATAGAAGATATCCGACTTCCACCACCATTCCCACAAAGGTTGAAGCGACAAAAGCAAGAATACCAATTCAAGAAGTTTCTTGATATCCTAAAGCAAGTCCACATCAACTTGCCATTGGTGGAAGCAATTGAACAAATGCCAAACTATGCCAAGTTTCTTAAAGACATTGTGTCCAAGAGAACAAGGCTAGGAGAGTTTGAAACAGATTGCATAGAGGGGATGCATGGCAATGTTGCACAATCGCATGCCGCCCAAGTTGAAGGATCCCGAAGTTTCACAATACCACTGTTCTATTGGAAATCACTATGTTGGGAAAGCACTATGCGACCTAGGGGCTAGCATAAACTTGATGCCTAAATCAGTTTTTTCGAAACTAGGAATCGGGAAGGCAAGACCTACAAATTGATTATGCTGCAGCTAGCCGACCAGATCCTATGTGCATCCGAGAGGGAAAAATCGAGGACATACTTGGTAAAAGTTGATAAATTCATTTTTCCCGCTGACTTTATTGTTTTGGATTGTGAAGCGAGATGAGCATGCGCCTATCATTCTCGGGAGACCATTCCTAGCAACAGGAGAACTTTGATTGATGTTGAAAAGGGAGAACTCACAATGAGGGTGAATGACCAGCGGGTAAAACTAAATGTGTTCCAAACACTAAGGCATGCCGATGATCCGAAGAATGCCAACTACTTCATGCCACGGCAGAATTTAACCGATGAGAATTTAGTTGCCTCGGCAACTACATTGCCGATCAAGAGGAACCCGAGGAGTATGAAGAACCGGTCGATGAGGAACAACCAGAAGAGGCAAATTGGCTAGTCAATCGACCAGGTACATACTTTGAACCACCGGACTACTCGGGTAAGGAAGGTAAGATCAAAAAACCCTCTATCGAAAATCCACCAATTCTTGAGTTGAAACAATTGCGAGCAATCAAATATGTATACTTAGGGATCGATAATACATTACCCGTAATTATTTCCTCTAAGTTACAGCCTGAGCAGAAAAGAAGTTGATCAACATGTTGAAGCTACATAAAAAGGCAATAGGGTGGACAATTGCCGACTTGAAGGGAATTAGCCGGCGGTGTGCATGCACAAGATCTTGTTGGAAGATGATCACAAACCTTCAATTGAGGCCCGGAGGAGACTGAATCATGCCATGAAAGGGGTTGTAATGAAAGAAATCATCAAATGGCTTGACGCTGGCATTATATACCCTATCTCCGATAGTGCGTGGGTAAGTCCGGTACAATGTGTGCGAAAAAGGGAGGTATAACAGTGGTAAGCAATGAAAATAATGAACTTATCCCAACCAGACTGTGACCGGTTGGAGGGTTTGTATGGACTATCGAAAGCTAAACAAAGCCACTAGGAAAGATCACTTCCCATTACCCTTTATTGATCAAATGCTTGACCGTCTTGCGGTAAACCCTTTTACTGTTTTTCTTGATGGTTATTCAGGTTACAATCAGATTGCCATAGCACCGTAAGATCAAGAAAAGACAACCTTCACATGCCCCTACGGTACTTATGCCTTCCGAGGATGCCGTTTGGATTGTGTAACGCCCCGGCAACCTTCCAAAGATGCATGATGGCGCTCTTTTCAGACATGGTCGAAGACTTCCTTGAGATCTTCATGGATGATTTTTCGGTTTTTGGTAATGACTTCGACGGCTGTCTCTGCAATTTAGAGAGGGTGTTGGCAAGATGCGAAGAAACAGATTTAGTCCTCAATTGGGAGAAATGCCAATTTATGGTAGATGAAGGAATAGTGCTCGGCCACAAGATTTCATCCAAAGGAATTGAAGTAGACAAAGCCAAGGTGGACGTGATCGAGAGATTACCACCACCAAATTCGGTTAAAGGAATTCGAAGTTTTCTCGGACATGCGAGTTTTACAGGAGGTTCATTCATAATTTTTCTAAAATCACTAAACCTTGTGTAATCTGCTTGAACAGGATAAAGTCTTCGATTTTGATGATTCTTGCACCCCAAGCATTCAAACCCTAAAGAAAAAGCTTGCCTCGGCACCCATTGTCGTTCCACCCAGTTGGACGCTACCTTTTGAGCTCATGTGTGATGCAAGTGATTTCGCGGTAGGAGCGATCCTAGGCCAACGCACGTAAGACCTTCCATGTGATATACTACGCTAGTAAAACTCTTAACGATGCTCAAGTGAATTACACAACAACGGAGAAAGAGTTACTAGTGTAGTTTTCGCATTTGACAAGTTCAGATCCTATTTAATTGGTACAAAGGTAATTGTTCATACGGACCATTCGGCAATCAAATACTTATTTGCTAAAAAGGATGCTAAACCTCGTTTGATTCGTTGGATATTACTTTTACAAGAATTTGATATTGAAATTAAGGACAGAAAGGAAAAAAAATCAAGTGGCGATCACTTATCACGTTTGGAACGCAATAGGGAGGAGGAGGCGGATCTAGAGATATGTGATGCATTCCCGGATGAACAAATTCTAATCGCCTCAAGAACCCTTGACGCCTCGGCAGCCCATGACGCCTCGGCAACCATGGATGCACACGCCTCGGCAATTTTGGGAGCGCGACACTATGGCGACATGCCTCGACAATACCCTGGTACGCAGATTTAGTTAACTTCCTTGTTTGTGGTATTTTTCCGTATGGCATTACTCACCAAGGGAAGAAGCGGTTCCGCTATGATGCTAAGCATTACTTTTGGGACGAGCCTCTTTTGTTTAAACAATGTGCAGATCAGGTTATACGTCGATGTGTCCCCGAAGAAGAGCAACAATGAATGTACTCGGCAATGCCATTCTTCACCCTATGGAGGACATTTTGGAGGAACTCGTACCGCGGCCAAAGTCTTGCAATCCGGTTTGTATTGGCCAACATTGTACAAAGATGCCCAAGACTTTTACAAGCAATGTGATCGTTGCCAGAGGACGGGCAATATCTCTAGGCGACATGAGATGCCACTCCAGAACATCATCGAGGTGGAACTGTTCGATATATGGGGGATCGATTTTATGGGACCTTTCCCATCTTCATTCGGCAACCTCTACATCTTACTCGCCGTCGACTATGTGTCTAAATGGGTAGAGGCAGCTGCAGTTCCCAACGACGATTCCAAGACCGTGCAACGATTTACTGCGAGAAAAACATATTTACGGTTTGGGATGCCGAGAGCAATTATCAGCGACGGGGGCAAGCATTTTGACAATGGACTAATTGCCAAGATGTTGCAACACTTCGCATATCACACAAGATCGCCACGGCATATCACCCATAAACCAACGGGCAAGCGTAAATTTCAACCGGGTTGAAGGGAATACTCGAGAAAGTTGTAAATCCCTCAAGGAAGGATTGGTCATTAAGACTAGATGACGCACTTTGGGCATATCGCACTGCATTCAAAACACCATTAGGTATGTCCCCCTTCCGGCTTGTCTATGGTAAAACATGTCATCTACCGGTGGAAATCGAGCACAAGGCGTACTGGGCAATCAAGACCGTGAATATGGATTGGGGAAGTGCCGGACAAAAGCGCTTGATGGATCTCAATGAGATAGAAGAATTTCGTGCACTCGCCTATAACAATGCACGAATCTACAAGGAGAAAACAAAGCGATGGCATGACAAGAAACTATTGCCACGGCAATTCACGCCAGGGCAACTAGTTCTCCTATTCAATTCTCGGCTAAAACTTTTCCCGGAAAGCTGAAATCAAGATGGTCGGACCATTCAAGTCGTCAAACCATTCTCTCATGGTGCCGTAATAATCAAGTCCATCTCTGACAATCATGAATTCAAAGTTAATGGACAAAGATTGAAGCACTACAATGGTGCCCATGTGGAACGTAACAAGGAAGTGGTCAACTTAGGAGATGCATGAGCATGCTCTCCTTTCAAGATTTCTTTTTTTTTTTTTCTTTTTATTTTCATTTTTATTTTTAGGAGATATTTTATTTTTTCTTCATTATCTTTAGTTTTCAGGTTTTTTCTTTGTTTTCTTTTTCACAACAAGACTCACAACTACTATGCTAAGAAAATTTACTGCCAAGATCCTTGCCCCGACAACCAATGAAGAAGATGTCGCGGCAACCTACATCGTGCTGCACAAGCTGATGCCAAGGCAACCAACCATGAAGATGCCACGGCAACCAAAGCTAAAGACATCCCGCAACAAGAAAACAACCATCGCGTTCAAGCAAGAAAATCAAGACGCCAACTAGAAGGAAACTAATCATCTACGATGACAAACTCTCGGAGTAAGTCCTCGTATGCATTTTTATTTTTATTTTTCGTTATTCTTATGCATGCATTGAGGACAATGCCTCACTCGAGTTTGGGGGGTTGTTATTAGTAATTACCATGTTTAGTTACATTAATCTTAAGCATTACATTTAGGATACATAAATTGCTTGCCATGCCTTTAATTGGAACAAGAATTGCTTAGATTTGATGAATATTCAATGATGACTTTACCAATGCACTTAATTGATAGAATTTTTATTCTAGGATAACCATGGAAAACTTAGAATTTTACTATGATGCTAAATTTGATGAAACACTGTTGTGGTTTGATTGATTTAAGGAGTTCTAGTAAACTTAGGTTGATAATTAACTAATTGGGAGATTAGAATAAAAATTGGATGAAGGCTAGAGGTGCCCAAATTGGCTCTAGCATATGCAAAAAAAATTGATCACTAGAGGTGCCCAAATCTGCTCTAGGAGGCGTTAAAAAAATTAACTAGAGGTGCCCGAAACCGGCTCTAGTCGATTAAATTAACTTAAGAAAACTAAAAATAAAACACTAGAGGTGCCCGAAATTGGCTCTAGTTAAAACATGTTAAAAAGAACCCAATGAAGTAATTTGAAAACCTATTGTTTGCATAGAATCCGAAAAATCAACTTGCACACAACTCCACACACACTCACAAGCATTATAGTTTGATTCCGAGTAATTCCTCGGTTTTACTGAAAAATAAAAAGCCAATCATACTTTGTGCCCCGATTCGAGAATTGAAATCAAGTTCAAAGCTAAGTTTATGAAAATTTGAAGTCATGGCGGGTAATTATGAGTTTGCATTGCTTGAGGACAAGCAATAGTTCGAGTTTGGGGTGTGATAAGTGTTCAAAAGTACTATTTTTCTTACCCTTTTACTCACATTATTGTTAGACTTAGGCTCATATTAGTTGCATAGTTAGCCATTCATGCATTAATCCATGTTTCCTTCAATCGTTGAGCTTGATTACATAACTTGGTGATTTTTGTGGAAATAGATGCTGCTTTGGTGTGTTTTTGTGTGTGTATGTGCAGGATCACTTGCCAAAGCAATGCCGAGCTAGTTGCCGGGCAATGCATGAAGGATATGCCGAGCTAGTTGCCGTGCGCGTGCATGAAGGAGACGCAGAGCCAGCCAGTTGCCATGGCATTTGTCGACAAAGACCAAAAGTAATATGGATGTCGAAATTCATGATTTTACAAGCCCAAGATGACATGGAGCAAGGTCCAAGCCCAAAGGAATTTGATTGCCATGCAGAGATTAAAGAAGAATTAAATTCCAAGAGGATAGGAGAAGTTCTAATAGGAATAAAATTATAATAAAGAATTATATTCTTTAAAGATAATTTAATTCCAACTCAAACTCCTCCTCAAAGAAGGACTTTGGCCTAGCCCTATAAATATCAAGGAGATTTCGACAATTCAAGGGGAGAGCAAGAGTTAATTTCGACAACTCCAAGAGAAGCAAGGGAATTTTAAGCAAGCATCTAGGGCAAGGAATTTTCGACAAGCTTCATCTTTTCTTCCTTGTTCGATTGGGTTCATGCTAGGGATTGTTTATCTTGTGTTTCTTTGGAACCTAGCCATGAACTAAATTTACTTGGCTATGGTTATTGTGTTTTGTGGTTGTGAGAAACTATTGGTTTTTGTTTAGGTAATAAGAGTTTGCACTTTTCTATTTCAAGGTTTATTCATTCTTGATTCTTATTATTGTTTATGAGTGAATTGGGAGAGGATCTCGTGATTTCATCCATTTATCTAATATCGGGAAGTTAGATTCAAGAAACGAATGAATATGATCTTTATGCAATCCAATGATGGTGAAGATTAATCCGGCTTAGGAATAAGTTAAGGATTTCAACGGCTAAGAGGAGCGCAAGATTGGTTGTTGTTCACCCTTGATTCACGCAGGATGTATTATCAAGGCATGCACAAGTAGCTAGAGTTTCGACTTAGGGATAAGAAGAAACCATTGAAGAACGCTCCGCCGAACCTTGAAGTTGCTGCCCGATCGCCCAAGTAGTTGCCCAACTAGTCGCCCAAGCAACCATCAATTAGTTGCCAAGGCAACCCGTTGTGCAAGTCGCCACGGCAAATCGAGTTGCCCATGCACTCTTTACCAAGACAATCCAATCGGCTATCACACCTCAACTCACGATAACCTAGCCTATCTCTCTCATTCGAATTCATCTTTTCTTTTACTTAATTGCTTTCTAGATTAGTTATTAGTTAAAACTTCTATAATCCTTCACTTGTGTTTTTACTTTTTACAGTGCAAGAGACTAGATTCTTGAAGTGGCACCAATCCCTGTGGAGACGATATCTTTTATACTATAACTTGCGACGTGTATACTTGCACAATTGCGTAGCACTTATTACGCGCAACAGATGTCTATCTCCTCCAAATTCAGAATTCTAGATTTTAAACATGTAATTCTTCACCCTTATTCGTTCCTCGTACATGGATCTCTGGTGGTAATCGCCAGATAATTTTTTCGTTGCGCCATGGGGTGTACCGGCGTGACCCAACACTCGAGGGAACCCAACCATTGGTAATGAGAATGTTAAGTCGTTGCCCATCTACCATGATTTTTGTGGTGGTTGTCTGAGAATGACACAATGAGGTTGTGAGACTCCAACCTAGTTGGCAAAGTTAGAGGTTTTGTTGCGAAGACGCAACCCGAACGAGGGTTTTTTTTGTCTAAGTGTTTCACCCAATGGAGAGTCGGGCTTGTTCACTAGTGAGAAGTTGGTTTATTGAGGTGGTGCTTAAACCATTGACAGCTTGTTAAGTGACAGTAGAAGACCGTTGCTTGTCTCTTAAGGTGGATGACTCGTTTAACCAATTATGAAGTACCCGTGAGTTTTTTTTGAGATTTGGTTTGAGAATGAGATGTTTATGGTTAAAGTGTTGGAGGCTAGTAAATTTGAAATAAATTTTGGAAGGAGGAATTCTCTCTTTAGAGCGTGTTGTGGTAACGTTTAATGTTAGCAGTGACGTCGATGTGTTTCAGCTATGATAAGGTGGTGGCATCGTGTTGTCTCTCAAATGTAAGTTAATGTTTTGCGTAGCACGTATGGATGTATAAGAATATATAAATATGAGCATGGCGAGATAATGACCTTTTCTATGGGAAGGGTTAGTTGCATGTAATTAGCTAAGGAAGCAAGGTTTGAGACTTCGTAAATGCTTTTGAATGGTATCACAGTTTCTTTGAGGCAAGCCGAGGAGCGTTGGTGGAGATCCGAGCTGTGTGAGACCATTTTGTTATGATAGTGGTGCTGACTCAATTAAAGCCGAGTAAGATTTTGAGATTTTCAATGATGTTTTGTTGTTTTATCAATGTTGTATATTTGTGCTAGAAGATGGAATATTGTGTTCACCTCAAAAATATGAAAATTTGGGTACTTGATCTTTTAGGAATTTGAGATTTGGACAATGACATGAATCGAAGTGGTTGAAAACTAATGATCATGTGGTTGATCACCACCTACGTAAAGTAAACTTGATAAATAAAGGATGTGTAGAATTAGTTCGGGTTAAAGTATCATATTGCCCATGTGAGGCAATCAAAGATCGTAAGTGATGGTCGTGTAAGAGAGCACAGATGCTAGCTTCATCTGCTACCGGTACTCATGCGTTTGATAGTTAAAGCTTCGAGTTAAGGATTGATTTGCTTTGGAAGTCGCGAGAAGAAACATCTGATAGTTTTTCAATGGGTACAATATTATGGGAATATATAAGTTCGATGGCTTTTGATGACCTCGAGATCTTCTTGAGTGTGCTTTAGTGAATGATGCATCGATGTAGAAGATTTCTTCTTATGTGGTATAGTGGTCAAAATATGATGAATTTCGAGAGTGCACAGTTTTCAGCAAGGTGAGATCCATATAGAAAGTCTATTTGGTTTGTTTGTGAGTCTGGTTGTACGACACTACGGTGTGTACATGTTACCTCTTGACGTGAGATTCAAGGTCTATGTTGGGACCTTATCGCTTGGTGGGATTTCATGTGATGGAAAATCCTAGTGGGGGAACAAATAACGTGTTTTCTATACATATTATAGTTTGGAGAGTAAGTCTCTTGCGTGAACTGATTTTTTAGGAGCTACTTTAGTTGCCGATATGAGTTATCATGACCGATTTTATGGTAATTGCTTGAGGCAAGTTGAGACGTCGTTCATTTTCAGAAGTCCTACTCCGGGCAAGCAATGATTTTGGTAAGGATGTCACCAGAGTTAGAGTCACCTTCAAGGATTCACCACGAGAGGAATTGTTTCAATTTGGTTGCAACGGTTGTTCAACTTCTTGTTCCCTTAAATTGTGTGAAGTTGTGAAAATATTTTGTTGTACATCAACCTTTTGGGTTCATAGTATAAGTTAAGTTTCTTGATGACGTGTTTGGGTGACGTTTGGTTAAGGCACCATCAGGTTTGTTCTATGGCATTGGTTATGCACCAAATAGTGATGGATCTTTTTAAAGGAATGGTTATTTGGATTGGGTTTGTACCGAGCGAGGATGGATTCCTTCTAAGAGAAAGAATCAATTGAGATTATGTTGTATCGTTAGAAGACATGGGTTATAATTGACAAGTGTTGTGAGAGATAATAGTAGTGCAGTGAGAAATCTTCGAGAACGTCGAAGAGTCGATAAGGCTCTAGGATTTTCATTATTTTAGGGGTATAAATTTCAAGGATGAAATTTCTTTTAAGGAGAGGAAAGTTGTAACGACCCAGATTTTCAGGTTAATAAATTGGGTCTCGGGCTCGGGTTATGAGGCTTTATCTTGGAAGTTTAAGTAAGTAAGGGCTTTTAGGTTTGGGCTCATTATTTTAGAGAAGAGGGTTTTGAATTTTAAATATATGTTGTTAGTGGAAAAAGAGGAAAGAGATGTGATGGAGGAGAGAGAAAAAGGAAAAAGTGGATAATAAAAAGAGATAAGAAGAAATGAGAGAAAGTAAGAAGGAGAGTTTTAATATTTGATCTACAAAGATCAAGTCGTTCGTTATCGACACTTCCACTACCATTGTGTTTAGCTCGTCGAAATGAGTTCACCGGTACTAGCGGCACCACCAGCAGAGTTACCGTTAGAGGGAGTGAGAGAGAGGGAGCTTCATATTGTTGAGTTAAGGGGGTTCGAGGGCTCAAAACAAAAAAATAAGGTCACTATCAAATTTACTAGCTCGAGGACAGTCTTCCGTCAAGAGCCGCCGCACGCGACGCCATCGCGTGTGGGCATGCTCTAGCAACTAGGGAGAGCTATCGAGTCGCCCTGCCAAGCCGTAAGCCAAGCTAACCCAAATCGGTCTGCCAAGTCGGTCATTTGAACTGAGCCAGCCATCGTCGTTGACCGTTGACCCATCGTTAAATTTTTTTAAGAGACCCTACTCAAGGGTTTCTAGACGTTTTGAGTCTATTGGCGCATTCTGTTTTGCCAAATTTGAACTCGGTAAGCTGTTTTATGCATTTAACCTTGTGTTTGAATAGGGGATGCGTAAAATTAGTGTACTTTCATATTCGTTGGTATACGATGATTATTTGGGATCAGATATTGGATCAAGTGGAATATTCAAGAAACTTGTATAAGGATTTTAGCGTTTTTGGCTTAAGGTTAGTACACCCCGAACTCCTATTGCTTCATGAGCATCATAAAGGTAATTGCTTTTTGTACTCGTGTCTACAAAATAGGTTGTTAATAAATACACATGTTTGTGTACCGTAGTATGAGATTTGTTATCGATGAGATGCATGATGATGCTATGAATATGATAAGACTTTTGGAGGCTTTAGAGACCATTTAGGATGATTTGAGATGCATGTATGACTATTTGATGATTGTTTGACTGATTGAAATATTTGAGATGACTTATATGTTTATTCGAATAGATCAATGAAATTTGATGGAAATAATATTAAATGTACTGATTATTGGTAATATTCAAATAAATGATTATGAAGCCGATAATTAATGTTAATTGGATGAATACGTTAGTAAACAAACTCTAATGACTTTTATAAGCTTTAGGGATCGAATAAGCATTGTAATGTCGTAATTCAAGGAAATTGTGCAAACCCGTGAATAGGGTATCGATATGATCTTTGGTCGTACTAGTATACGATTAGGGGTCGTATAGATACGGGTTGACCCGTAACGGTACTTATGGAAATTCAAGATTTCTAGTGAGCAAGTTTAGTATCGGTACGCGTGTAAGTACTGATACCCGAGGGTATCGTATCGATACTTGTGTACAAGTACCAGAACCCGATACGATAAATAATCTATAAATGCAAGTTAAGGATGGAAACTGATATGAATATTAATAATTGAATTACGCCTTGAATAAATGTGATAACGTGGATTAATGGAGATAATAAATGAGATTAATTCTATGCTCCTCCATAATGTACTAAAACTTCGATAATGTAAAATAAATGATGTGTTGGTGAGTAGCAACAATAGAAGGATCCTTGGGATCACGTTTTTTGTATGTCGGGTAGGCATTTGATTGATTTCATGATTTGATTGATGGAATCTGGATACCCAAGATTGTACTAAAGTACTTGCTCCATTTTTCATGTGCACTCGATGTCTAGGTGATCCCGAGTGGCACTCGCAACTCGATGGGTAAGTGATTCTGAGTATGCGATATTTTTCTACCTGATGTTTAGGTGATCTCGGGTAGATGACCCAGCTCGTACTTGATAACTAGGTGATTCCGAGTATGTAGTGAGGATGCGTACTCGATGTCTAAGTGATCCCAGTACGTGTGTGATTAGCCTGATGTCTAGGTGATTCGGGGCTAAACTGGTTTGGTTACCACTATTTGTGGTTGAAACCTTGTGTGCTTTTACTTAGATGATCTTATGAGATCTCGGGTATGGTTGGGCCTTGTGTGCCACGTATGATGATTTCTATGATGAGAGCATGTATTTAGATGACTAGTGGTAGCGCTGCATGTTTATTTATCTCTCCTTATTGCTCATACTAGCTTGCATACTTATGTTTATGATTAGCATGAAGTATAGTAGAGTAGATGTGTACCACTGAGCTTTGTAAGCTCAACGCTCGGGATCGTTGTTTTTGTATATAGGTTGATCATCGGATCGTGGGATCGATGAGCGCTATCAGTTTGGGATTCCTACACATGGTTTTTTTCCAGAGTACAATACTTCGGTTTAGTTGGCCATGTATTCATAGGACTTTACATGGTTGATTTTGTAATTATTACTTTTGAAATTAAATTAATTAAGTCAAATGTTTTAAATTAAAGCAAAGCTCCTTTATAACGATTTAACTATTTATTTATATTTTCAACCATCCATTTTACTTTTTTCTGGAATGTAACTTATTGGGCTAAACGGAATTGAGAAATTTTATGGTTTGGGTTTGGGCTTGAAGCTCAAATATGACATTCAGGTTGAGGGTGCTACAGAAATATCATACTTCATTGTTGTCATTAAGGTAAATAGGATAAGTAATCAAAGGCTATGATATCACTTGTTAACAAGTTCAACGTTGAATAAGACACCTGTAAGAGTTGAGATTTAACGTGGTTCAACCTTACCTACATCCACGAATAAGAGAAACATATTTTTTCTATGAACGTAGAGATCACAAAAAATATAAATACATTAAATCCCATGCATCTCAAAATGTGATGCAATTACTTTATTCTTGAAGGTTTTATAATGTTGGAAAATGTAATTGAAAATCTATATATTATTAGAACTCAAGAACTTTAAAAGTATTTTGATTATTTATCAAGAGTATTTGAGATAAAGAATCTTGAAATTAAGATTTTTGTCTCAATTTGTAGGTCAAACACTTAAAATATGCATTATTGTCTATGAAGAACACATACTAAAAAGATCATAAAGAGATTCAATATAAGTAAAGTGTATCTATTATGTACCCCGATGATTATAATATTGATAAATGTGAATGAAGATAATTTTTACCTTCAAATGACGAGTAAAGAAAATTCTTGGTCTGGAAACAACATATCTTTACTAATTATTGTATCTTAATTGGTCCAAAAGTATTAAGTACCACAAGATCATTACCTTTATATCTTCAAAAATTAGTTGATGTCTTTTTAAATTGTGTAGAAATAATTTCTATACTCAAAGTAATTAATGAATGTGTTTAGCAAAGAAATGTGATTTATTTTCATAATATAATATGTCAGCTATATTTTACGAAGATATATTTAGTAGTGCCTTAACTATTTTAGTATTTGAAGTGTAACACCAAAAAATTATCCTTAAATTTAAAATCCTAATTAAAAAAATTCCTAATTCAAAACCCTAAAATTGATTTTGGGAATTTAATTTAGAAATCTTAATTGAGTTTGAGGATTAAATTGAGTAAAATTAGAATTTGTAGTTTAATTCAGAATTTAGGGGTCGTTTTGTAACATGGGGAAAGTTCTGGCTCCATTCCGTAAACCCTAAAATACTCGACGACCTTATATGTGATTTACCCTTTGGCAAGAGTACTTATACCCATCAACCGAAACCCTATTCAGCTTCCATTTGAAATCTACAGCTGCTCCCTCTCCCGTTTGCTCTCTCCAGAAAGGAACCAACTCCTCACCCTTGTATCAATCAAGCTCCGACGAGGGCGTTAGCGCCGTCCGTTCAGAGCACCGCCGCCACCATTCTGATCACATTCTTCGTCCGACCAAAACCCACCCATCAGTTCACCACCGTTCCTTTCCGTTTGCTCGGAATCCGTGACGAACCTTTCAGTTCTCCTTAGCGTCGCCGTCCTCTCCGCCCTACTTCTCCCTTTTGGTTTTTGGGTAAGCCATCGTGTTCTTTTCCTTGAGATTAGGTTTTGATCACATTTTGTTTCATGAGTATTGGCCGGGAAATGACCATTTCGGTCTCCATTTGATGTTGCCAGCAAGCTGTCGCTACTGTCGTCATGTTTCTCGCCGCTATCGTCATGTTTCTCGCCGTCTTTGATGTGCATAACCGCGCCCCCAATAAAGGGGATTGCATGAAGTCTGCAAACCCTAGAAGTCAAAGGGTTGTATTGTTGAGTTGGCCACGTGTTTTGGGTTGTGTATCAAGCCCTTTGAGAAGATCATTCTATGCCCATTGTTTCTTGTTAAACCATTTGTGTAACCCATGACCGTGAGGCCCATCTGGTGAACTAAATCTGATCAGGCCATTGAGAGCCTAAAATTAGAACCAGAACAGTGACTCAGACCATCTATGGGATCCGGCCAAACCGAACCTGTATTTGAACTGACCTAAGTGAACCGGTCAAATCGGTTAAGCTGAGTCGAATTGTCCTTCAAAATGGAACCGACAGAACTAATTAATCTTTTAGAAAAGAAGTCGGTACTAATTATCCCAAAAAGGCAATCTTTTAGAACTAAGCACATTAGCTTACACCCTCATAGTCTTTCTCTTTTAGATATACTTGTAGCGACTCTTTTGAAATTTCTTTTAACACAAGAGTATCAAAGCAATCTTTTAGAAAAGAAGTCGGTACTAATTATCCCCTAAAATTATTTTTGGAATCTTATTTTAAAAATGAGGATTTATTTTTGAAATTTTTTTACCTTTTAAAAATCGATAAAAATTTTGGAGTCGCCACCAGCCACTTGGATAAGGTAAGCCGAACACCACAAAATCATTGATTTGAAAGGGTTTTGGAGTTGGTTACGTGTAGGAAATGATTAGCATCCTCATCATTCCTGAAAATCGGTACCAAAATATTTGTTCTTTTTAATCGAAAGAAATTGTCAGAATTTGAAGGGAATTTAATTCGGTGACCTTAATTGAAAATTAACTTTAATTGGACGGGCTTTATCAAACTGGTGGATTCAAATTAATTGGACATTTAATTAATAAGGTTGATGATACACCAGACCATAGATTAAACTGACATCGAATAAGCCTGATTGCCGTGTTGATTTATGGTTTGAATCCTGCACGTCATTTTTATGCATGATGCAAGCAATTAAAACATGATGTAATGATTTGTTTAAGTTTTAATTTTACCTTGAGTCGGTAAGGATTAATTTAAATATTTGGTCAACATTCTTTAAGCTCAGACTATGACGACACAAATATCGAAATTAATGAATACCTCATTTTTATGGTTTAAATTAATTAACATATAAACTAAATGGGCCAAATGATGACAAATAAAATGAATGTCAAACAAAGACTTGAAAATTAAACATACAAAGGCCCACTAAAAGTCCTAACCTAAAAGGCTCACATTATGGAAATTTAACTAGTGATTTAGTTACTAATTAAGTGCTTCTAGTATTAACCTTAAACTAACTAATCCCAAAAAGGCTAGAGAACCCTAATAAATTATGAGTTATCTTATGATATGATAATTAATTCGATTAATTTTAAATTAGTATTCTAATAAGCCAAGAATACTATTTAAAATAAGCCAAATTAATTAATTATAGCTTTAAATTAAAATGTTAATTTCATTTCTATGTCAATTTTATCTTAAAAGATAATTAAGAGGTGTTCCACCAATTTTAATGAATTTAACATTTACCCCAATAAGCCAAATGCAAATTTAAATTCCCTAAACTGATTAGAACCTTAAGACTAATTACGGCTCAATAACTAATCCTAGAATTAACTTAATTAATTTAAGGATCGTGCCTCTATTAGACGAGCACACGACCTTAATTAATTAAATTAATCCCTAAACTAATCCAAAGACCCTAACAAACACCAAGCCTACCTAAACTAAGCACATGCCCACTAAGCTAAAGCAAACCCTAAGCCCAAACACACTAGGCTCATGGCCCACTAAGCTAAAGCTAAACCTAGGCCCAAAATAAAATAAAACCCAAATTACTAAACCGAGCGTATACTATAAACACAATTAATTATAATTGTAAGAAGCTACACTTTAATTGTATACTATATATATAGAATATATTACATATATATAAGCTATATATATAGAAAAACATACATTATATATATTAAAAAAACTATATCACATACATATCATAAAAGCTAAGAGTTAAAAGAAAATAGATTGTATGAACCGTGTATTACGTACTATATTATATATTACATAAAAAAACTATATATTCCGTTAAAACATATACTATATATACTATATCATAATGAGGCTACATATTATATATAAGAACTATACATTATATGTAAACCATAGATTATATAAAATCATACATTATGCATTTAATATAGCAACAAATCGTATATACTCATCGAACCACAAAATAAGTCTACAACAAGCCACAAGTCGAATATAAGGGTATATATTATGAAAAACTAAGCATAAATTATATTACATAATATATATACTATAATAATTAAAAATTTCATTAACAATAAAAAGGGGCTGGCATTAGAAACAAATGTGATAAGAAGGTACCAAAGCCCACTGATCTAACCCCTCCAAAATTGATCTAAATTGGATCAGATCAGCACCTGGGCTAACATAAGCCCACTGATCTAACCCCTCCAAAATTGATCTAAATTGGATCAGATCAGCACCTGGGCTAACATAAGCCCACTCCTGCTGGACCGGTTTGGCGTCCGAATCTGGGACGGGTCACACGACCTAATAAGGGTGACAGATAATAGGGTTAACTCCCTTTTCTTCCCTAAATTGATATTATTCCCCCATCAAACAAAGGAAACCTGCTCTCTGAAAGAAAAAGAAAAAAACTAGCCGCCTCTCCCGCTTGCTGCCGTCACACCGGCGAGCTTTCTGGCCAACCAAAGCCACCGCTTCGAAGCTCTCGACCCCCTATTTCCCTCAATCCGAAAGGATTGCTCCCAAAACGGCCACAAGTGCCCTAAAATACTGGGTGAACCCACGCCCAAGAGGTACGATTCGCCACCGTCCACCGTTAGATCGTGGAATGGAACACCTCCACCGTTGGGATTGTCGAGATGAGACTCTGGTCACTGAAAAAGCTATAAGCCACGATGGGTGACCATTTGAGCGCGTCGAGTTCTTCACCGCCGATCTGAAGATTTCACCGTTAGATCGAGCCAAAGCTGAACTATTTTGCTCACCAGGGCATAGACTCTCCATCCACCGTTGGGATTTGGCGTTGGAGTCGCTGGTCGTCGAAGACTGCTAAAATCGAAGGTAAAATCCCTTTCTTTTCTCCCTTTTTGATTTGAACCAAATAAAGCAGAAAAAAACAATATCTCTGAATGCCCTTCTTTGTATTGCTTAAAGAAAATGAATCACTTTGCTTTATTTTTTTTTATTCGGAAAAGAGGAAAAAATTGGAGAACAAGAATTCCGAAATGCTGCTTTCCTTATTGATGCTTGAATGCTCTCTCCTTTATCGAACGGCAAATAGAAAAAAACTCAGAAATTCTTTTTTCTCTCTATTGATTGTTGAAAATTTCATGGAATTTGTTCTCGGCTTTATAGCTAAATATTATATGATCTTTAGAAATACATAAAATTCAAAGATAAATCCTATTGGTTCTGCCTATCTTGTTTGTATTCATGCCCTCTGACATTCTTGTTGATGTTTGTTTTTGTTTGTTGGTGCTTGTGAGGGTGATGAAGGAGGGGACCAACTCGTTGTTTGTTTGTGGAGCTGAAGCACGGTTCATTTGCCTGTCGAATGAGGACCATCAAGGGCTGTACGATAGTCCAATCTTGGCCGTTGGTAGTTGCTGCGTGGATTTCTTCTGGTTCGAATCAGGGCCATTCGATCACCCTTGATCGAACGGTGGAAGATTGACTGCAAAAGGGAGATGAGATATATCTGTAATCACTCATTTTTTACTTGTAAATACATATTAGTGTTGCATGTATGTTTATTATATTATATGTTTATTGTTTGCATGAGTTTTACTAATATATATAAAGGGTATGCATGTATATTATAAGCTATGTATGTATACATATTAAGGGTGTATGTGTGTCGCGTGTGTATGAGCGTATATGATTAATATATATATATATGTTATGTTAATTATATGTATGATTATACGTACGTATGCTAGAATATTATATTAATTAATGATTGTATAATATAAGTATACATTGTCGTATGTATATGTATTGCTGTTATAATTATATTATTATTAATATTATTGGGCTGATAAAATAAAAAAATTAAATATATTAAACCCAAACAAAATTTACAGTCCAAGTCCAATTACAAGGCCCAGTTGGCCCAAATTTAAATCTTATCTAATTACAATGTGCAGGTAACTGTGGGCCGTTGGATCAAGATCTGATCCAACGGCCACGATGCAACCAAGAGGTCAAAAATATCTGTCAGGCGCGTGTTCCACACGTATGGACCGTTCGAGTGCCACGCGCGCGTGTGGTCCACGCGCGGACGCTTTAATATCCCACGCGCGCATAAGATCCACGCATTCTGACTCCTCGACTGCGGAGCTCCACGTGTTAAGATCTGGAGCTGTCTCATCAAATCGAGGCTTCATCCAAGTCGTCCGTCCTTCAAGCCATCTCGACCGTTAGATCTGATCTGATCTAACGGCCGAGAACGCGTCTGGCCGCTGGCAAAATATCCATACCACCACCGCGCCGATATTTAGTCCCCGTGTTCAGAACATGCCCAAGACAACAAGCAAAAAATTGTCAGCTCAGTTCAGATCTGAAAAAGCAAGATGCAACTTGCAACAAAACGAAGACAATAATATATATGAAACGGGAACTTTTGTAATGGGATAATAACAGAGAAAGGAAGAGAAAAGGAGGGAGAGAGGAACAAAAAAAAGAGAGAACAGAGATCTTGTAAAAACAAAAAATTGTAACCAGTTAAGTGAATCGAAAGACAGTCCAGTGGTAAATATTTGTCTCTTTTTCTTACTTGTTTTCTTTACATGCATATACGAAAGAAAAAACAAAAAAAAGGAGAGTAGTCTTACCGGCGTTGTTTGTGGGTCTTCCCTTCCTCAGTGACAAGCCTTTCGGCTTCTACAAGCCAGATCTGGTGAACTAAAGGGAGGAGAATACCCTTTGTAGTTTTGTTTTGGTCTAAAATTTTTTTTTTTGGTTCGTATTTCCTAGATCTAGGGCGAATAGAGGTATATCCTCTGAATCCAACTTAGGATTCGTATTGAGGACGAAAGGGGGTTGTTTTGGTGTATATCCGCCGGATTCTGGGTTTCATAAGAACAGTTGAGAGAACGAAGAACAGAGGATTCTTACAAAAATAAAAAAATGAAACGAATGACCAAAATTTGATTTCGGCCAAAAAGGGGGCTTTTATAGTTGTTATTATTTCGTTAAATGGGTAAATTACGCACTTAATCCCACCGCGTTTTCAATATTTTTGTTTTTGTCTCGCCGCATGGTATAATTACAATCCCAGTCCCCTGATATTTCAAAAGTTTACAATCTAGTCCCTAAATTACACCGAGTCAGTTTCTAAATGGTAAAATTACGCCCTTAACCATCCCGCGTTTTTGAATTTTTCACTTTGAGTCTGCCCCTTGGTCTAATTACAATTCTGATCCTTTTAGGTTTTGTTTGTTTCACAATTTCGTCCCTAAATTACATATTATTGCTCTTTAATTTCTGCCACAGACTTTTGTTTTTCTTTCATTTCAGTCCTATATTCCCTGTAAATACTCATGTTCGTATTATAATCGTATATGTTGACGTATTCTATTATTTTATTTCATGTCCCTCGTATATGACTCGTATTTTATGTTTATATATGTGTGTTAAGCTTATAATATTCATGTATTTTTTATCCATTTATTTGTATTAAAACATGTTATATTCTATCTCGACTAAGTAAAACAAAGATGTTTTTGTATTTTTGTACGTATTGTATGTTTTCTTGACTTTTAGGTTGCGTGTTAGTGTGTCTTCTTTTATGCATAATATATTTGTTCCATATACGTTAAAATATGTTTTATTGTTAGCATGTATGTCCTTTTGAAATATTTGTCCATCTCATACACATAATTTTTCTGCGTTGTTGTTCGACTTGTTAAAGTTGTTTTTATCTATTATTTAGAATAATATGTATATATGCATGTTTTAGTCTAGAATATCATTTATGTTAGATTAGTATGCTGGTATGTCAATATTTATTATATTTAAATATTTTGCCATGTTTTACATTTTTGCCACTAAGATTGCATATGATTTATAACTTGTTAATGCGGTGTCCTTTTATCCGAGCGTAAACGGGGCCAGTATCAAGCGTAGTGATAGTGGTTGGGCGTTTATTCTCGGATAACGGGACCCTTAAAATTAATTCGCAATTATGACCGAATTTTAAAATAATCGTCACTTTAATCCGGAAAATCCAATATTAATAAAGCGGTAATTATTAAAGTACCAATTTTAGGCGGTGTATCCGTAACCGACTCCCGAACCCTGTGTTTTTGAATCTCTGGTTTTATGGTGTCCGGCCTACCTAAGTGGCCGGTGGCGACTCCATTTTTTCAAATGCGGTTTCTTTTAAAAAAAACCTCACGGAATAAATATTTTATATCCAAAGAATCACGAACACCTTTTAAAAACAACTTAGATATATAATCCGAAGAAAAGGCTCAATATCATATTAAGGTTTTAGATAATAATGTATTTTGTAATATGTATTTAACTTTTGGTTTTAGATGTAATATGGACTTTTTATATTTAAAGGACTTTGGGTTTTTATTTAACTATCATAGTATTTATATATATATATATATTATATTTTTGGGCAGATATATATATACAAGAGAAACTTGGGCTTCTTATTTATACTAATCTTTTTTTAATTTTGGGTATAGTTCAAATAGTAATAACAATAATAATATAACCATAATAGCAATACTAATAACAAACATAATAGTAATGATAATAATAACAATAATGCAAATAATAATAATAATAGTAATATATGACGATAAAAGGAAACGATGATAGTAATAATAATACGAATACCTTCAAGATAAAATTATAATAGGATAATAATAGAATGAAAAGAAAAAGGATAAACAAAGTAATACCCATACTATTTTTTGAAACGTAGAATGATAATTATATAAGATGGTTAATTATATAGGTCCTTATTTAATTAAACTAGTAATGATAAATATAAAGCCCTTTATTTATAAAGATGGGTTACCTCAGACAAAATTAGTGATTACAGTTGCCCCTCTTTGCTTATACTTGTGGAACAAGAATAAAGCAAAGACCATAAGCACTAATTTTGTCCCACTTTCCTATCGGACGATTTGCTCTTCCTAGATGGCATTGAGTAAATCCTAATAACTTGTTTTCCCAGAGCGACATAAAACGATTGGTGGCTCTGGTAGGTCCTTTCAAAGTGGCAGCAGACAAACCAACTATCCTTCAAACGACTCATCATTCCAAAGTGGCAGTAAATAAGTTCCAAATAACTTGGATTTCCCTAAGCGGCATAAAGCAAACTGGGTGGCGCTGGTAGGTCCTTTCGAAGTGGCAGCAGACAAACCAACTAGCCTTCAAGCGATTCATTCTTCTGAAATGGCAGCGAATGAGTTCCAAATAACTTGGCTTTCCCTAAGTGGCAGAAAGCAAACTAGGTGGCACTGGTAGGTCCTTTTGAAGTGGCAACAGACAAACCAACTAGCCTTCAAACGACTCATTCTTCCGAAATGGCAGTGATGAGTTCCAAATAACTTTACTTTCCTTAAGCGGCAGAAAGCAAACTAGGTGGCGCTGTTAGGTCCTTCAAGATACCAGTTCTTCATGTATAGAATTTCTCGCCCTGAAATCTTGAAGCCACGAGTTTTTCCTATATAAAACTCTTCGCTTTGAAGTCTTGGAGCTTCAGGTTCTTTCTTATAGAACCTTTCGCTTTATCCGAGTAAATCCTTCGAGCTACCAGTTCTTCCTGTATAGAACTTTTTGCCCTGAAATCTTGAAGCTACGAGTTTTTCCTATATAAAACTCTTCGCTTTGAAGTATTAGAGTTCAAGTTCTTCCTATATAGAACCTTTCACTTTATCCGGGTGGATCCTTCGAGCTACCGGTTCTTCCTATATAGAACTTCTCACCCTAAAATCTTGAAGCTACGAGTTTTTCTTATATAAAACTCCTCGTTTTGAAGTATTAGAGCTTCGGGTTCTTTCTATATAGAACCTTTCAACTTTATCCGGGTAGATCCTTCGAGCTACCAGTTCTTCCTATATAAAACTTCTTGCCCTAAAATCTTGAAGCTACGAGTTTTTCCTATATAAAACTCTTCGCTTTAAAGTCTTGGGCTTCGAGTTCTTCCTATATAGAACCTTTCGAGTTTGAAATCCTGGAGCTTCGGGTTCTTCCTATATAGAACCTTTGGCTTTGAAATCCTACAGCTTCAGGTTCTTCCTATATAGAACCTTTGGCTTTGAAATGGCACCATGTTTTTCATGATGAGTACCAAGAAACTTTTCATTTGTTTTCCGAAAGGCTGGAGCTTATAAAATATTGAGACACTGTCTTGGTTTCTTGTCATGTTAGCACTCTAGCGTCATGCTCGAATAGCTTACTTAAGGCTCGAAAACCTTGACAAAAAAATGAACCGGCTTCCGAAGCTTAAAAACTTCTCTCTTTGTTATGAAATTCTTTGATTGAAGCTCAAAGTCTGGAGTTGTTCTTCTCACTTCAAAATTCTTCATTCCTCACGGTTCAATATTTTTTAAGGCGGAAGCTATTCCCTTCACATCAGATTTCTTCAATCTTTGTAGATGTTTGATGAATTATGGGTTCTTTTCAAATACCAACAGGTTCTTCTCAGTTCGAGCTTTTTGTACTTCCCACAAAGATTTCTTATCTTCTTCAGGCTTATCACATCATGAATTTCTCATCTTTCCATCATGGTTGATGTCTGAACAGTTATTTATCATAAACCATTCATTCACAGACGAGCCCTACCAATTTTGCACAATTCTCGCTAGGCTAAACGAGTCATTCTTCTTAGAGATTCTTTAAATCCTTGTTGAGTGAGTTCCTCTTGTTAGGGATTCATCGTCTTTACGGAGGTCTACTTCTCTAAACGAGAAGTTTCATGCTGAAATCTTTTTCAATCTTTGCATCTATCAAAAATAACTAGAATGATTTGATGATATGAGGTAGCATGTTCTTAGCCTAGGGATATCTAGCTAAATATGATGCATGAATTATGACATTTTTAGAGATGCTTGGGGAAAACTTCCACGAGTTTTCTGTCTTTTCTAAGTCTTCAATCCTTTTTGGAAGGATGTGGCTGGCCTATACTGGTTTGACTTAGACCGGTCTTCTCTTGAAGTCCCTCTTCGAAACATTACCCCCACTCAACTTCGGTTTCGTTATTTTCTTTTCATTGACTCTTCATGGTGCGTTGTCTTCATTCTCAACATTAGGATTGACACATGCTCCTAAACTTTCCCAAATCTTTATTATTTCCATAAGGTCCTATCTTTGCTTTTTATTTACTGAATCTTCATTATTCGTTCTTCTTGAAAGGAAATGCTAACACTACCCTCACTTAACTCGGGCTTAACTGTTGCTTCTTCATGGACTCTTCATGATGAGCCTTCTACAATCTCCTCGTTTTGAGTGAACTCATGTCCCCTTGATTTCCAAATTTTCCTCATTCTCAAATCTCTGACCAGTCTAGCACCGGGGATCTTGCAATTATTCTCTTTGTAATTACTGATAAATCATGCTAGGTCAATCGTGTAGACCCTTGATCTGAAGCTGTGCAAAAAAACCTTCATTGTCAACTGCTCGAAAAAGTCCAAAATAGTGATATCACCGCCACTCTTGAAGAAAATGTTCAAGCTATAAATCCTCTACGTGAACAGAGCCATCTTCGTGACCTCATCCAGGTGTGTAGGTATGCTTCTATGAAAAAAGTGGTGTTGTCTCCACGACTCTCAATCAAACCTTTGCCCCAATCTTCACTCATTTCAGCTAAGGTTCTAAGCTACAATGGATAATCTCGGGACTTCAATTGCTTTGTGTAAACCCATTCCTTACGAATACTCTTCTGATTAAACAAAGCGGAATACTCCTCAACCGTAGATATAAAGTCTTTCTTGTTAGAGAGTGAGGCAAACAGAAAATGAGATTCCAAAACAGAAAGACGACTCAGACCGAAGGTCGATCAAGCGTGTAATGCCACCATAATTCCCACAAAACTGACTTTACAACTACTGACCCATCTTTTCCAAATTTGTTTTAAATTTTGCGACTCGCATTGTTGTAAGCTGACATGAGTATACACCGCTTGGTTGATAAACTGCCGCCTTGTACGCCTTCGTTAGCTTCTGACCGATGTTGGACGGCTAAATCGATGCCCCCTCTTTTTTCTTTCATTTCTTTCTCGGGTTCATAGATTATTTATTCTCGACCTTCTGGTATGGTCCTTCTTCCGCCTTAAAGTTAAGTTAAAAATATGCCCCATGAGTCTCTGAATTTTCAATAGAACTCAATCTTAATCTTTCTGAACCAACTAAGGCCTTGCAATAGAAACTCATTTCGGGTTCTTGAACCATGTAGCATGAAGACCTGTTGTTATTCCCTTCAAAACAATGATAGGTTTGCATTAGGTTGATCATGTGCATACTTGACCTTGCATCCTAAACTTCATTCTAAAAAGCACGGAGATACTTTATTATTCTATTTCTCTATTTTCTTCTTTTTATTTCCTTTATTTTTTTTATCTCTTTATCCTTTTGTCTATACATCAGTTTGCTAATCATCATTTCAATAAAGAATGCCCCTTTTTAGGTTAATATACAAAATCAAAGTTAATAAAAAAAGAATAGAATGCCTCGGATATCAAGTGCAATAATGTCTTGGATTCAATCTCCCAATGATCCATAGTTTTCCTTTGAAGGTTGTGGCGATATTTACGAAATTCCTCCTCGATTGCTCGGTTCATCCTTATGATTATGGTGCTTACTTAATCAGTTCGAAAACTACTCCTTCTAGTTCTCATCATCTCTCTCTATTTAAAAATGTTTAAGCTTTTCGACTTTTATTCAGCCCATAGAGCATGGAAAACGTTATTCTGATAATTCTAATTGCAAGTGTGTACTTTTGATTGTGATTAATATTATGCCAGTGTCCTCAATGATCCATCTTTGGGACTTATTTAATTTGTTCATTCATTTCCTTTTAACTAGGGGAATCTAACTCGTCACAGTCCTTTGTCTCGAGGATAATGATGGAGCAGACAACAATACCCCAAGTTGCTCAGCATAGTCATAATTTTGAAAATATTAACATTACTCATAAAGTGAAGAGGTCTGAACTTCAACGAAGTGCCCCTAAAATTTTACACTTGTATCCGAAAATACCTATTACCAGGTTTTGAACATTGGAGTGCTTTTTAATTAATGCCTATTACCAGGCTTTGAAGGTTAAATCAATTTGTCTTATTTTGATATATTTTTCCCTTTTTTAAGCACATTCAAGAAACTCTATTTGGGCTCTCCTAGGAGATTTTCTTATTATCGAACATCATCGAAGGAGTAGTGATATTGCTTCTCACGCTTACCAACCAGAGCGGACTGAGAGGGGATCACACTTCATCGTTATCACAACATCCGATTGATCTCTTTCATTAGAATCAATACCACATCATGCATGTGATATCGGGGGTCTACGAGGGTAAGAAAGAATATATACATATATGTTTAAGAAAAGAGCATCTTTTCATCGAAATAGCAAAAGCAAACAAGCATAAACCTTTACAAAGGATTACTACTATTGTCTTCGGGTAAACAAAAGTAAAATTAACACACATAAAAGTAGATAAAACAAAAACCTAAAAATGTGTATAGGATGCCCTAGAAATCCCTAACCCTTGCAATGTTGGTCAGTCATCTCAACGCCTCAAATTTTCCCAAAAGCTTGGCCTCTTTCTCTGAACTTTAGTTTTCCATTCTCAAAGGACAGTACTCAATTCTTAACAAGTTCATAGATCTTGCCCTTTAGAAATACGCATTCTTCTGTTGTATAGCCAAAGTCACCGTGATAATACTCATATGGAACCCTGACACCAGACACATTGGGATTGAAATAAGCATACCGCTTCGGGGGAGGTAGCCTCAGAAGTTTATTTTGAACCAACAGAGGTAACAGCTCTAAATTTGTCATCGGGAATAACATCTTTGTCCTCTTGTCACTCCATCTTACATCACGTGTTTTAGTTTTCTTTATCATCTTTTCCCCTAAGCAGGTCTTCCCTTCTCTGGATACATCGCTATTATCAGGGCATGTCACTTTTAGGGGCTCTTTTAGAACTGTTTTAGACCTTTTGAGTGGGCTCAGAACCAAGCTTTTCGTGAAACGGTTGTGATCATGACGGCTGCTGATGTTTTCTAATTTTGTTGATATTAGCAATTTTGCCCCATCCACCTCCTTTATCACGGAGAACCAATCTTTTCCTAATCTCACAGTATTAGCTGTTGCTAGAAATTTAATTTTCAGACTTGGACTTTTTGTCTCAAACTCTAATACCCCGATATCTAAGAGATGTTGAACTTTACGTTTAAAACTCACACATCTCTTGATGGGATGCCCAGTTTCGGCATGGTAATCGCAATGATCTTTCTCTCTGAACTAACTCGGATACAAAGGTGACTGGGCTTTGACGAAGCAACCAATCGGGCATGTAACAGCTTGGAATACAGGTCTTGGTAGGTGAAAGGACTAGGAGTGAACTGGGAGTTCTTCGATTCTTCCTTCTTTTCTTGAGCCTTGGAAGCCTGGCTAACCGATAGCTGATGAGGTTTTGGAACCACAGACTGTTTATGTGTTTGTGGGAATGACAATTTAGAAGACAGTGTAGTCGACAACCTCGTCCTCTTATTGCATATCACACATTTCTTATTATGTGACTCTGACTCATTCGATTTTCTGTTTGCCGGGGAGGACAAGATTTTCAACGGAGAGTCTTTGGCCTTACACAACACCAATTCGGTAGGGCACTCTGAAGTGGTGTACGCTACCTCATATTGGTTAATGATAGCTTGGTCTTAACCATATAAAATCTGTTCCGCTATGAAGTCACAATCCTAATTCTCACCCTTTTCTTGCACAAAAGGTCCTCTTTCATGCCCTCTTCTTTGGCCATCATACCCATCAGTTCATCAATTTGCCCATTTGTTTCCTTTTAAAACTTTTTCACATATGATATTGTCTCCCTTTGATTCCAAACCAATTATTCATGAAGTTGTTCGAGTTTAACTACCCTAGCTGCTAGGTCATTCATATTTTTAGAGTCGAACTGGTCAGGAGTCATTCCCTTCTCACTCATATTTTCTGAGGAAAATGTTTTTCCCTGGTTAGTGATGCATATAATGCATGTGAATGTACAAAAATGTATTATTTGAACAAAAATAACAAGGCAACACAAAATAATGCTACTATGAAAACATGAATGCAAAGAGCAACATTTAGTTCGACAAATATCCTCATTAAAAGGCTCGCATTAATAGGAAAATCGTTTCGTTACAATAATCAAAGGAAACCCACTACTCATACGGTCCTAAGCTAGCATATAGGTCAACGGTCTTTTCTCTCACCAGATTCATCATCCGTATAGTCCTGAAGCTTGGCAACATCTTCCCTTAGGAATTATGACTTCCGGGTGACCTCTTTGTATCAATTCTCGCTCTTGCTTCCAAATAGAGAAGTCGGCGAATTGTAGTCGCTCCAATGTTGACATTTGGTGTACTTAAATTTCTCCTTTGAAAGAGTCCTGCTGAACTCGACCCCCGGGGTGTGCTGAAGCTAAGGCCAGAATTCCTTACCACTTGAAATATTCTTTCTTGTTTAAAGTTAGGACTTGATGGTAAAATGTCTGAGAAATTTTCGAGCTTGCCCCGGAAGCTTTATTCTTGTTCGGCCTGGTTCTTGCTGATCTTCTTGCAAGGGCTTGAGTCTCCTCAATTATCAAGGTCAAATCAAAGTCGTTAACCGTGGAACAACCAAGGCTTAGAGTAGTGATTAATCAATCAGAACATCTAGCTGATATGAGATATCAATATACTCATCTATGAAAGTATCTCTTGCCTCGGAATCTCGGTCATTCCACACTAAGTTCCACTTGGACACATTATTAACTTTTACGTTCATGAAAGTTTCGGCTGACACTGTTGACTTGACCCTCCGGCTGAGATATTGCCCATGTCATGTAAATGCTCCCCTTCTGACCCTATTTGTACGTCGAGATTCTTTTCATCATTGTTTAGAACCAAACCTCTCATTAATCTAGTCTTTAATTTTAGACTATTTCCGACTCAATGTGCTCTTCATGATATGACAAAGTATGCAAAACAAAAAGGTACAAAGGGAAGGGGGAGACTAGGAAAAAAAGGTTAGTCAACTGATGAATAGTGAATTCAAAAACAAGAAAAGATAAACCCGAGGAAGATAAACAAAAGACAAGCACATAAAGGAAGAACCTTAACCGTATAAATTCTAGTTCACTAAGGTTATTTGCATGGCCCTAATAGGGGTAGGTTTCTTAAATTCTCACAAATGGGTTTGATTCTAATTGGGGTACCCGAACCTATCTTATCACCTACTAAGGCAACAAGAACCCCAATTCTGGCCCATTACAAGCTTGAGAATTGGTTTCGGTTCGAGGGAAAGCATGACCTAATGACGTGGAGGGTTGCTCACGTGTTAAAAAGTGTGGATTCCGGAAGTGAATTACCGACCCGTAGAGGGCTACTCACGTGGGTATGTGGCGTTTCACTCCCACTTAAGGGACGAAGCTCGGGTATAGAGCTCAATGATCATGATGCAACACATGTCGGTGATTCCTTAGAAATTAAATGAAAAATTAATTTGAAGACCATCAATTATCAAATCTCGTTCAATCGTAGTTACATTTTCAAGAAAGAATCAACCTCATTAAAATCGGTTAAAATTTCGACAAATTTCCATCATTAAAAATAACAAATATTTTCTTGGCCTAACCCTCTTTTTGTTTTGTGAAAACAAATTCAGTCCCCAGCAGAGTCGCCAAGCTGTAGCGACCCATTTAAAATTTCCTTTAACACAAGAGTATCAAAGCATTTTTTTAGAAAAGAAGTCGGCTATTAATTATCCCTAAAATTATTTTTGGAATCTTAGTTTAAAAATAGGGATTTATTTTTGAAAATTATTTTTCTTTTGAAAATCGATAAAAAAAAAACTTAGAGTCACCATCGACCACTTGGATAAGATAGGCCGGACACCAAAAAACCAGAGATTTGATTTGAAAGGTTCGGGAGTTGGTTACATGTGGGGAAGGATTAGCACCCCCATCACGCCCGAAAATCAATACCAAAATATTTGTTGCTTTTAACCGAAGGAAATTGTTAGAATTTGAAGGAAATTTAATTCGGTGACCTTAATTGAAAATTAACCTTAATTGGATGGGCTTTATCAAACTGATGGATTCAAATTAATTGGACATTTAATTAATAAGGTTGACGATACATCGGACCATAGATTTAATCGACATCGAATAAGCCCGACTGTCGTGTTAATTTATGGTTCGAATCTCGCACGTCACCTTTATGCATAATGCAAGCAATTAAAACATGATGTAATGATTTGGTTAAGTTTTAATTTTACCTTGAGTCGGTAAGGATTAATTTAAATATTTGGTCAACATCCTTTAAGCTCAGACTGTGTCAACACAAATATCAAAATTAATTAATACCTCCCCTTTTATGGTTTAAATTAATTAACATGTAAACTAAATGGGTCAAATGATGACAAATAAAATGAATGTCAAACAAAGACTTGAAAATTAAACATACAAAGGCCCACTAAAAGTCCTAACCTAAAAGGCTCACATTATGGAAATTTAATTAGTGATATGATTGTATGAACCGTGTATTACGTACTATATTATATATTACATAAAAAACTATATATTCTGTTAAAACATATACTATATATACTATATCATAATGAGGCTACATATTATATATAAGAACTATACATTATATGTAAACCATAGATTATATAAAATCATACATTATGCATTTAATATAGCAACAAATCATATATACTCATCGAACCACAAAATAAGTCTACAACAAGCTACAAGTCGAATATAAGGGTATATATTATGAAAAACTAATTATAAATTATATTACATAATATAAATATATACTATAGTAATTAAATATTTCATTAACAATGAAAAAAGGGTTGGATTAGAAACAAATGTGATAAGAAGGTACCAAAGCCCACTGATCTAAGCCCACCAAAATTGATCTGAATTGAATCAGATCAGCACCTGGGCTGAAACAAGCCCACTCCCGCTGGACCGGTTTGGTGTCCGGATCTGGGACGGGTCACCCGACCTAATACGGGTGACAGATAATAGGGTTATCTCCCCTTTCTTCCCTAAACCGATATTATTCCCCCTCAAACAAAGGAAACCTACTCTCTGAAAGAAAAAAAAAAACTAGCCGCCTCTCCCGCTTGCTGCCGTCACACCGGCGAGCTTTCTGGCCAACCAAAGCCACCGCTTCGAAGCTCTCGACCCCCTCTTTCCCTCAATCTGAAAGGATTGCTTACAAAACGGCCACAGGTGCCCTAAAATACGAGGTGAACCCACGCGGCCGGGAGGTACGATTCACCATCGTCCATCGTCAGATCGTGGTGAATCCCAAATATGTTGTTCCTCTCGTCGAATAGAACACCTTCACCGTTGGGATTGTCAAGACGAGACTACGGTCCTCAGAAAAGCTATAAGCCGCGACGGGTGACCATTTGAGCGCCCCGAGTTCTTCGCTGCCGATCTGAAGATTTCGCCGTTGGATAGAGCCAAAGCTGAACTATTTTGCTCACTAGGGCATAGACTTTTCGTCCACCCTTGGGATTCGGTGTTGGAGTCACCGGTTGCCGGAGACTACTAAAATCGAAGGTAAAATCCCTTTCTTTTCTCCCTTTTTGATTCGAACCAAATAAAGCAGAAAAAATGATATCTCTGAATGCCCTTCTTTGTATTGCTTAAAGAAAATGAATCACTTTGCTTTGCTTTTTCTATTTAGAAAAAAGGAAAAAATTGGAGAACAAGAATTCCGAAATGCTGCTTTTCTCTATTGATGCTTGAATGCTCTCTCGTTTATCGAATGGCAAATAGAAAAAAACTTAGAAATTCTTTTTTCTTCTCTCTATTGATTGTTGAAAATTACACGAAATTTGTTCTCGGCTTTATAGCCAAATATTACATGATCTTTAGAAATACATGAAATTTAAAGATAAATCCTATTGGTTCTGCCTATCTTGTTTGTATTCATGCCCTCTGACATTCTTGTTGCTGCTTGTTTTTGTTTGTTGGTGCCTGTGAAGGTGATGGAAGAGGGGACCAGCTCGTTGTTTGTTTGTGGAGCTGAAGCACGGTTCATAGGGCTATCGAATGGGGACCAGCAAGGGCTGTACGAGGGTCCAATCTTGGCCGTTGGTAGCTGCTGCGTGGATTTCTTCTAGTTCGAATCTGGGTCATTCGATCACCCTTGATCGGACGGTGGAATATTGACTGCGCAAGAGAGATGAGATATATCAAATTAAGGTTTCAAATATATAATCCTGGGCTCAAATTGGGCTTTTGTAATATGTATTTAACTTTTAGTTTTAGATGTAATATGGACTTTTTATATTTAAAGGACTTTGGGTTTTTATTTAACTATCATAGTATTTATATATATATATATATATATTTTTGGGCAGATATATATATATAAAGAAAAACTTGGGCTTCTTATTTATACTAATCTTTTTTTAATTTTGGGTTTAGTTCTAATAGTATTAACAATGATAATATAACCATAATAGCAATACTAATAACAAATATAATAGTAATGATAATAATAACAATGATGCAAATAATAATAATAATAGTAGTAATATATGACGATAAAAGGAAACGATGATAGTAATAATAATACGAATATATTCTAGCTAAAATTATAATAGGATAATAATAGAATGAAAAGAAAAAGGATAAACAAAGTAATACCCATACTATTTTTTGAAACTTAGAATGATAATTATATAAGAGGGTTAATTATATAGGCCCTTATTTAATTAAACTAGTAATGATAAATATAAAGCCCTTTATTTATAAAGACGGGTTATCCTGAACAAAATTAGTGATTATAATACCCAGGCCTTTTAGGTGGCTTGGATCTTAGAGCATCTCACTATTATTCGGATAATATTTATCATTCAGTATGTACTATCTTTTGATTATTTCAAACTATTTTTTACCATTATATTTAGGACATTTACGTAATATAGACTTTTGGACTGTTTATAATTTGGGAATTATTGGTTGCATACATTTATGAATTTGGTTTTAGATATATTGTCAACTATCAAAACCTTGTTTAAGAGATTGAGTTTTATAATATTTAGAATATTTACTTAGTTTTACGTAATTAATCAATTACCTTGAATTATAAATTATTTTAACCTAAAGTCATTTCTTGAGGGACAAGTTTTGAATTATGACTTCTCAAATTCGGTTATTCCTTTTAAGACGGGTTTAAAGGTACCTGAATAATATATTTAAGATTGAATTGTAAAGACTTCAAGATCTTTAATGATGCATTTATGAATGAGAGTTAATGCACAATGTACTCATTTTCCCTTTTACATTGGTTTTGTTCATTTGGGTCTTTCTCTAAAGTTTTTAATGATGTAATATGTTATGTATGTAAACTATGGTGTACTATTTTTCCTTTACTGAGTTTTTACTTTTGAATTTTTTTCTAATAAGATCTTAATGAGGCATATATTTTAGGATATCTAAAAGGGTGTTACAAATAATATTTATGTGGATGTCCTTTCTTCTTTTGTCTTCTTGTACATTCCTCAAACACTTATGCTTCTTGCCCTGTAAGTAGCGGCATTGTAAAGATCATCTATAAATGCAATAGAAAGCTCTCTTCTCTCATATTATGTTCATCTCTTTGTCCATATACTTCCATAGTTTATACTTCTATAGTTTATAACATAGATCAAAATCCATAGAATTTTTTAATATTGAGAGTTACATTTATTATTTATTTTTTTCAAGTTAGGACTAAATTAATAGAATGTACAAATTTTAGAGACAAAATTATTATTATACCATGTCAGATCACTTACTCCGTTAAGCCAACGGTCAAAATTAACGACAAATGACCAAAATAGAAAAGAAATGTAAGGTTTCTAACACTTTGGTCAAAAAATATTTTGATAACCAAAATAAAAATGCATAGTGACAGAAAATGTCTCAACCGTTTGATTGAGTAGTCACTTTAGCTTTTATTCTCTTTTAAAGCTTTTTAACCATTAATATTTTATTTGGGTAAAAATGATCAATCTGTTGATGAAAATTATTTATCAACTAACGATAAACAGTTCAAAATGATTTGATAGAATGATACATCAACATAAAGTTATTTTTTGGTTGACGTGTCATTTTGTCAATTAAGCACCTTTGTCTATATGACTTTGCTATATCAGCATGTACTATTACGTAGGTTTATATCATCATTCTAAGTTGTTTATCGTTAATTGACTATCAATTTTCATCCAATAAGAGACTATTTTAACCCTAAATGAAATATTGAGAGGTAAAATACTTCAAAAAAATATAGGCCAAAATGACGGATAAATTGTATCAATATTATTGTTGAGATTTTTATTTTGAGGATTGTGGTGCTTTTTTTACGATCTATAATAGTTGCTACAATACCAGAGAAGTTGATGAGACTGAATGTAGACTTTATTCGAACAAAAGAAAAGTCACCATGAAGCATGCCGACTTCAGACCACGTGCAATAATCATTGAAGAAAGCCACTTTGGCTTTTATTCTCTTTTTATGCTTTTTAACCATTAATGTTTTATTTTAGGTCAAAATAGTTCATTTATGGATGAAATTGTTAGTCAATTAACGATACACAACTTGAAATGGCTTGATAAAATGACACGTTAACATAAAAAATAATTTTATAAAATAGTTCATTGATTGATGTGTCATTTTGTCAAGTAAGCACCTTTGTCTATATAACATTGCTATATTAACATGCATTACCATGTAGGTTTACCTCATCATTTTAAGTTGTTTATCATTAATTGACTACCATTTTTCACCCACTGAGAGACCATTTTGACCTAGAATTGAAGTTAAAGTGCTTAAAAAATAGGGGCCAACGTGGCGGGTAAAATGTAGTAATATTGTTGTTGAAATTTTTATTTCAAGGTTTGGGGTACTTTTTTCATTTCATGATATAATGTAGTTGCTAAAATATCGAGAAGTCGTCATGACTACATGTTGACTTCAGTCGAACAAAGGAAAAGTCATCATGAAAGCATGCCGACTTCAGGCCACCTACAATAATTATTGCAGATCACTTCAACAAAATTTATTAGTTACTTTATTGATTTGATAAGAAGCACCATAAATCATGAAATAAATATGAAAGTAGCCAAACTTCGAAATAAAAAATTCAATAACAATATTAGTGCAATTTATCCCAAAGTGATTATCCAGTCAAACTTTAGAGACAATTTTTAGCATTATGGCAAATAAAAAAACAACAATAATTTAGTAACAAATAATATTGTTTACTCTATTAATTATCATTTAAAACGTAAACATTTCAGTTCCTAAAAAGACGGTCATTTTAGTCGCTTTTTAATTAAATTTGTATTTGATACCATTGAGTCGAGAGTTTTATTATTAGCACAAAATTTTATACAATTATTAATATGGGTATTGATATAAACATATAAAGTTAATGATTTGTATAATATATTTATTTTGTGTTTATATTATTATTTTATATGATTTGCATCCAAATAAATTTTGGTTAAATTAGGGGGAAAACATTTAAGAAATTAAATTGAAAAATAATTCATGTAAGAATATTTAGTGAAAAGATCATTTTCTACTATACTGGGGGGGGTGTCATCATCAGGTTCTTCCTACTAGCATGGGTGGAGCGAGAGTCGTCGACATCTGGACTAAAATGTAAAAATATGAAATTATAGATATTAAAAATGAAAATTTGGAAAACTTGACTTAAAACAGTGCGTTTGAGAAAAGCATTTAAATTAAATTAGTTAATTTTTGAACTATAAGTTGTGTCCAAAACTTTTAAAGAGTATAATATTTTGTTCACGTGTCATTATTTTCATTTCGAAAAACATTATTTTGGCCTTTAATTTCGATTTTTTTAATTAGTAACGAAAATTTTCAACCTTTAACTTTGATATGTCATAACTGACGAGCTTAAATATTTAAGTTTTTTAAACAAAAATATACATGTCTTGTTTGGTAAAGAGAACTTCGAGTAAACACTAGAGGTTTGAGCCACGATCAAAGGTTTGACTTGTCAAATCTACTAATTTAGCCGTTTGGCAAACAGATGATAATAACAGCAGATTGAGATGAAATCTCTAATTTTGAAAAAGCTCATTTGAATTAGAAGATTGAATATAAGAGTTCTAAAGACTCTTTTATATTCGACAATTACAAAAATGTTTTTTAAATAACCTAAATTTAATAACTAATACATTAAAAGGATAATTTCATAAATAAAAAATTAACATATGCATCTAAGTTTAATAATTAATAAAAATATATAAAAAGATAATTTCATAAATAAGAAATTAATATATATTTAAATTTGATAATTAATAAATTTATATTAAAAATAATTTCTTAAATAAGAAATTAATATGTATATATATCCTTCAAAATGCATACTAATGATATGTTAAAAAATAATTATTTTCTTAATCTAATACATATTAATAGATAAAAAATATTGGTAACTAATAAACTATTCAAACAAATATTAAATACAATCATATCCTTATATGTTATTTTGCTTCTTTAAATTAGCAAACAACTATCAACTGTCAATTAATTTTACCAAATACTTTTATAGAATCAGCTAGTGAAATCAACTAATGCAATAAACTATAATCTATATGCTACTATCATCTATTAACTATCCGCTAATTGCCAAACAATGTCATAATTATTCTTATAGAATTTATGTGTAGTTTCACAACATTCTAAAATTTTCATTTTGGTCCTTGTCCTTTTGGTAAAATTGTAGGGATCCAATTAAAAGGAACTTAAAATTACAAAGACCAAATTGAAATGAAATTTAAATTACAAGAATCAAGTTATGAAGTCTTTCCATTTGGATTCACCATTAAACGAAGTGTTTTCAGTTAGAGAGACAATTTTAAAAATTGTCATTTTAATCATATAATTATATTTTTTCTCGTTTCTAAAATGTAAAAGAATTAACTCCTAAATCGCCAATAGCTGTAGACGACTCTTAACCCATTCCAAGATCACTGGGCAACTTCCACTATTAACAACTCCCCTCTAATACTACGAGAAATGACAATTTTCTTAAATAATTTTGTATACGATCAAATTAAATATATAATTTATCTTTAATCCAATCATTTTATCCTAATTTAACCAACAAAATTCATTCTAGGAAAAAAAATAAAAAAAATTATCATGAGCAGTTATTATATGGTTGAATGAAAATCAACATTCCAACCAAAAAAACTTCAAAAAAGAAATAATCTGTCTTCATATGGCATTCGACTTCCCTTGTTTTTTTCGCCCCATAGACCATTTATAACCCCTCAAAACCCTCACTCTCTCCACTCCCCTTCCCTTCACCATTTTCATCAACAATGGCAGCTTACTTAACTACCTCAAGATTCCTCTCCTCATCCGCCGCCGTGTCATCCCCCAACACCACCGCCAAACTTTCCTCTAAATCCCTCTCTTCAACTCCTCTTTCCCTCAACCTCCGCCGTCGTCCTTCAAAGCCATTTTCCTTTTCCACCAAGACCGCTCAAATCTCCGTCGGAGACAAGCTCCCCGACGCCACCCTCTCCTACTTCGACTCCGATGGTGAACTCTAAACTACCACCATCTCCTCCCTCACCGCCAACAAGAAAGTCGTCCTCTTCGCCGTCCACGGCGCTTTCACCCCCAAATGCTCCAGAAATACCTCCCTGGGTTCGTGGAGAAATCAGGGGAACTCAACGCCTAAGGGGTCGACACCATCGCCTGCGTCTCGGTGAACAAAGCCCTTGTTATGAAGGCTTGGAAGGAGAATGAGGTTCCTTTGTTGCCGGATGGAAATGGGGAATTCACCAACAAAATTAGATGCAAAATTGATTTGAGTGATAAGCCCGTTGGACTGGGAGTCCGCTCTAGAAGGTACGCTCTCCTGGCTGAAGATGGAATCGTTAAACTTCTTAATTTGGAAGAAGGTGGCGCTTTCACTTTCAGTGGAGCTGAAGATATTCTCAAAGTGCTGTGATTTTCAAGAGATTTAACATTAGCAACTTGTTTTAATTCCTCAGAAACTCCTTTTTTAGGTAATAAAAATGTCCATGCTCTTAGAATTTTCTAATGAAATGCCGGCAATGGAGAGATGATATGAATGCTGTTTTCCTTGAATATTTACGTTTTTGGCGATGCAATGTTTCATGTCTGTTCTGTTTTCTTGGTAATGTGTTGGTTCCATTAATATTTCAGATCATGAAAGAAAATTATTGAAGCTCAAAAGGTTAGAAGAGATTATCTAAACATATGAAAGATGTTCAGTTTTCTCTGAATATATCATGAACAAAGGGTCATTTGCCAATATATGGGCATTTTGATTCAAACTTTTGATGTAGAGAACCACCATCTGAAGCTCATAGCTTAGAAGCATATTCAGTTCTCCTTTAATGCAATGACTTTCCTTTTCATGCTCATCTGGTGTCGATCCCGGTTACATGTTTGAAGTTTGCAGCAGTTAATACGGTCCTCACCCGAGCTCCAATTTTCCATTCCTTTAGCCTTCAGTTCCGAGCAGATAATCTGAGCCTCTTGCAGGCTTCCTTCCTTTCTAAGGTCAATCACAAGTTCCTTACAAGTAGTGAAACATGGAAGGAAATGGTTCTCAAACATTTCTCCATGCCAAGTGTATGCTCCAATAAAATCCTTATGTTCACAATATCCCTTAATTAGAAGGTCATATGTATCAGATTTGGGAACCAATCCCTTGGCATTCATCTCGCCAACAAGATCCTTCATTTCTAACAAGTTTCCCCTTTTAAACTGCCCTAGAATCAAGCTATTGTAGGTCATCTTGTCCAAAAAAATTCCCCGGGCTACCATCCTGTGATGCAATGTAAATGCGTTGTCAACATCCCCATGCTCTGCATACAGTGAATCAACATGTTATATACGAGTAGATCAGGAGTCAAATGCATCTCTTCCATTTCATGGAACATTCTTTCTGCAAGCTCAATTCCCTCCTTGCTGCATCCACTAATACGAGCATGATAGGTATTCACAGTTGCCTTGATGCCCAATCTCTTCATGTTTTCATACAATTCCAGACATTTCTGGGCATTGTCTTCATTAGAATACCCTGATAATAAGGTGTTGTAGGTGATGACATCGGGACTACACCTGTTACTCATGATTTCGGGAAGCAGAGCTTCAGCTTCAGTTACCTTCCCCTTTTTGCGTAGTCCACTGATGAGTGTATTGAATGTTACAATGGTCAGTCTTGTTTCACCCTTCACCATTTCATTGAAGAAACTGAAAGCATCAGTCACGTACCCGACTGCACAATTTCCAGCAATGGGCATGTTATATATCAGCACGTTAGGCAACACCCCTCTACTTATCATATCCTTGAAGGTCATTTCGGCTTCAAGAAGCCCACCATCCTTGCATATTTACGAGGGAACCATAACTTACAAGGTTTGGCTTAAAGCCATCCTTTTCCATTTCTTCTATAACTGCAAAACACCTATCGAGTACTTTCATTTTCCCATAGTCGTTAATTCAAATGTTGTATGTCTCGACGTTGGGCGAAACTCCCTTTTCCCTCATCTTCTTTACCCATTCTTCAGCATTCTCCATCTCTTTCATTTCAAAGAACTTGTCAATCAAAGTGTTGAACGTAACACAATCAGGCCTCAGCCCCAACTTTTCCATACGCTTAACCATAGAAATGGCTTGATTCATATCACCGATTCGGCAATATCCATTCACAATGGTGTTAAACACTACCTCATTCAGCACAAACCCTTCTCTCGATCTTGTTCTGCAAAACCTCTTCTGCTTTTCTGAAATCTCCTTCCTTGCACAGATGATTCAACCAATTGCTTAATATATATATCTATTGATCTGAACTCCTTTCCCGCACATTTCGTTGTACAAAGCCAATGCACTTTCAACATTCCCACTCTTCAAAAACCCATCAAAAAGAATACTAAAAGTATAGCCATCAGCAGCAAATCCTTGAGCTTCCATTTCCTTCAAAACTCTTTTTGCCTCATACATTCTACGGGCATGACAAAGGCCACTAGCCAATGTGTGGAAAGTAACAATGTTAGGCTCCACATTCTCCTTTACCATCCTCTTTTTCAAATCAAAAGCTTCTCTAACTCCCCAACTTTACAATATCCATGAGTAAGAGAATTATATGTAACCAAACGTGGAACCAATTTCCTCTCAGAAATCTCATTAAAAGCTTTCTCTGCATCCCTAATTCTCTTATCTTTACAAAGGCCACTAATCAAACCATTATAGATAAACAAACTTGGACTCACCCCTTCATTTTTCATGCAATCGAAAAACTCATAGGCCCTTTCAAGTCCCCTAATTTCACAGCAGCTTGAATAGCTTTTCCATACATAAATTTATTAGGTCGAAAGCCAGACCCCATTAGTTCTTCAAACAAATAAAGGGTTTCACCAAACTTATTCGAAGACACCAAAGAGTCGAGCAACAAGTTAAGAGAAGTTATAGAAAGTTAAATACCTTCCATCCTTATAGCTTTGTATAACTCCATGGCTTCACCGTGCATTTTGGATTGAGCTAGCAAGGAAAAGAGAATGTTTGAGAAAACGAGTTTCAAGGAGGTGAAGTGAAAGTGAAGAGATCAAAGAGATCAAGTGGTGGTTTGGAGAAAAGAAGAGATTTTGTAAGGGTTTGGGCAGCTTCAGTTTGGCCCTGTTGGAGTAAAGCTGACAAGGAAAGAATAGGTAGGCGGCATTCATGGTAATCAGGAAAAGTTCCACCTTTGTTGTTGGTGTTGGTGTTGGCTGTTGGGGTTTCTCCGGTTTAGGTTATTTCAGGTGAAGATAGTGTACTGGAGAGAATTTGGAGGTTTGGGGTTTCTTTTTAGAAGCCAAGGAGGAGAGGAGAGGAGAGGAGAGGAGAGGAGAGGAGAGTGGCACGCTTTTCCATGGCAAAATTTTTGGCACCAACATCAGTTCAGGTTTTTATTTCGAGTCTATAAAAATTCAAAACCCCTTACTTTAGTAAGGTTCAATTCAAGACTTAAGCCGATGCATTAAACCCTAAAATTTTAACCAATGTAAAGCCTATGAGAAGCCTGGAAAGCCCAACCTCAGATAAAATCGGGTGACTTCAAGTTAACTACATAATAGTTTGACTACAACCATTGTTTTTTTTTTTTTTTTTTTTGCGGAGAAAGCTAAATTTTGCCCCTAACGTTTTTACTTTTTGTCATTTTGGCTTTAAATTTTTTTTGAAGCACTTAACTCCTCAATGTTTTCTTTTTTTTGCAAATGCACCTTGGATGGGTGGGACCGTTAGTCAACTTACGATTAACTGTTCTCACACACTTGACAAGTTGATTTGGCATGTCCACGTATAGTGGAGGATGATGTGACAGTTTACTGACGTCACCTATTTATTTATTTAAAAAAATAAAAAAATAACTATTTTCACACAACCACTCATAGGTTGCCACGTGTCGTTTGATTGGGCATGAATAAAAACCCAATGCATTGAGCCTTGGTTGAGGTTGAAACCTAAGTCTTTGGGTAAAGCAAGCAGACAACTTAACCATTGGACCAAGTAACCTTATTTGTTGTTTAGTAGACGTTATAACTTTTAAACAAAACCCAACACGTGACTATTTAAAAAAAATTAAACATACAAAAGCACGATTAAACCTCGAGAATCCCCAAATCAAGTCATTTGGATTAGTTCTCAAACCTAAATCGACAGAGAAAATTCCACTCTATCGCCACTTTTCTTAAATCAAAATCGACAAGAAAACCTAAATCGATTTGTAGAGAAGATTATTTTGAATTGGAAGACAAGAGAAATATTTCCGTTGAGGTTTTTTCATATCGTCGAGCTATTTAAGATTAGTTTGTTGTGGGTATGTGGTTTCCTTTATAGAAGTGGTCCCTCCATGTGTGTTTTGTTGACATTATTATATTGTAGATGGTTTTTTTATTAGTAGAAAGTGACTTTTTTTGCTGCAATATTAAAAAATGCTTATGTGCTTTACATGCTTCTAGTTACAATGATTTCTATTTAAATATTTATTTTTTAATATTAAATATTGTAAAGTGTTATAACTTTGTAGTCTATTTTAATGCAGATGTATGAGAGCAAGGAGTATTACATGAATATGCATGTTGGTGGGAAATTTGTTCGAGACCCTTTTGTGAGGTATGTAGGTGGTGAGGTTGTCAGATTGAAAGATGATCCAGACACTATTTCTTACTTTGAAGTTCGCAAGCTAGTTGAAAAAGTGTTACATTTCAATAGTATCCAAATAATGTACTTCCATGAACCCTTTAGTGGCCATTTACAAGATAATCTTAGGGTACTTTTAGATGATGCTAGCACTATTGCTATGTTAAACTATTGGGTGAAATATTGTTTTATAGACATATATGTAGAACATGAAGTTGACACCACTATTATTATTGATGACATTTTATTATTACATAGTGGTGAAGGTTCTAATGAGTGTGCTGGTGATGTTGTTGGAGATGGTGTTATTGAGAGTAGTGGTGATGCTACTGGAGATGCTACTACTAAGGGTGTCCATGAGAGTGTTAGTGATTTTGCTAGGGATGCTGCTACTGAGGTTGTCCATGAGAGTACTCCTGTTGATTTGAATGATGATGAATGGCTGCAACAGTCTCAAATAGAGGGTGCTGGTGAGGTTTCTATTAAGGGAGTCTATGAATGTGCTGATAGTGGTACAAAAACTATGAATGGGGGTGAAAGTGAAGATGTTGTTGCTGGTGTTCAAGAAACAATTAATGAGAGTGCTAATGTTGAACAAAATATCAATGATAATGTTGCTGCTGGTGTTCAAGAAATAGTTAATGAGAGTGTTGATGTTGAATAAAATATCAATGAGGATTCTACTGGTGTTCAAGATACAGTTAATGACAATGATTATGAGAGTGAAAGTCGGGATGGTGTATATGTGATGAAAGTCAGGCATTTATCTGATGGTAATGATGATGAGCTACAATCTGCTAGGGCAACATTTGAAAGTTTTGAAGGAAAATGTATTAATAGAGATAAGAAACATGTTGTTAAGACTGACAGTGATAGCGATGGGGATGAAATTCAACCTGAGATACCAAAGGAGACAGTAATTGAAGAAGAAAATATTGGAAGTACATGTGAGGCAGATGGGAATCAGGCTAATTACTTTGATAGTGATGACCATGGGAGTTTAGTTTCTTCAGATAATGAGGAACATGATGATGATGCTAGGAGAAAAACTAAATTTCCTAAGTACAACCCAAATTCAAAGAGTCCCGAGTTCTGTTTGAGGATATTGTTTAAAGATGGGAAACAATTCAAAGGGGCAATCCATAAGTATTCTAAATACAATAGAAGGGAATTGAAAATTATTAAGAATGAGCTTAAAAAGGTTACTGTTAAATGCAATGCCTCTGCCCATTTTCCATTGAGAATTCATGCAAGTACCAATAGGATGACAAAGTGCATGCAAGTGAGGACATTTGTAGAGGAACACAGTTTTCCAGTTAGTTTTAAAAACAAGAATGTGAAAGTGAAAGTGATTGCAGAACACTTTGAGGAAACCATTAAGGACCACTTAAAAATAAAGCTGAAGGAGATTTATATAAGGGTTCAATTTGAGCTTCATGTTAATGTTAACTTTAGTGCATGTAGAAGAGCCATGAATTTGGTGTCATCAAGGTTGGCTGGAAATGTGAAGGAAGAATTTTCCAATTTATGGGACTATGAAGATGAGTTAAGGGAAAAAAATCCAGGAAGAACCATAAAGATGGTTGTAAATACGATTACTGCCGATTCTCCACCTCATTTCAAGAGGTTTTATGTTTTTTTTGATTCATTAAAAAGAGGCTGGAAAGAAGGTTGCATGCCTATCTTTGGTCTAGATGGGTGTTTCCTTGAAGGCCTATTTTAAGGTGAACTATTATCAACTATTGGTAGAGACAACAATGATCAGATGTTTCCTATTGCTTGGGCCATTGTTGAGAGTAAAACCAAGGATTCATGGACTTGGTTTTTAAGTCTTCTCAAGGAAGACTTGGGAATGGAAGATGGATTTGGTTACACCATCATTAGTGACCAACATAAGGTAAAGATTAAGCCTCTAATTTTTTGTTTAATTTTTTCAATCTATAAGTATTTTTTGTGTATCATTTTTTGAAGGGTCTTGATTATGTTGTCATTGATATTCTACCATGAGTTGAGCAAAGAAATTGTGCAAGACATGTGTTTGCAAACTAGACTGGGAGAAAGAGATCGAAATCGTATGAGTTTGTATTTTGGAAAATTTTGAAGTCCACATGTGAAAGAGAATGACAGGAGAAAAAAGATGCATTGTCTGTAATTGATGAAAAACTACCAGCTGAAGTGTTGGACAAAAAAGAGAAATTGTGGACTAAAGATTTCCAAGGGTTGCATGCTAAGTCGGATATAGTTGGCAACAACATGTGTGAAGCCTTTAATTTCAGCATTATTGAGGCAAGATACAAGAGCATTATTACAATGTTGGAGGAAATTAGAGTGAGGACTATAACTAGGATTGTTGAGAAAAGGAGATTCACGACTACATGGAAGTACAATTACGGTCCACTTATCAAGAAAAAGTTCGATGAATCTAAGAAGGGCAATGCTGACTGAAGAATGATTTGTAATGGAGACCATGGTTGTGAGATAAAGAAAGGGAAAAACAGTTCAGTGTGGACTTACAAAAAAAACTTGTACTTGTAGAAAGTGGCAGTTATGTGGGATTCATTGTCCATATGCTTGTTGTGCAATCTGGAATACTGGTGGAGACCCAGACGAATACCTAGATTCCTGTTAACACAAAGATACATATATTAAAGCATATTCATATGCTTTACAGCCTATAAATGGGTGCCATGAGTGGAAAAAAATCTAGAATTCAGCCTGTTCTCCCACCTATTGAAAGAATAATGCCTGGAAGGCCAAAGAAAAATAGGAGGAAGGCAAAAGGAAAACGTAAACATCTTAAGCTTGGGCATATGAGTAGGATTGGTCTCATTATGACTTGTAGGAATTGTGGTGGGGAAGGACATAACAAACGATCTTGTACACAGCCTAAACAAGCACAAATAAGGTATAAGTCATTCGTTTTATTTACAATTATGTATGAGACTTATGGATTTATACTTATGATTTATTATTCTTTGTTGTAGGGGACTAATGTACGTGACAATTCTGCAAACATGCAAAGCAATAAGTCACCTAAAGACCTTACACCATCATCACATAAAGGCAAGGAAAAAGTCAATGTTGTGAAATCTAAGTCAAAAAGGAGCACAAGACTTCAATGGTTTGGCCTCTACACCAATTTGAAGACTAGGGAACAAACTCTATATGTAAGTACATCAAATTTAAAAACACAATATATATTCACAACATTGTTATTGTGTTTATTTTATTTTTTTCTCAGTCTGGTACAAGTACAAGGACCACTGTCACTCTAAAAATTTAACAGAGTAATGTGAAGTCTACCATGAAAAATGCCCAAAAGAAGAAAACGACAGTTGGAGAGCCTTTGGCCACTCAAGAATCAGTTGCAACAAAGATGAAAAAGAAATGGAATCTCTATTTAGGGTTCTTATTAGTTTTTGTCAAAACCGTGGTTCATTTTGGTATATCGAAAAACATTCACTAAGTTAGTTACTTAGTTTGTATACCAATATCGATATGGTTGATAACTGCTTACTAGAATGGTTTAACTATTGTCGGTTCCTATAACAATATTGGTATGCATTACTTTTTGTTGTTGGTTTACCAATATTCTTTTGTTGATGCTAGGTTGGTTCATAGGTTACTTTTTGTTGGTTCATTGGTGATGTTGTTGCAACATTCTTTTATTAATGCAATTTGGTTATATTATTATATGATTTCAACTGCTTCAGTTTGGTTTTATTGTAATAGATTAGTACATAAATTTGACCTTACTATTTATATTCCTTTCACATTTAGGATTTAATATTTGATCAAATTGGTAAATTTATTTTTCTCAACAAATATGCAATTAAATAGTCAACATATATGCAACAAATAAGGTTCAACCATATCATTTTCATTTAAAATTCAACCTTTCCCTTGTACATAATGCGGTTTTCAATTACCCTAAACTCTAAACTGCCATTATTATTACTGTTGTCAACAGAACACATGTAATGCATAACAAAGCACAAATGAGAAATCCCTTATAAAATTCTTTTTCTTTCCTCAATGATATTTTCTTCTCCTTCAAACTCTTAATCTTTCCTCTTAACTCATTTTCGTTTACAACATCATCAATTACAGTCAAAGCTTTTCCTTTGAAGTCATTTTGCACACCGTTATTTTCATCCAAATTTACATTGCTACTTTTCCCAGCTAAAATACTCCCACAATTACTAAGCTCCCTTCGAAGGCTCTTATTCTCCTTTGCTAAAACACGTTCATTGTCACGCAATTGTCGTAGCAAGTCAATTGCTCAATCTAGTATTCTCGAATCATACCATTCAAAATATTTACATCCATGCTAAATCAACAGACAATATCATTAAAAATATACTTTTTGTTAGAACCCTAACCAATAAAATTATGCATAATACACAATAAATACAAATTTCTCTTTTGGTTGTTATCTTATCGGAAAATCTGGGCATCCATAATACCTTTTTCTAGGGTTTGAATCGCTCCATGCAATTTGTTTAGGAGCCAATTTCTCGCAATCACACTTTTTTTCTTCTCCATCATACGCAAACTCTTGACGAGATACACTAACAATGTTCGGATAACCCATTTTCTCCATCCTTCGATCAACTCCAACTGCTTCTTAAACGAACTTGGTTGACGATAGAGTGGGATTTTCTCTGTCGATTTAGGTTTGAGAACTAAACCAAATAACTTGATTTGGGGATTCTCGGGGTTCAATCGTGCTTTTTTATGTTTAATTTTTAAAAAAATCACATGTTGGGTTTTGTTTAAAAGTTATATCGTCTAGTAAACATTAAATAAGGTTATTTGGTCAAGTGGTTAAGTTATTTGCTTGCTTTACCTAAAGACTTGGGTTTGAACCTCAACCAAGGCTTAATGCATTGGGTTTTTATTTATGCCCAATCAAACAACATGTGGCAACCTATGAGTGGTTGCGGGAAAAATAATTTTTTTTTAAAATAAACAAATAAGTGACGTCAGCAAACTGCCATGTCATCCTCCACTACACGTGGACATGCCAAATCAGCCTTCCAGGTGTGTGAGAAGGGTTGACCGTTAGTTGACTAACGGTTTCTTCCATCCAAGGGTGTATTTGCACAGAAAAGAAAACGTTGAGGGGTTAGGTGCTTCAAAAAAAGATTTAGGGCCAAAATGACAAAAAGTGTAAACGCTAGGGGCAAAATTTGGCTTTCTGCCTTTTTGTTTTTACTGTTCAAAATTATAAAATAATTATTTGAATTATCTATTTTATTTTTAAAATTTATTTTTTGTCAAGTCATTAATAAGAATATTTGGGTAAACTTACATTTAGGTCATGTCCATTCTTGATATTTTAGGGGCCTAAGGGCGAACTTAAAATTTAGGCCCCTAATAACAAATATTGAAAAATAAATTTTAAGAGTAGTCCTCTAATAACAAGTATTATAAAAAAATCAAGGATCTAATAACAAGTATTGAGAAAAATATTAGATTTTAATAATATGTACCTAATAACAAATGTTTTAAAAAATGAGCCATAATAACAAGTATTGGAAAAAAATCAGACCTCTAATAAAAAATATTGAATTTTTTGCCTTTTAAGAGTAGACCTCCAATAAGAAGCATTAGAAAAAAAATTAGGCCTCTAATAACAAGTATTGTAAAAAATTGGACCCATAATAACGAATGTTGAAAATAATTGAATTTTAAGAGTGTCTCTAATAACAAATATTGAAAAAAATTAGGTCCTTAATAAAAAACATTTTAAAAAAATGAACCCCTAATAACAAGTATTGAAAAAAATTTAGATTTTAATAGTAAACTCATAATAAGAAGTATTGAAAAAATTAGATCCTGATAATAAATATTGGAGAAAAATTAAACTATCATTACAATTAGACACTTATAATTAAGAGCGGTAGACCCTGTACAGGGGTGGGCCTTGGGTCGTCGCCCTTATAGCCCACTCTCAGGGACGGACTTGATTTAGGTCACCTAATTATTAAAAATTGCATTTGGTACTCAAATTTAAAAGTTACATATTTATTTCTCAATTTTTACATTTTAATTTTAAATTTTTTCACACTTAATGTTTACTTGTCGTGATAATTTTATTCAAAAGACTATTTGGTCCTCAAAAGTTTATTATATCTTTGCTTTTAGGTTATTAGGGATGAAAAATAGGGTATTCGGATGAATTTCATGTCGAGTTCAATTAGGTCAGGCCGAATTCGGTTTGACTCAGGTTTGGGTCAGTGCCAAGTTGATCTTAACTCGAACTCGGATCAGATTCAGGTCCGGTCAATATCAAGTTTGGGCAAAAATTGTTTGAGTCCAAGTCGGTTAATTATCGAGTTGATTTGGGCATGGTTGAATTTTGGGTTAGGTGCTTTCGAGTTTCGATTGAAATTCAGGTCGTGTCGTGTCATTTTGGATCAAGTTCATGTCGGATTATATTAGTTTTGGGTGAAGTTCAAGTTAGGTCAAATCAGTTTCAGACGAAATTTGAGTCAAGTAATATCATTTTTCAAGTGAACTTTAAGTTGTTCTTAAAAAATTCGTATGGACTTTATGTTGGGTCATTCTAGGCATCAAATTAAGTTCAAGTCAAACTCCATACATCAAACCGAAGCTAAAAAGTTGCACTTTGAAGTCTCAACTTGTGTATCGGAGATAGAGACATAGGAGTTATGAAAAGGCTTAATATAAGTTTTGTTGCTAGGTTAATTTTTTTGAATGGTCTAAAGTGATTACAAGGTAGTATTTGTTCATACATATTCTTAACCCTTTGATAATGCGCATACACCTTGTAGATAAAGCGATTAGAACCTGTGTCTCCTAGGATGAACGTCATCCTCTTTTCCACTGGGACACTTGTTGGATTCAGTAATTCAATCAATTTAGAACATTGAGAATATAGAATGTTATATTTTCATGAAGAAAACAATTGTCACATTAAGTGGAAAAGTAGTGTACTTGACAATTAATTTTGTAGGATTCTTGAAATAATTATAAGAAAATAAATTCAAAAAAACAACAATTAATATCTTGCAATAATACTGAAGTTAAAATATTGGATTTTTGGATTAAAATGAATACTTAGTAAACAAAAATATATTAAATCAACTAGTCAATCACTTTAAGTCAATTAGTTATAGGTCAGATCAATTAACAAGTCTGGTCGATAACAAGTAGGGTCAGTTAACATGTCCAGGCAACAAGTCGAGTCAATTACAGGTCAGGTAAAATTGGATCTCATGTTATTTCAAGTCAGTTGTATTGGATATTTACTAGGTTAATTTCAATTTCATGTTCAAATTAGGTTGGGTATAGTTATCATATTAACAAGTTCGATTTGGTTTCAAGTCCATATCAAATCAAGTGGAGGTCAGGTTCATTTATCACATTAATGAGTTCAATCTGGGTTCGGGTCATTCTCAGTAGGGGTAGACATTTGGTCGAGTCGAGCTAGTCAAGTTGAAGAGTTTTATTTTATAACTCAAAATTTTTTTGAAATTTTTTCAAGTCAAGTTTATGAAATTAGAGTCGGGCCGAGTTGTTCGAGTTTCTGCTCAAATTTACTTGTAAACATTTATAATGTTATGATACTAATTAGTTCCAATTTAAACAATTTTCTATAACCATATACAATATATATATATCTTCATATTTTTTCATATGTGATATATACAACATATCAGACAAAATTGAATGACTTGACTTGAACTTGAAAACTGACCCACTAATTACTAAAAATTTTGAGTTATTCGAATTTCTATTTTACAACTCAAACTTTATTTGAATTTTTACGAGCTGAGTTGAGTTTATGAAATTACAAGTTGAGTCAAGTATTTTCGCATAGAGTCGAGTTGATTCGAATAATTCGATTTTTCACATCGAGTCGAGTTTTGCCTACCCCTAGTTCTCATATCGGGTGTAGGTCAGATTCGGGTCCAAAAGAATCAAATCCGACTTGATTTCGGGTCAACATCGGGTAGAACTCGAGTCAAATTCAAATCATCATCACCTCTAGTCACAAAAAGTCTAGATTCAAAGTTTCTTATATTTTATATAATTGATTTCTTTTAGAAGTAGGAATGTTAGGGTTGAGAGTTTTAAAATTAAGATTAAACCAACATTATGTGTAAATTTGAAGATTAAGTATATTGTTTTACCAATTTAAATAACGGTCATATCTTTTGATTATTAATTATTTTACAACTCTTGATAGTCAAACGATTGAAAAAGAAATTTTTACTGGTCGAATTATTATTTTGTAACTCTAATAATTAAAGAAAGGAAAATACTTTGATACACAAGCTTGTGTAAAATATTACGTCATCTCATTTAGGCCTGTATCGACATATCGTACGACACTTGAAAGGGACTTATCTCGGACAAGCCATCCTTCATCCCATCCATTAACCAAGGACTTATCTCGACAGCGTCGTCTCATGATCCGTCAGGCCACACGCCTAAAGAATATCATATCACGTAGGGCCTAGCGAATGCTAGGTGCCAACCACTGACTTATACGATGAGCGCGATATAAGGCCCTCTGGCCCCAAACCATCCCTAGGAGGTCATCCTAGAGAGACATTGTGTCATCCACTTGGCCCCAATGCCCACACATCTAGTCCCCACATGAGCTTAGGAGAATGTCACTTACACCAAGGCAGCTCGATTGCTAATTTTAGAAGCCTTTCAATTTTAGGGTTTAGGATTTTAGGTTAGGGTTTAGGAGTTTAGTATGTAGGGTGTATAATTTAAAGTTTATGTTAGAATTTAGGGTTTAACGTGCTAGGGTTTGGGATTTAAGTTTTAAATTTTATAGGAAGATTGTGTAATTTTTTTACACAGCTTGTGTTTCAAAATATAACCCTTAAAGAAAATATAAATTTTAATATATTTGGCAATTTCTTTGTTTTTGACTAATAATTGAGAACCCTGGGAAATTGGGGCAATATTGCACCCAGAAAAAATATTTTAAAATTTATAGCACTCATCAAATTATTTTCGAATCTATTGTGATTTCTACAGTAATTTTAAGGGTGGATTGAAAGCTATCCGACTTCATCAAAAATAAAAAAATTTAAAAATGTTGAGGTCATGTTGCTTTCCTTCCGACCTCACGGTCAAAAAATAAAAAAAATGGAAGGCATGTTGCTTTCCTTCCGACCTCATGGATCCAAAATAATAAAAACAGGTTGAGGTCGGATTGAATTCCTTCTAACTTCATGACATTGCTGACTCTATGGTGGTGGTAATAATACACTCACATGCACTGAAACACGGGTAAAATACACTGAAAACTCACATGTTTGGAGGCACCCAAAATGACCGGTCATAGCTTGGAAACGGGTGCAGGCTTGTGGTAGTGGTAATAATACACTCACATACACTGAAAAGAGGGGCATCATACACTGAAAACTCACATGTTTGGAGACACCCAAAATGACCGATCATAGCCTGATAAATAGGGGTTGAATAATTGAGATTTGATTTTTTGGGAATAGGGTGTTGATTTATACTGATTGGATGGTAGGGTGGTAGGTTAAATAATTGAGATTTGAATTTTGAATTGTTAAATAGGGATTGAAGGATTGAAGGTAGAGAATTGTAGAAAAAAGTTCGTGAAGAAAGGGTGAAAAAGTAGAAGAAAAAAGAAGATTTGGAGAAAATATTGTAAGGTTTTAAGTTTTTATATTTTATTTTTAAATTTAGTTCGAATATTTTGTTTGTTGTTTTCTTATAAAATTTTAAAGTAGTAGTTACAATTAAATTTAGTGGTAATTGTTTTTTCTTAATATTTTTTTACATGTCATGTATGTAGTTTTGTTAGAAAAATGGCCGATCAAAATTCTCTGTTGAGATTACAAAATCGACACGTCTCTAATATTGCGGTTGATGATATGGTAATTTTTTTAAAGAATTTAATTTGAGATTAGTAATATTTTATTTTATTCTCTTATATATTATTATTAAGAAATTTTTTAATTTAATGAAGGCAACCGAGGAAACCTTCAAACCTCATCTAAGCATGGGGAGTAATAATCCACACCCCGATATGATTGAATGGTTGCAAGAAGAGAGATTATATCATGCCACATTTATTCGTGGCTACAAGCTGATTTCCATTTTAATTACCGCACTAATTGAGCGCTGGAGTCCGGAGACTCATACGTTTCACATGTCGTATGGAGAATGTACCATTACGCTGGAAGACATGGTGATGCAAATTGGGGTGCCGGTAAACGTGAGTCCATTGGTTAAGGAGACGGAGGATTCAGTTGTAAAGAATTGCTATGATTACCTCAAGAAGGTTCCAACTGGAACCGATGTGAGAGGATCTCGTATTAAATTGAGCTGGTTGTAAAGAGAATTAAAGCTCGGGCACAGTAACACACCGCAAGATATTAGTTGTGCGAGTCGAGCCTATATTTTACAGCTCACTGGGAGGATATTGATGCCGGATAAATCTAGCAATCTTGTTCACACACGGTATATACCATATATGTCATCTTCTTCAGAAGCTGCTAATTATAGTTGAGATTAACAATATTATCGTTCTTGTACCATGAGTTGTGCAAGGCCGCACTATTAGATAGTAATGGTTTGAAGGCAAGGGGTGTTGGTGGATGATTGTTGCTATTGTAAGCTTGGGCATGGGAACGACTTCCATTTTTACACTGGTTACTCGAAGTTTGAGAAATTTTCCTTTTGTTAGTAGGTAATTTCTTTACTTTGATTTGGAAGTTTAAGTTTACTCAGTTTTAAAATATTTTTATTTTATCTTAAAAATAATCAAACGACTGTTATTTGGATGTGTATGCAGATGGAATGCGAAAAAGCTCACACAGGGTTAGCACACAACAATTTGAAAGTGTTTAGAGCTTTTATTGATTTATCTTGAAAAGATGAGGTATCGAAATCAAGTTACTTTTATATGTTATTATTTATGTAATTAATTTATTCTTTTATTTATATTTATATTTTTTGCAGTTTATTTGGAGGCCATATACTGGTGGAAACGTAAATGTGCCAGAAGAATTGATGATTAATTCCTATTTCTGGTGTGCGGTTACATCAATAATCCACTTTGCTTTTGTGGAGTACCAATTCGGAGCTAGGTTCCTAAGGCAGTTTGGCTTCCACCAGCCTATTTCGAGAGATCCACTGAATCATGACACCCTACACCGTGTGGACTTTCGCGGTAAGGGGCATCACGCATGGGAAATAAAGCATGTCAAGTATGTTGCCACCTTGCTCTCGAATTCAAGCTGATGATTTGGAGTTGGATAATTAAAAGTACATGATATTTTATCGCAATAATGGAAGACCGTACTTGACTACTGCGAAAGAACAGGAAAATGCCAAGTATTTCTAAAAAAATATGATGGTCGTGGTCAATCATCTAAGACTGCAATGGGCCGGAGTCAAGCGGATGAATCCCATAGTGAATCTGGTACACCAGATATGTATGCTGGTACTCCTCCAACCATGTATGGACATCCAGCAATGACGGGGAGCTCGTTTGTCAATCCGGTGGATAACAACTTTTATCATTCGCAACCACCCATTTATCATCCATCAATGGGCGGGAGCTTAGTTTCGAATACGGTGGATAACATATTTTATCATTCGAAACCACCCATTTATCATCCATCAATAGGCGGGAGCTCTTTTTCCAATCCATTAGATGACAGATTTTATCATCCGCAGCCACCCATTTATCATCCATCAATGGGTGGGAATTCGGGTGCGAATGTTTCTGAGGCATACGTACCAGATTTTTATCATTCACAGTCACCCATGTACATGAGCTTTGGTGGAAACATGGACTATCAGGGGATCATAGATTTCATGGTGGTTACGTCGATTAGCAGTCCCATGTTTTCACCACATAGTAGTGACTATGTGTTTACAATGCCGCCTCATATGCCTCTAGTGATTGATGAAGATGATGTTGAAGAGGAGGATGAATGATGATGATGATGATGATGATAATGATAATGATGATGATGAAGATGCTGATGCACCCCAAAGACCGCAACGAGATCGAAGACCATCGCGTCATAACCATTTGACCACATCCCGACATGGACAAAAATTGCATAGAAAATGATTTCATGTAACTCTTCTTCTATGTAATTCAAATAATTTGGGGATGCCTATTATGATTAGTTGTTTGAATTCTGTTAGGATTTTTGCACGCTCGAATTTAATCTAATTTGAATATTATTGTTATATCAAAATAAACATCTCAACAAATTTGAATATAATTCATTACCAAAATAAACACCGAACATTCATTAACTAATAAGTAAACCATATTCATCAAATAACATAAAATACTCATAATCAAATAGAAAATGTTCATTTGAATACAAATATAAAGAAATAAAACTAGTTCTACCACGAATAGTGAATGAAATCACTGAGGCATTGCCATGTAATTCGGTTGATTTGGACATTTGTTTTTGGAATGTCCTGTACTCGTACAGCTTGTACATCTCTTTGGTTCTCTGCCTCTCTGTAATGAAGATCCATACTGGTATGGATGCGAGTAGATGGAGGTCGGCCTTTTGGTTCTTTACGAAGTGCTGGATTCGGTAACCATTCGTCATGCTCCAATGGTGGCCAATATTATGAATTCGCGATTGGTAGGACTCACATCTATAAATATTTTTTTATCCTGTGTAAGTTAAAGCATTCATCTGCAAAGTTGTACGGGTCAACCTCTTTAGACATACATACTATGGTTGTATGCCTACATGGATATCGCCATGCCTGGAACTCACCAAAGTTACACCATCTTTGCCTAAAATTGACTCGAAATGTTTGGCGGTGGCCTCATTCATTGTTGCGTATAAAATCAACAATATCAAAAATATGTCCATTTAGGTCAAACCAGCGAACAACCATCGATCTTGCCAGTTCCACGTTCTTTTGCATTTTTGTCACAAGATCGAGAGACCAAACTTGTCCTCTATTTATCATAGCTTGGATTTCTGACCCTTTATCGGACCAAACCTTAGCCAACCTGTAGTACGTCTCTCTCACCAAGCTTGCTATTGGGAGATGGCATGTTCCTCTTAATACACCATTTATGCACTCCACAAGGTTAGTTGTCATTTTCCCGTATCTTCGACCTTCATCATACGATTGGGTCCATCTTTCTCTCTCGATATTGTTTGCCCATACTCAAACATCTTCGGCGCACTCCATCAAATTTGCCAAATTTCTCTCGAAATTTGGTCACAGTAGTTCGTATCCTGTTTCATAATATATATTGTTAGCATCGAAAAACTTATAACACATAAACAATCGAGTATGAGAAAATGAAAATTACTTACCCATGCCTAAAATCGCGCTGCAAAGGTGGGGTTTTTTTCCACCTTTCAATTGTGTTCTTGCCAATATAGCGTACACAGTACGCGAGATATGCGTGCGGAGGTGTCCATCGGCTATTTTCTCGATCAATTGTTGCTAAGATGCCTGCTACTCTATCCTAAATCAAGCAAACCCCATCTTCTCGAACAACATGCTTACGTAAATTACTTAAAAATAAATTCCAAGAGTTCGACGACTCTGTATCAATAATTGCGAAGGCAATCGAAAATATATTTCGATTACCATCTTGTGTAACGGCCATCAACATAATATGTTTGTATCTTTCGTACAACTATGTGCCATCAACTTGGACCATCCATTTGCAAAATGGGAAGTTTTCGATGCATGGCTTGGATGCCCAAAATAGTTGGTGAAATATTTTCTTCCCTTGAAGAAGCTGACTAGGGGTGGGCATTGTCAGGTACCCGAAAAAACCAAGTACCCGGTTCATCCAGGTACCTCATTGCTCGACCCGTGTCCCGGCCCATTACATCTGGGTCCTAGAAAAAATATATATTAAAATTTATCAGGTCGGGTACTCGGTAAGGGAAAACTTTCGGCCCGTGTCCTAGAAAAATTACCAGGCCGGGTAATTTTTTTATAAAATTACACGACATTTTAGGTTCGGGTCAGGTCAACTAGGTCGAGTATTTTTGCCCACCCTTAAAGCTGACCTTCTCGGTTGCAAGCATTCTTGGTTTTATACCTGACTATGGTCCCCATAATAAAATATACCATTACTTGTAATAGTGTTGGTAGCTCATTGTATAACTTCTTGTAATTACGGTACACCTTTTTTAGTTCCTTATCCCTTACATACCAACCCTTTTCATATTCTATTTGGTATTAAAATTGTTGCTTCATAGATGCCATAATCGTTGAAACAGTAACCCTAAGATTTGCTTCAACCAACATCTTCATGTGGCGAGATATTACATCAGAGTCCAACTTACGGTGGTCTTGGTTGATTGAATTTTGTAAACAAGTGTGTTGACCATTGTACTTTGTAATCTCCTAAGTAGTTCTCCTCTAAAGTTTAGACACTCAAATCTTCCAATTACAGTCTTTTCCATATTTAACATATTTGGAAAACATAGTTCTCGGACTGGATTCTTTAACAATAAAGTGTTGGGAAACATCGGTACACCTCATAGCCTAGTAGAAAAATTATCCGGCGTAATCCACTAATGATCCATGTACAAGGGACAAATTTGGGGTGATAAAGGATGAAATGTTATCTCAATAAATCTAAAAATTTGCAGTGAGTATAGGAGAATCCAAATCGAATCCGAGTCATCATAGCAGAGTTTTAACCTCTACGCAGTTCATCCAAATAAAACAAACAATATTTTCTCTTCTCTAACTGTTAGATAGGTTTTCTGAAAAGCATACCTTTGGCTGCTAGACCTCATGCCTTTATATAGCATTTAAAACCCTAATTCTAATTAAATTCAGATTTTTTAAATATACATTATATTTGTTCGAATATAATTAAATATGTAGAATTTGATTTTACTTCTATCAGGTTTCTTTAGGGATATGTATATTTTAATAGTATCTTATAATTACATTAATTATCTCATATTAAATATATATAACTGACATTATCTATAATTCCAATGATCATAATAATTTCGATTTTTACTTATTTCGTGCACAACAAGTTTGTAAACATGCTATCTAGTCGATATTTGTTCGTTTTAATCATAGGGTGTAACCCTTGTAGGTTCCTGTAACGTTAGCAGTAATAACTAGAACAATTCTAATATTACAGGCAATGAGTGACATCTAGCAATACATCATTGCTACCTAAGTTACATGAAGTCGTGGTTCGATTTAACATTTTTCCATGATTAACTTCTTTTATGTATTTCATCTTTTTGTCCTCATATCTAGACCGGACACAAGTCATGGATTAGTCACACTTGTATAGTTCATCTAATATTTCTTGATATCTTGAGTAGACTATTATAAACGAATAACTATGATATCCCATATCAATTTATTCGAGCATGGCCATGCATTTTCTAGTCTCGCTCAATCAAGTGGCCTATGATATTACTCCTATTATGTAGGAGGGACAAATCCTATCTTGATCAACCATATTCCGCTACATAGATTGTCACATATCCAATATCGGTTTCTATTGTGTAGTCAGATACGACACACATTTGACCGTATCAAAATATGTCACTCACGATGTTGAATAATGATGATCTCAAGTCTGAGGATCATATATGTAGTTATCACCACGAGCAATTGTCACATCCTGAAAACTGGCCTAGTCAAAATTAGGTTCCAGTGATCGGAAGTTTATAATTTGATATGTAAAATGTTGTAATGAATGACCATTGTAACCCTTCTTTTGTAATGAAATCACAATTTGGTCCTATATGGGTAAAGGGACTTCCCTGAATGCGATTCAAAGCCCAAAATGCAAATTCCAAGTAAAGCATATCGATACAGTCAAGCCAGTATCGATACGGCCCAACTATTAATGACTAACTTATCTGTTTGGGCATGAGCGTATCGATACAGCCACAAGCGTATCGATAAGGATCCCCTATTTTGAATTTATTCGAAGTCAAAAGTTGAAGAGAAGTAGGCAAGGTGCTTACTCACCTCCTTGCTTGACCACTCCCATGTGAAAGCCATTAGAAAAGTGACTAATATCAAATAAAAATGAGTGATTAGATGGATGGCTTGGGGTTGAGCAAAACCCCACCCAAGGGAAATGTTTTCATTGGCTTAAGGTTAGGTGGGCAATTATTAAAGAGGTTAGGAGGGTTTTAAAATAATTTGGTAAAAAGGGAAAGCCCTCATCTCTATTCTTGCCATCTACCGAAACTAAACCCACATTGCTATCAAAAGAAGCACACACCTTCATTAGTGTCTTCAACCTCTAGCTAAGCTAGTACCTTGGTGCAATCTTTGATCATCGTTTGACTTTAATACCCTGTTTGAAAGCTCATAACTTGGTAAGAAAAACTTCTCATTCGATTTGATGATTCCAATCTTCGTTGGAGCTTAATTTTGAAATTAGGTTTTCCCGGTTCATGTGGGAATCCATGAATTAGGAGTTCGATTTTGTTAAGTTGATGTTGTCCCTAAACTCTGAGAAGTTCATAATATGTTTCCGAATCCTTAATTCAAATTCTAACATAATCCTAAGCTTGGAGAATTGTATATCCCTGAAGTTATTCAATTACACGGAGTCTTTGTGTCTGTTATCTCCGATCGTGACCCTTAATTCGTAGCTAGGTTCTGAAAGACCTTACACAAGGCCTTAGGGACGCGAGTGCACCTTAGCACTACTTTCTATCCTCAAACCGATGGCCAATCCGAGAGAGTTATCCAGGTAACTCTAAACCCTCATTTGAATTGTTTATCTAAATGTTTTGTGTCAATCTCGATTTTTCCTTATAGATTTTGGAAGATATGCTCCGAGCTTATGTCATCGACTTTGGGAATACGTGGGAAAAATCCCTATCTTTAGTCGAGTTTGCATACAACAACAATTATCAAGCCTTAATTCAAATGGGCCCGTATGAAACTTTGTATGGAAGGAGACGCATAACTCCTCTTTGTTGGACCGAACTCGATGGAGGCAAGATACTAGGTCCTAACTTACTTAGGGAGAACGAAAGAAAGGATAACAATTATTCGTGATCAACTTAAGGCTGCCTTTGATCGACATAAATCATATGCTAATTTGAAAAAAAGAGATATCCAATACGAGGTTGGTGAAAAGGTCTTCCTCAAAGTATCTCCATGGAAGAAGATCTTTCGTTTTGGCAATAAGGGGAAACTAAGCCCCCGTTTCATTGGCCCGTTCGAAGTGATTGAAAGATTTAGACCAGTAGCATACCGATTAGCTCTTCCCGAGGAGTTAAGTCATATTCACAACGTCTTCCACGTATCTATGTTATGCAAGTACCAATCAGATCCTTCACACATGATCGAGCCAAAATCTGTAGAGATTTAGTCCAATCTGACATACGAGGAAGAACCCGTACAGATCTTCGCACGAGAAGTCAAACGGCTCTGTAACAAGTCTGTGCCCTTAGTGAAAGTTCTATGGAGAAGTCATTCTGTTTAAAATGCAATGTGGGAACCCGAAGAGACCATGCGAAAGTAGTACCCACATCTTTTTGCTTGAAATAAAAATTTGAGGACGAATTTTCTTAAGGGGAAGAGTTGTCACATCTTGAAAATCGACCTAGTCGGAATTAGGTTCCGGTGATCGAAAGTTTCGAATCTGATATGTAAAATGTTGTAATAAATGAACATTTTACCCTTCTTTTATAATGAAATCACAATTACCCTAAATGCAATTCAAAGCCCAAAATGCAAATTCCAAGCAAGGCGTATCGATACAATCAAGCCAGTATCGATACGACCCAATTGTAAATGACTAACTTATTTGTTTGGGCATGAGCGTATTGATACGGTCATGAGTGTATCGATATGGGTTCCCTATTTTGAATTCATTCGAAGTCAAAAGTTGAAGAGAAGTAAGCAAGATGCTTACTCGCCTCCTTGCTTAACCACTCCAATGTGAAAGCCATTAGAAAAGTGACTAATATCAAATAAAAATGAGTGATAGATGGATGGCTTGGGGTTGAGCAAACCCCCACCCAAGGGAAATGTTTCCATTGGCTTAAGGTTAGGTGGGAAATTATTAAGGAGGTTAAGACGGTTTTAAAACAATTTGGTAAAAAGAGAAAGCTTTCATCTCTGTTCTTGCCATCTACCGAAACTAAACCCACCTTGCAATCAAAAGAAGCACGCACCTCCATTAGTGTCTTCAACCTCTATCTAAGCTAGTACCTTCGTGCAATCCTCGATCATCATTCGACTTCAATACCCAATTTGAAAGCTCATAACTTGGTAAGCAAAAACCCGTCATTCGATTTGATGATTCCAATCTTTGTTGAAGCTTAATTTTGAAATTAAGTTTTCTCGGTTCATGTGGGAACCCATGAATCATGAGTTTGATTTTGTTAATTCGATGTTGTCCCTAAGCTCCGGTAAGTTCGAAATATGTTTCCGAATCCTTAATTCGAATTCTAACATAATCCTAACTTTGTGCTAGCTCAAGCATTGGAGAAAGATCCCTTGTCATTTCCAAAGGAAGCTAGGCGCAACGAAATTGTAAGCGGGGGAGATAAGGATGGATTGTGTAAGGGACTTATCAGGAGCTACGACTCAAGGCTACGACCTTTTTTCTGATATATGTGTTGGTGTAAAGGGGAATCCGTGTATCCACTTGTTACATTGTCCAAGGGAATTAATATGTGTTTAATTATGATATGTTTATGTGATAATATGATAAATGAACCCAAGCATGATACTTATGAAATTGAAGATGTTATTATGATGCCTAGTTATGTTGCCATGCCATTCATGATGATAGATTGCCATGTATGTCATGTTATTCTATTATGTTTGTATGACTACCTCACTAGGCTATGTAAGCCTAACATGTGTGTGTGTCTCATGCATTTCAGGACCTTGAAGCATTCTGAGCTCTGATCGTGTAATCTACGGTTCCAAGTCACCTATGTTACCATATGTATGTTTACTTTCATTTTTGAACTCATAGTAAGGTGGCATAAGGTCTAAATGTGTTGAAATGACCTATTTTGCTATGTTTGTAATAGCCCAATAGAGCCTAAGTGATGTATGTGTAATATGGTATATTTTGGGGTTGGTAACCTAGTTAAAATGAGCATAAATACACTAATTGGTAAAGTCATAGTAAATGGATTCGAAACATCTTAAAATTTGACACGCAATTAGAGATGCAGTTTTTAAGATTGCTGGTAAAGTTTGATAAAATTTGATTAACGTTTGGTTGAGTAATTCGAATAAAAACCAACAAAATTCTGTCATTGTAGGTCAATGCGTATCGATACTATTGATGGCTTATCGGTACAGCTAGGCATAAATTGGCTTAATGATGTAGGGAGTATCGATACGGCTAGAGCGCATCGATACAAATTTTGTTCACTGGAATTTGGTTTGGAAAATGGTATCAATACGATTTAGAGCGTATCCGTACGAGTCAACGCGGTAACCAGTATCGATACGGGCTTAGCTATATCAGTACGGGTTTGTCAACCTGTAAATCTGGAAATCTAAAATTAGGCTTAGCGTATCGATACGACACTTAGGGTATCGATGCGGTGTTGGTTAAATCTGTTATAAGGCTTAAAAACAGAATTTGGACAATTTACAAATTGGTCACTAATAACTCTACGGTCTAATCGATCTGGTTAACGATATCCGATAACAACGAAACTTCACAGATCAATAATTGGCAAGTTTAATTACAAATTAGTAATAAAGGATTCGGGTTAGGATCGCTAATTTGCAAAATTTACGATTTAGTCCTCTAAGTTTGAAGAGTTTAAAGTGGTCTTAATTATGATAAGATTAGTAATGACAGGTACACTAAACTTTCTATTTGATTATTAGACATTCCGAATAAAGATCTGAACTCCGATTTCGTTTTCAAATTTCCAATCTGTTTTTCGATAACATTTTTTGACCCAGTTCCCTACCATATCGGGAAGGGGGTCTTACAGCAATGTTGTGACTGTCACATAATAATCCAAGAAAAATGCTTATAGTGGTCAGTCCAGTATGTCATTCTCTAACACATACTTATGTATTGATTTTGACATCTCCATGTTAATGACAACACTTTGTCATCAATCAACTACATATTAGTCCTAATATATTATTGTTGTCCATGCCCACAATAATACTCAACTAAGGACATTCAAGAATAACTATTTTATTCTAATAACTTTATTATAATTCAGTTTATTTATATATGCACAAAATAAGACTGAAATAATAATAATGGTTTTATATTAATAAACAAGATAAAATAAGTATGTCTTTTACAACCATCTCATGATCGGTCTTTGGGCATACTCCAACAATCTCCCACTAGCACTAAGACCAATCACTCATGTATCTAATACCAAGAGACTTAGTGTGACTTTCATGCTTCTGCTGTGTTAGAGGCTTTGTCAGAGGGTCAGCGATATTGTCATCCGTTGGTACTCTACATATTTCTACATCCCCTCGATCAATGATTTCATAAATGAGATGGTAACGCTTAAGTATGTGTTAGGATCGTTGGTGGGATCCGGGTTCTTTTGCTTGTGCGATGGCTCCTTTGTTGTCACGATGTAGATCTATAACATTTGATATGCTAGGCACGGCCCCTAGTTTTAATATGAACTTTTTGATCCAAACAGACTCTTTTGTAGCATCACTTGCTGCAATATACTGGGCTTCTGTCGTAGAATCTACTATTGTATCTTTCTTTGAACTTTTCCAGCTTACAACACCTCCATTAAGGCAAAACATAAAACTTGATTGCAATCGAGAATCATCATCATCAGTTTGAAATCTTGCGTTAGTATAACCTTTTATACTTAGCTCTTCCTCACCTCCATACATAAGGAATGTATCATTAGCTCTTCTTAAGTACTTAAGGATGTTTTTAACTGTAACCCAATGACCTTCACTGGGATCTAATTGGTATCGACTTGTTATATTTAGTACATATGATACATCCGTGCATGTACATAGCATGTCATACATGATAGATCCAATGGCAGAAGCATATGGAATCTTACTCATGCCTTCTCTCTCTTGAAGCGTTGAAGGACACATTCCCTTCAAGAGCAAAATGTCATGTCTCATAGGTAAGAATCCTCTTTTAGATTTTTTTCATACTGAATCTTTTCAGTACTTTATCTATGTATGTATTTTGACTTAGTCCTAGGAGTCGTCTTGATCTATCTCTATAAATCTTGACTCCTAATATGTAGGTTCCTTCAACTAAGTCTTTCATAGAAAAATATTTCCCTAACCAAGTCTTTATAGACTGTAAGGTAGGTATGTCATTTCCTATTATTAGTATGTCATCCACATACAATACCAAGAATGTGACAATGCTCTCACTAGTTTTCTTGAAAACACATGGCTCATCTTTATTTTTAATAAAACCAATTTCTTTGATTGCCTCATTAAAACGAAGATTCCAACTTCGAGAAGCCTGCTTCACCTCATAAATTGATCTTTGTAGCTTGCATACTTTTCGAGCATCTTTTGGATTGACAAAACCCTCATGTTGTATCATGTACACATCCTCATCTAATTTTCCATTAAGGAAAACGGTTTTGACATCCATTTTCTAGATTTCATAATCATAATATACAACTATTGCTAGAAATATCTGGATGGATTTAAACATAGCAACAGGGGAAAAAGTTTCATCATAGTCTATACCATGAATTTGACGAAATCCCTTAGTGACCAATTGCCCTTTGTATGTTTGTATATTGTCATCCATGTCATTTTTCTTTTTGAAAACCCATTTGTACCCTATGGGCTTAATCCCTTTCGGGTGGGTCAACCAAAGTTCATACTTGGTTTTCTAACATGGAATCCATCTCAGATTTCATGGCTTCTAGCCATTTCTCAAAGTCTAGGCTCTCCACTACTTCTTGATAAGTTCTAGGCTCATCTTGGTCCACGCGGAGAACATCTCCATGCAATGTGACAAGAAGTTTGTATCTCTCAGACGCATTGCATTCTCTCATAGATCTCCGTAGTGGTTGAGTTTCAAGAACGGTTGGATATTCCTCAACTATTTTTGGAACTTGTTGTTGTTTAATCTCTAGTTCAGTGATCTGTGGTTGATCTTGAATTTCCTCAAGTTCAATATTTCTCCCACTTCGCTTTCTGAGAATAAATTCTCTCTCGAGGAAGACTCTTGTTCGAGCAACAAACACTTTGTACTCAAGAGATGCGAAGAAGCAGACTTAGTGCTCAATTAGGAGAAATGTCATTTCATGGTGGTTGAAGGGACTGTTCTAGGCCACAAAGTCTCTCAACAAGGGATAGAAGTGGACAAGGCCAATGTTGAAGTAATCGAGAAGCTACCACCACCTACCACTGTGAAGGGGATTCGGAGTTTCTTGGGACATGTTGGTTTCTATAGGAGATTCATTAAGGACTTCTCTAAAATCTCCAAGCCATTGTGTAATTTTCTTCAACAATAATTCCCTAGTATGTTGATATTGTTAATTTTATTATTAGTGATATTTTCCCTCCTAATTTGAATAACCAGGGAAAAAAGAATTTCAAGCATGATGTGCGATTCTACTTTTGGGATGAGCCTTATTTGTTCAAGCAATGTGCCGACCAAATAATTCGGAGATGTGTCCCCGAAGAGGACCAAAAGAATATCCTATTCCATTGCCATTCATCTTCGTTGGAAGCTATTTTAGAGGAACAAGACTGCTGCAAAGGTCCTCCAATCAGGATTCTATTGGCCCACACTTTTCAAGGATGCACATGAATTCAGTAAGTCTTGCGATAAATGTCAAAGATGGAACTCTGCTGTAAGAAGCAAGTTTTCGAGGATCCTGAAGAGGATGAAACAAAGAAAGGAAAAAGTGTGCTAACCACATACCAAATCCCTATGCTAGGGGGATTTAATGAAGATAATCCAACGGAAACATTGAAAGGTGGGGCTAAAACCATTGCTGCAGCAAGAATCGAAGCCCTAGTCGCCTCTACCAAACGCGTGCAAGGAGAAATGAATGAGATGAAGGGCACATTGACAACTTATTTTAAGTATGTCAAGGAAAGGGATGCAACCATTAACTCTTATTTCAAGGAGATGCTTCCACACATGGAGATTGATTTCCCTCATTTCCCCGATGAAGTGCTCGTGCTCAAGAAGGACAAACTAGCCCCGCAAGTCACACCAGCTTTGAAAGCAGCTGCACCATAAAGACCACCACATGTACAGTGAAGAGTCTATTTCTTCGACTTCAACACCTGGTCCAGAAGTAACAACAACTGCAACTGTCAGACAAAACCCTTTAATAACGAGGCAAAATAAAGGAAAAGCTCCCCTAAGTACCCTGCCACCATTGGAACCACTTTGCAGATGATCCTGTCAATATTGACAGTGAAGACGAATAGATAGCAGAAAATGCTCTTACACCACCACCTGCCCCAACTCCAAATGCTACAACAAAAGCAACGAGTCACCTCAAGCGAATGGCAGGGCGTGCATGGAATACCTCATCTGATGATGATGATGATGAAGCTAGTGATGACCAGTCGAATCAGGAGGATCCAGACAACCAACCAACCCAACAAGATGCGGCCGAGGCACCCATCGCAACTCTTAAGAAGAAGAAGAGAATCAAGTACCGAGGAGTCAAACCAAAAACACCAAAATAGATCTGTAGAACGTAACTTGCATTTGCATTTTTAGTTTAGTTCATTTTATTCTCATGCATTGAGGACACTACATCCTTCAAGTTTAGGGGTGTTGGTGTTAATAGTTGATCATTTGCATTAGCAATTAGTGATGAACATAATTTTTCTATGGCATTTTGTTAGTTTAAAGACAGTTTTATGAATAAGTTTATGATGTTCGATGATGAGAACTTGAAATTTTATGGCTGTGAATTGATTGAATGTTTGTGACCCTTGAGATTGGTAGAACTGCCTATAGGACCTGATTCTTTGCGATGTATTTGTTACATGATTGTATTCTCTCTATGTTTAAAACTGTTAGATGATTTTTGGTGAAAGAACTCTCGTATGCTTTAGTTTAAATGTGTAGAATGAACTTGAATGACAAATGAAAGCATAAAGGCTTAATTAGCTCCCTTTTTGTTTGTGTTGAATTACGAATAAATGCTTCGGCGTAGCTGTAGAGGGACATTCCTTTATGCATTGCATTGCCTGGAAAACATCCTTTAATAAATGGCAGCAATAGCATATGAGTGAATGAAAGTAGTCATGGGATGACTTTGCTTACCAGCTCGGGGCGGGATGTTTGCTCCATACTCATTTAGAGTTAGGGACGGTAGTTGTGATGAGCTAACACCCCTCAAGGTAGTTCTTAAAAAAGGAAAAAAAAGAGAACCTAGATATGGGAGTAGTTTGTGCTTAATTGGATTAAGAAAAGCTAGGGCAAACTAGAGAACTTAGCTAAAAAATTTCTAATTTTGTTAAGCATAAAGTGGTTGTAATCATATCAGACATAAATATTAAAAAGGTTTTGGCCTAAGGGGAAAAGTTCTTAAAATCTCAAAATTGTCTAGCATGTTGAAGCCTTTATTTTCTGAGGACTGAAATTTTGCCATAGCTCTGTCTTGAACTGATTTAATGTCGTAGCATTCTTCTGTTTATTTCTATTAATTGCTTAAGGACAAGTAATGGCTTAAGTTTGAGAGTGTGTTAACCTTGCAAAAGTTTAACATTTCATGCCTTTTTACTTATGTTATTGTATGAAATCAAGCCCATCTTATCTCATTTCATGGAATATAGATGCATTTAGTTCATATAGTTGCATTTGGTATTGTTGGTTTTATTTTCTTTGTTATTTGTAAGAATGGTGCTGCTTGGGAAGGTTTTGGTTGGTGTGGTGATGTGCAGGGAAAAGAGGAGCAATGCAGGGAAAATGCCATAACATTTTGGATAGCATTTCTAGGCGCGCTAGAGGACAAAGAAATGAGGATACTTTGCAGCCCCACACGTGAAACTATCAGCCAGCTGTGAGCCCACATGTGAAGGGAATATTCCCTTGAAATTAAGGGCACAAAACCCTATGAGCCCCCACTATATAAAGAAAAGAAGACCCACATTAAAAGGGAGTTGAAAAGGGATATTTGAAGCTAGGAAAGAGACAAAGAAAAGGCGGTTGCCCTTATTTCATCTTCTCCATCGTGGTGTCCTCCATTGTTGAAGCTCTAAGGGGTGTTCTCACTGGCCTTTGAGAGAAGTAGCGAGCTTAGAGTGGTTCACGACAGTCCAAGGTGGCTTTGGAGTTTTTCCCTTCCTTTAGTTACTTTTGTTGTCTTATTTATTATTATTTGGATGGGTTGCTTTAAACGAAAGATTGTGGATGATATTTGCACAGCCATGAACTGATTTTAAGTGGCTTGGGCTTGTTATGGTTTTTATGTTTCAAGTTTGAATGAATGTTTCATTACTTTCTTGTTCCTTTCATGCTTTATCCATTTTTCTTTTATGCCTTAATCTTGTAAGAGCTTTCGAGAGTTAGCCTTTGCTTAGGTGTTTGAATGCTTAACATTCGAGAGAGTTAGGCTTAGATCTATGTGGACAATGGGGTTTGATGCTGAGAGGTAAAACCGTAACTCACCTTAGAGATAAGGATGGAGTTTCAATGGCTAAAAAGAGTAGAACTTGAAGGATAGTTGTATGTTAGGGTTTACACTGAGAGGTATTGCCATAGCATTCTTACTATCAGGTTTCTTGCTAGAGATAGTGTAGAGACATCTTGGTAAGCTCTGTCGAGCATGTTGTGGGCAAGGTAGTTCGAGACATTCTTTTGGCTTAGACATAGAGGTCCTTAGCAAGCTCAGCCTATCATCCCATTAGAGAGCTTCGTACACTTGAAAGGACGTTTGAAGTATCATTGTTTCAACTTAGTTTATGTTACAGTTGTTGCTACAACATTTTTGCATGTGTTTCCTATTGCTATTGCATTTATTTTTGAATTGCAAATTTGTGTGTTTTGACTAAGCTAGTTTGGCCTCCAATCCCTGTGGAGACGATACTCACTCATCACTATGTTACTTGTTCGATGTGAATACTTGCACTATTTGCGTATCATTTATAGTACATCACAACACGCAACAAGCATAATCTAATAATATACATCTCATACAAAAGCATCATCCAAGTATTTAAGTCTGAATTCGTATAAGTGTCTCTGATACCACTGTTGGAAAACGCCAGTACACCTCATGGCGCAGCGGAAAAATTATCCAGCGTAATCCACTAGTGATCCATGTATAAGGGATGAATTCGAGGTGATAAAGGATGAAACGTTACCTCAATAAATCTGGAAATTCGTAGTGAGTATAGGAGAATCCAAATCGAATTCGAGTCGTCACAGTAGCTTTCCGACCTCTACGCAGTCCACCCAAATAAAACGAACAATATTTTCTCTTCTCTAACTGTTAGAGAGTTTTTCCGAAAAACATACATTTGGCTACTAAACCTCATGCCTTTATATAGCATTTAAAACCCCAATTCTAATTAAATTTGGATTCTTTAAATATACATTATATTTATCCGAATATAATTAAATATGTAGAATCTAATTCTACTTCTATAAGGTTTCTTTAGGGATATATATTTTAATAGTATCTGATAATTACATTAATTATCTAGTATTAAAAATATATAACTGAAATTATCTATAATTCCAATGATCATAATAATTTTGGTTTTTACTTATTTCGTGCACAACAAGTTTGTACACATGTTAGCTAGTCGATATTTGTTCATTTTATTCATAGTGTGTGACCCTTGTAGGTTCATGTAACGTTAGTAGTAATATCTAGAACAATTCTAATATTACAAGTAATAAGTGGCATCTCGACTAAGGATATTCAAGAATAATTATATTATTCTAAGGACTTTATTATAATTCAGTTTATATATAGATGCACGGAATAAGAATGAAATAATAATAATGGCTTTATATTAATAAACAATATAAAATAAGTATGTCTTTTACAACCATCTCATTATTGGTCTTGGGGCATACTCCTACATGAAGTCTACATGCTTTCTGATGGAATACTCTTTAATTGCCAATGTAACTTCTTCCTTGTCTTTAAATTGCATCCCAACCGATAATTCATCAAAGGAACCTGAACTTAATTGTGGCATGACCAAAAATTCAGGTGCCCTCATCGCATCATAATCTATTAAGTTCATGTGAGCATGAGGTTCATACCATGTAATGTCATTCCCAACTGAAACAAATTCACCTCCACCAAAAATAGTTTCATTACCAAGGTCATCACCTCTCAAATCGGGATATACGGTTTCTTCATCTCCATCTTCACTAGAATTAGCAAACGTTTCTCCCCATCTACCTTGAAGATTTTCAACGTCAATGGCGACACTCAGATCAACTATCGGCTCAACCGTTGGGAATGTCGAAGGTTCGGCATATGAATAAAATGCATCTGATGTCCCACTTTCCAACATAGCAACAAAACTGTCTCCAAACTTATATGGCTGGTCCTCAACCGCACTACCGAAACTCATTTGAAAAGAACTTCCAAATACATTTCCGGATGGGCCCGAATCGTCATATCTCCCATGCAACTTAGCATGTAACTCAACACTTCAGATATGTATTGAATCATGCTCTGTAATCATGATTCCAACATCATCATAATCTTTAAGAGCTATTGCATAATATCTGACTGGATCATCACATGTCTTCCACCGGTACCGCAAACGAACAATCTCAGCTCTTATTTTTCTTTCTATGTCATGCTTTAGCTCTCGAAGGAAAATGTTCTTTGAAAACTTCATCTTTATAGTGTTTTTCGAGTCAAATATAACACCGATATCAGTTTTCACAATTTCTCCATCGTAATGGATAACAATCATAAACACATTGCTCATTGTCTCTGCACGTTCAAAACCATATATATTTTTGAATCAAATTACAGAAATCAAAATTATCATAATGTTATATTATATTGTTATGAATTTTTTACCTAAACAACAAAATAAAAGTAAACAAACAATCTACATATTCAAAACAAAATGTAAAAATCAACTTACTAAAAATTTCTTCAAAATTTCTTCCTCCACTTTCTTCTTCTCCTTTTTCACTCAATTTTTTTCAGGCTTTCTTCAACTTTTACCTTTAACCTCACTTATTTAACACAAAAACACAACACACAAAATAAAACACAATTTTTCTGTTATTTACCCCTACAATCTATTTAATAACCATTCAAAATTTAAATTCAATACCCCTACAATCTATTCAATAACTCTGAATCGAATTTTTTTAGATTGAAAAGGCTTATCATTGCCCGGTCTCAATCTTCAAAATCGACTATTTTTTTCAGCCTGAAAAGGCATATCACTGCCCGGCTGAGTCAAAACTTTTTCTGAGGTCGGATGGTAATCAAACTGACCTCAATTTTTTTATTTTTTTGTTGAGGACGGATTATAAGCACACCGACCTTAATTTTTTTTTCTTTTTCTGTTGAGGTCGGATAGAATTCAACTTGCCCTCAATATTTTTTAATTATATTTTTGGATGAGGTCGGATATAAATCAACTTGCCCTCACCAATTTTTTATTATCTTTTTAAGAAGTCGGATAGAAAGCCATTTGCCCTCATTTTTTTAAAATTTTTTGATGAGGTTAGATAGAAAACAATCCGACCTTAAAGGTTACTGTAGAAAATATTATAGATTCGAAAATAATTTACCTAGTGTTATAGATTTCAATTTTTTTTAAATGCAATATCCAACCAATTTTTCCCAAGTTCATTATAACCAGAAAAAAGAAATTGTGATTAATTTCATGAAACCCTGAAAATAAAAGGCTGGCATAGTACCAATGAGAGATGGATTACCAGATTCTGCTGTTGTGATATCACTTCACTTTATTTCAAGTACTCTCCGATCTATTAAATCATCAATGACAAATTGTTATCAATGGGAGTAGTTGGCAAGACTTATTATATAAAAAATCTTTTTTAAATAGTTATTTATGAAAATGACTCACAATTAATGTTATTTTAGAAAATAACATCTAAATCGTCCTCATAAGTTAAACTTGTTTTCTACAGAAAGAGAGTTTAAACCTCGCTTTCTACAAAAACGCGGGTTTCATATTAAAAAACGCCGAGAATTATTATTTTTACCTACTCAACACGAAACTCGAATTTTGTAAAAAGCGTGGTTTGGACTTGCTTTCTGTAAAAAGCAAGTTCAACTTATGTAGACGATTTGAAAGTTATTTTTTTAAATAACATTGGCTGATGGTCATTTTTATAAATAACTATTTAAAAAGGTTTTTCATATAATTAAGCCTAGTTGGCAACATAGAGGAAACTCCATTTATATGCATCCACATTTTTCTCCTCAAAGAATTAACAATTTTGGCCTCAAAAATAGAGAAAAAATCAATTACGAATGATCTTATCGGATTATTATTACGTCACTTCAATAAGATCAAAAGTTTATCCACAGAGTTAGTTTAAGTGATAAGTAGTTAAGTATCGTTTAAGTAAGTTTCGAGTTTGAGGCGTTATATATGCAGAAAATATTTGCTGGGAGACTCACCCACGACAGTCAAGTGTGGGACGTGGGTCAGTCTGGATTAGTCAGGTCATAGCCCTAGAGAATCTGGAGGACAACAAAAAAATAAGATCAAAAGTTTGAATCTTAGTATTATGAATAAAGCAAATTGAATTTAGAGATCTATTCCATAATAGGTCTTATAGTACCCTAATTCAAATTAATCGATTAATAAATTGAATAAAAATAAATATATTTTAAAACATCTTCTTCTGAATTTTAATATTTTCTTACATATGAAATATTCACATTTAAATTTTATCGATAAGATTGTGATTTTAGTCCTTCTATATTTCAGTTTAGTTTGGTCTCTATAATCTTATCTAGTTGTATTTTTTTGTAAAATCATTGATTAATTCAAATAATTAATAGTATTAACCATGTCAATATGATGAGCTAAAATGTTATTGTGAATCATTCGTTAGAAACATATGCTTCAATTCATCGTGTCTGATAATATTTTCATTTTTATGCATTCTAATTTAATTACAAAGTAATATTTTGGTTCTATTTTAATTTTAGATAATTCATAATATATATTATACTATTTGAATTTGGGTCACCAAAAGAATAGATATTATTAGGAAACTAATATTATCAGATTTAAATATAAGAAAATTGAACTAGTGTCATCAAAAGTTGTTTTGCTTATCATAGGTTTGGTGTGGAAGAAGTCCTTGCCATGGATTTTTATATCTTCCTTGCAAATATTTCTTAATTATTGAAAAAGTCTAAAGAGGTACAAATCAGACATTTGTATTAAAATATTGTTCAAGTTTTCTCATCGGTTTTCAAACTTTAAAAAAATCATTGTGCAGCTCGACTTAAAAATATTTAAATTTAATTCAATTATTACGAATCAAGTTTGAATACTTGAATAATTGATTCGAATAGCTCACAAGTCGCATTTAAATGTGTTCGAGCTCGAGTTCAAGCATATAAATAATGTAAATAAACTTAATGAAGCCAACTTTGAAAATTAATCTTTTCCCATTATTTTATTGTCTCAAACAATTCCCAACCAAACAGAATGGGAAAAGACGAAAAAGAAGAAAAATTGCAAACAATTCACTCCAAAATCTTCCCTATCACTAAACACAGAAACAGCCTTCATTAGCTCCATATATTCTCTGTATGATGCATTACCATTACAACATTTCTCTAATTTCTTCCATATTTACAATGACAACTAATTTTTTTCCGAGTTATCAACCCGAATTCTTATACTCAACCTTAAAGAATAACCCTTTAGTTATTTTGATTTTGTTTTTTACACAAAGATAAAAATTGCAAGAAAATGTTGTTAACCACCGCATTTTCAGTAGCTGAAGTAGATTACGATCTGCTGATGGCATTAATAGCCAAAAGAATTACACGGACGACAATGAAGACGGCCACCATGGACTACCTTAGGGAGTTGCACTTATGAGTTGGGGATAATGGTGCCAACATATCCGAATCCCACGATGAAGAAGGCGATTGCTTGTGCATAAAGGTATATGAAGTAATGGTTTTTACCAAACACCACATCGTAGCAACCACAGAAGAAGAGGTAAGCTCCAACGAGAAGCTCCAAGACGTGGAGTCTGCCAACATTCAAACGTTATACATAAAATACATTGAATGAAAAAGTAAGGTTGTAATAGCAGACTCAATTTGATAGCCTTTACCTTTCTCCGAACCGGAAACGAGGTTTTCGGGGTGCTTTTACGGCTGCCTTAGCCTTGAGAGCATCTCCGAGTTTCTCGGTAACAATCCATTCATTTACTCTACCAGCCTCCAACAGACCAATGAAGGTAGCCTTAGTTCGATGCAATGACATGACGTTTTCGAAGAGGATCCATAAAACCAGCAAGTGAAGTGACCTGAAAAGATCAACATAAACAAATTTATAAGCAAAAGCAGAAACATAGTCCATTGGTAAAACAACGATGAACTTCATTCGATTTCAAGTTACAAAAGAACATCTAAGTAAAAGATTGCAGAGGGAAAGAAACAGTACCTTGGAGTTCCAACAGCATTGAGAAGGGTAATTATAGAAGGAATATAAACAGCTCCCCACTTTGGAATTTCAACTTCGGGGACAAGTACAGTTGCAGGTAAAACAACGCAGTAGAAAACGAATGTAACAATGTGGGAAACAATCTTTCTAACCACAAAGAAGCTGTAAATTACGTGTACTTTTTTCCATGTTGTAACTTTCTGCAATCAAGTTTTTACAAACAATCAAAGACCGATTCAACAAATTCCTAGTGTTCATAACTCGTCTTACGAATAAGTTTACGTTCAGCTAACCTTGTTTTTTATGATCTCTATGACCATTTTCCTGAAAAGGTTAGCCGGACCACATGACCATCTGTGCTGCTGATATCGGTAAGCTTTCAAGGTACTCGGCAATTCATTTTTCACCTATACCAGAAAAACTATTAACACGACACGAATACACAAATATGTCACGGATTGCCAGATAACAATACCTTTAGGCTTCCGAGGTATAGGAATTTCCAGCCTTTGAGACTTGCTCGAACAGCCAAATCCATGTCCTCGACCGTGGTTCGATCTTTCCATCCTCCGGCTTCATTCAAAGCAGCAATTCTCCACACTCCAGCAGTTCCTAAAAATCTTGAATCAGTCACATTTCATGTATAATAGATTCTAATCAAAGGGTCATATTTTATTTTGATTTTGCATTACCATTGAAGCCAAAGAAGGCATAGGTGGAAGACCCCACTTCTTGTTCCACAGTGAAATGGTAATCCAATGACATTTCTTGCATTCTTGTCATCAAGCACTCATCAGCATTCACTGTAAATCATATAAAAAAGAAAACCATTGGCCTTAGCTGTCATTAACGAAGTAAATCAAGAAAATAAAGAGGGAAATCAAAAAGGCAATTGTCGGTCAGTCCACCATGGATAATGACTGGTTGAAAGTCCACCACTTTACAAAGCTAGCAATTGCAGCTGCTGGGAATACCAGACAAGACAGAGATGACATGCATACAACTACAAGGCTCTATATTTTCTTTTAACCCCAAACCATGCCCCTCAACATTTAATGAAAAGGATACCATGGAACAAAATTGGTTGTACCTTTCCCCTGCTTTTTATATGTCTTACTAATAATTGTATGTCATATGTATTAATAATTTTTTTACTATTTGATTGATAATATGTGCAACAAAAAATCATTGATGAAACATAGAAAAAACATAAAAAGAAATAGATGAATTATATTCAGTACTATGGGCTCCGTTGGCAAACAAAAATCTCCCGCTTTTTTGATGACTTTTTTATGCCTCAACACTTAAAAAATTAAATTCTAAACTATAATCCTAATTTTAAATCTTAAACTAAAAACTCTAAAAATACATCTTACACTCAATTCTCTAAATCCTAATCTTAAATTCGAAATAAATTTTTGGTGTTGAATATAAACAGAAACACAAAAAAATAGAGGGTTTCTATTCTCACCTGGCAGTTTTTTTACAACTAAAAAGTTAAAAAGTGAATCCCAGATTAATTAACACACATTGTTGGGTCCATTTTTATTGATTTTAGGCCTCGTTTTGTTGAGATAAAACTTGTCAGATTCACCCACCAGACTGTCCCCATGTTCGAATGTCACAAGCACAAACTTAGCATAAAAAGAATATCAATAAGAAAAAGCACCATTGCACCATGAAAATTGTTTAATTAAAATATCAGAATTTTGGTAATTACTAGGATTTTACAGCAGGATAAGGTCCTGGAAGTTAAAAAATACTCAAAACGACAATTTCTAGGTGCTTTTTCTCTGCTTACAAACAGGAAAGGTTGTCAATGTCAATATACACATACCCTTTTTGTTCCGACATTTCGATACGATACATGCTCCTATCGGTATGATTCAATGTCTTATTTTAAGTTTATTACTAGTATTTTTAAATATTCATAACTTAATTAAATTCAACAAAAGAAAATGGCCAAACAAAATTTAATGGAATAAAACACACCGAAATATTAAATGAAAAAATTAACCTACATAATATCAATTTAAAATCGAAATGGTCTATATAAGCAAATATTAGTGGAGTAGTGACAACTACGGTATCCGACAACCTCAAATGAAATAATTCACTCAAACTTAATAAATCAAATCACATAATGTCTCTTCAATAAGATTTTAATTTCGAATCTTATAAAATATATATTAAAGGGATTTTCCGTCCGTAACTAGACTCCAAAATAATCTAAACAACGGATCTTAGACCGAAAACAACAACAACAAAAAGAAGCGGCATTTACAATTACATAACTTCATCTACTTTATCAGCTTTTTTTTTAATATAATTATTAGTTCATTTTCTTACCGATATAAACCACGCACGTGTCCTCCCTTTGCTCAGCCAGCAAAGGGAGGACCATCGATAGATCCACGTGCTTAGGGACCTACCCACTTACACTTAGACCCACCGACACTTCTTCAAATGTGTTTAACAGACATGAAAGTTTTTTATTTTAATTTAAAAACAATAAAAAGGATTAATTAATGGATGGGAGAGGAAATTATTACCGAATTTCCAACGGGCTTGAACCAAAGCAATTTCAGGGTTGTGGAGGAGGAAAGGAACGGTTCGCCAAAGGAAGTCGGGTTCGGGCTGGAAATCAGCATCGAAAATGACAACGTAGTCACAGTGCTTGACGTAGCTGTGTTTCATCCCTTCTTTCAGAGCCCCCGCCTTGTAGCCATTCCTATTGTCCCTTATCTCGTACTTTATGTTTATGCCTTTGCTTGCCCATCTTTGGCACTCCAACTCCACCAAATCCTTCATTTTTTTGTACATTAAAACTCAAACTCAGTTTGTAATCTTTCTTTTCTGGTTTTGGTCCCTTTTACTTTTATGATTAGTGGTCCAAATCCAAATAGTTGATTCTGTTAACTACTTAATGATATCATAAAAGTAAAACTATGCCAGATTAGATCATAAATATAATCGTGGTAGGGACCCAAAATCAGAATTTAACCTTTTTTGGGTGGGAGAGTTGTAAATACCTTAATTGTTGGGTCAGTTGAATCATCAAGGACTTGAATAATGATCCGATCAGAAGGCCAAGAGAGGCCACATGCAGCTCCAATGGACAGTTGATAAACCTGCAGAACGAATTGTAGCATTAGCATGCTAAATTTTCAATATATATATATATATATGTATGCATGCATGTATGTGTATTGAACATTGGAGTAATGGGGAAGAAAATGACCTCTCTTTCATTGTACATGGGGATTTGAACCAGAACCATCGGATAAGCCGAGTTTCCCAACTCAACATCATCCTTGATGAGTTCCCATTTGTACCTTCTCTCTGGTTTTCGGCCAAAGAGTTTGACGAGCAGAATCACCACCCCCATGTAAACCCTCTCGATGAAAAGCATCAGCGACATTGTCAAACAAACCACGACCGCAAGTCTCAACAATGGCACGATCAACGGCGCCTTGATTTGACCCCAAACCAGCCCCATCTGCATCGACAAATCATCTCTCGTCCCTTGCAATGTGTCCGGCAGAATAGTTGCTGAAGAAAGCCGATCCATTTCTAGGGAAGAAACAGAGTAGAAACAGGGGAGAACCAAATTGAAAACAAAAACTATAATGCTAAGAAACACAGATTTGGAAAACAGCCCACTAGATCTGCTTAGACATAAAGTACATTCCTTGGAACAGAAAAAAGAGACGGAATATTTTGCTTTGGGAATTTGCTTCTGGTTCAAGCAAAACAGTGGAGGCAGAACAAGCTCAGTGGCTCAACACTATTTTGCAGCAACCAACAAGCTTTTAAGATCTTAAACCAAGTCCCAGGAAACGTACATTACACAGAGAAAATGAGAAGAAGGAGACTTGAATAAACAAGTTGAAAAGAAAATATAATTAAAAAGGGAAGAGGTTGAGAAAATGGGAGAGAGAACAATGTCTTATATAAGCTCTCTGTTCTCTTCTCTGGTTGTTTGATTTATGATTTTAATTTTGTTTTTCCGAATTTACAACAATGGTAAGTAATTTACTTTGCCAACTACTAATGTGGGGGCTGCTGGTGTGGTATAAAAGAAACCGTAGACCTTTTTAATTTTCCCGACGATGTATTTGTGTCGGTGAGTGGTGATGTCATTTACCGACGACTTTGGGTTATTTGCTTTATGATTCGCTTTTTATATGTTTTTTGTCACCGAATGTGTAGTAATAATTAAGCTTCCAAAAGCTTCATCTACTTTCAACTTCTGTTTTCAACCTTCCATCCTTTTGTTGCTCATCTAAATCTATTTTATTTATAGTAATTATTCTATGTATATACGGTAAAAAAAATGTATAAGTGGGTTAATTTGAAGACTTGAGATTTAATTTAATATTTACAGATTTGAGTTTAGGGATAAAATCTAAAGTTTAGAATTTATAATTTATAATTTTGGGTTAAAATATATGTATAATTTTACTACCTAAACTCTAACTCTAATCTATAAATTATTTATTTTTTTGAGGTTTAACCATATGTATTTGATTCTTTTTTGGGGATCACAATGCCTAGATTCAAACTATTGATTAAGGGACATAGCGCCTCGTCTAGTTAGACCAACTGATTATTAGGTTAAACACTATATTTTAACAACAAACTCCAAACTAAAATTCCTAAATTAAATTTTTAAACCATATTATCAATTCAATTGTGATTTTTTTATCGTAAATACTAGAAATATTTTTTTAGGGGAGGGAAAATATTAGAATAACTAATTAAGAGAAGAGAAAGTAAGAAATGGAGTGAGTCCAAGAAGAGGTTCTAGTAAAAAAAGATAATATTTATTTTAACAGATTCAGATTTGAGTACTTATGTGTGTAAAACCTATATTTTATTAAAAAAATTTAAAAGTATAAACAAATACTATTATATAATTACACAAATATATTAAAAAATAAGAAATGGAGTGAGTGGCTTTGATCCAAGCATGGCAATTGCATTTTTTTAATAGAATGCCCTTTTGATTTGTCTTAATCAAATATGACATACGGACAAGTTAGATGCTTCTCGTTTGCTATTTTTATTTTGGTGAGTAATATAGTTTTTTTTATTATTTTGATTAATGACGTTTCACTGAGTTGTAAACTTATAATAAAATTTCTGCCAATTTGTTTACTGAAATCAAAAGGGACATGTCATACTTGTGTACAAAGGAAGGTACAATTGTTGGAACTTGGAAGATTAATTAGTGGGGGGGGGGGGGAGCTTATTACATGCTTTATACTTTATGCTCAAGGCAATGTATGTTTTTATTGTTTTGCAGTGCTTGCTTGTCTCTCTTTATTATTCCAAGTAACTCATGCCATGTCTTGCTTTAACCTGAGATTAAGCTACTTGAGAAATTTAACTATATTTAAATTATATTAATATTTTACTATTTTACTTAAACTGTTACCATAATAGAAATCAACAAGTGTCGTAGTAAAAAAAACAGATAATGTTTATCTTAGGAAACTCGAGTTCAAATCGCTTTGTCTATAAGGTGTATGCGTATTTTTAAAGGTTAAGAATATGTATGAACATATATTATCTTGTAATTACCTTTAAACTATTTAAAAAAGCATTATCATAATAGGAATTATAATATCGATTGGATGAAAAATTATAGAAAAATTATTATTGTGTGACTCGTTAAATTTTTTTTTAAAATTTACGTGAAAAAATATAACACGATAATAATGAAAACCAACTAAAACAACCGCCAACAAAATGCATCAAGATAATTGAAAATCCATACACAAACGCAACACCTAAACAGCCCTTATCCCACCAAAAAAGTACTGCTCGCACAGCAAAACCCCAATCCATATCAAAAACACGCTCCATGCCACCACGCCGACCTTACATCATCGCATGCAGCCATTTCGACCGCTCGACAACTTCCTTTGTTAGCACATCCGCCATTCCATTAGCAGAGCCAGTCCTGACATTTTTTAAACTATGAATAAATTATAAAAATAAAATCTCTATTTAGTTATAATTTAAAAATATAATTTATAGTAATAATAATAGCACAAAATTTTATTCACAAATACACAAAAAAATAAAAATGTAAACTTTTTAAAAATACTTGTGTAAAATTGTCAAAAGATAGTCAACCTCATGTATAGAAAAAATACTTTCAACTATAACTGCACATCAACATAATTAAAGTATCAAATAATCATTTAAAATGACTTCTTCTAGCATTTTGAAAAGCAATCTCATCAATAATATTTTCGTAATTTATTTGCTCTAACATATCTTTTTCAATACATAAAAGTGCCAATGCATTTAACCTTTTTTGTGGCATAGTTGATCGTAAATAAGATTTTAACAATTTTAATTTAGAAAAACTTCTTTCTGCAGTTGCTACAGTCACAAGTATGGTCAATAATATTCTATATGCAATTGAAACATTAGGATAACAACCTCTAAACTTTTGACAAATTCAAGGATTTTAAGTGACGTCTTAATTTCTTTTGGCAAAGTTATTTGTAACACTTTCAATTCTAAAAATAAACCATTCGAATCAATATCAAAAGAACTACCATATTTCAAAGAATTTTCAAGGTTAATACAACACTCTTTCAATTTATTATCGTCTAAAGAATTTAATTTTTTTGAATCAAACAAAAAACCAAAAATACTGTCATATGTTTGTAATTCATCAAATCTACTTTTTAAGACAGAAATAGCAACATCTACAACAACAAAAAAATAATTAACTCTAAAAGAATCCTCAGCAGATAGTATATTATCCTCATGTGCATTCCCATCAAATTGTTTTTTCTTCAAATTTATCGTTTAAAAAAAAGGCTCAACATCCATATCTATTGCAATACTTGTAGTAGTGGTCATGGCAGAAGCAAATCCATTTTCTCTATAATTTTTTTAAAAAAGAAATCAATCCTTTTAATTGTTCTATAGCAACACCGATACACATATCTTTAGATTGTAATAATTTACTGACCATATGAATGCAAAACAAAATGTCATGCCAAACAACCACACATAACAAAAATTTAAAACTCTCTAATTCATTAGCTAAACTCTCGGCTTCACTTTTGGTTTTAGTATCATCACTATTTTCAATTAATTCTAACAAAGCTTCTTTTATTTGAGGAGCTTGAAATTTAATGGTTTTTACACTTTCAATGCGACTTTTCCACCGCGTGTTAGATAGTGATTTAAGAGATAAGGCATCCACACATTCATGCATAATTTTTCAAAGTTTTGTTGAACTACTAAACAATGAATATATACGTTGAATAACTCTAAAGAAAGATATTGCTTTAACACAAGAGTGTGCCATATCACAAATAGTAATATTAAGAGAATGACAAGCACAAGAAACATACAATGCTCTAGGATTTATTTCTAACAATCTTTTTTGCACACCTTGATGTTTTCCTTTCATATTAGATCCATTATCATAACCTTGCCCCCCTAACATTTTGAATATCAATATCAAGAGATACTAATGCAGACTGAAATTCATTAAAAAGTCCATATCCAGATGTATCATGTACATTCAAAAATTCTAAAAAGTATTCTTGAACTTTTACTGGGCTAACTGACATGTCAACACATCGTATAATTAAAGTCATTTGTTCTTGGTGACTTACATCTAGAGTGCAATCATGTATCACAGAAAAATATTTAGCCTCTTTGATTTTAGAAATAATTGCACATTTAATCTTAGAAGCTAACAAAGAAATCAACTAATTTTGAATTTTATGACTAAGATAATGATAATGTATCTCATTATTATCAATGCGACTAATATGCTCTTGCATCACTAAATCGAATTATGCAATCATTTCAATTAATCCCAAAAAATTATCATTATTGTCTTGATTGAGTCTCTCATTAGTTCCATGAAAAAGCATAGTATTTTTAGCAAAACACTTCACTACAACAATTATTCTAATAAGAACTTGTTTCCAATGAACTTTCTCTTTTAAAACATGTTCTTGTGCATATTTATCAATTGTTTTATTCTTTACTAATCTAATTTGCAAGTCAATCCAAGTATTCATATTAGTAATGTGTTGAATATTATTTTCATGTGACTTGAGGCTTTCACTAAGATGTTTCCAATTATTGTATCCTTCATTTGCTAATGCACTAGTAAGAGTTCTTGTCCTAAATAACTTACAACAAAAACAATATATTTTATATTCAAATTTTGAGTACACTAACCAATTTCTATCATGTTTCTCCCCATTTGGTAATATTCTAGTATAACGAGAATCTGAAAATGTCTAGAATTACTATCTAGTGGAAATTTCTCACCAAAATTTTTTATTAGACCCTTTGCCAATAATAAATCTCTTGTTTTGTTATCAATACCCTCCCAATTTTTTGGATCAACAATGTCTAAAGAGAAACTAGATTTTTCACTATTCAAATAATCTTCACCAACAACATTAGACTCATTATTATCATTTTCATTTTGACTTAATTCTTCCACATGACTTGATTGTCCTAAATTTTTTATAAAAAATTTATCTAGTGCCTCCTTTTGTGATAAAACTAAATCTTCTAGTTTTCTTTTCTTTTTTTTTTTTTCTCGTACCCGGATTCATATTTTATAGATGACATATTCAATAAAAAAATTATAAACAATTAAAAAATAAATATATCAACAAAGAAATAGAAATTGAGATTCAAACTTTCCTTTTTTTTTTCTTGATTTCTTGAATAACCCTTTTGAGATGTGATGCTAAGACCCAATGATGCACTTCCAAGTTGATGTTGAATTCAAAAAACTATTTGTTGAATCTTAAAAATATTAAGAAATTGTAGGCTTGCAGAAATGGAGAAATAAGTAGAGTATTTGAGGAATTGAAAAGTCAGGGGTTTTGTTTATGGGGATTGAGAGTTTTACCGTTATAACAAACAAATAGTTAAAATTATTTTTTTTGTTTTTCTTATTGGTCAATCATGGCCCATATTATTATTTTTTACTTTTTATTTATGGTCTAAAATGGAAGCCTTTATATAATGTTTTAACTAAAATTTGAGACCCTTTTACTATAATTATTAAAGTAACAAAAATCAAATAAAATGGGCCCTGGGCGGTCGACCGATTCGACCTGCCCTAGGGCTGACTCTGTTCATTTGCCTCCCTATAGATATGGTGGAAACAAATACTTGGAATATCCCGACAAGCCATAACGACCATGGTCTCCGCTCAAAATGCAACACCCATGTAATCGCCACAACAGAGCCAGATTCAATAATAATTGATGACGTCGTCTGCCATGTCGAGTGCAATAACATAGAAAGACCATAGGCAATAGCTCGAACCTTCGCTTCATTCGAATCCATCACACCCAAAGGTCCCAAAAATAATGCCAACACTTGCCCCTCGGAATTGCGTAAGACGCAACCACATCTCGTAGGACCCAGCTTACCTCGAGCAGATCCATCAACATTAAACTTCACTATACCCACTATAGGCGGCTCTCAAACAACCCCTTGCGAACCAAGCTACTCTCACCCGAACAAGAGCAAAACCGCAAACATATCCACCATTGTGCTTCAACAACATTCGCTCCATTCTTCGTCGCCTTAATCCAATACAATGCTCACAACTTAATAAGAAAGTAAATCTCCCTCGACACTAAACGTTTCTTATTAAAAATTAAATCATTGTAAGCTAACCACAACGACCATAAAAGCGCACAAGTAAGGATCCACCAAATACGAAGAGTACCAGTAAAACAACCATCATAACTCTGAAGAATGAACTCCTAAACCGTTTGCGGCCTTACAAAACACACCCCTACCATTGAAAGAACATATCCCAAACCTCAACCATACAACGACATGAAAATAAAATATGATCCAACTCGTCTTCCCCCTCCCCACACCACACACAAAGAAGCGACATATCTCCCAACACGACCCTCTATCACGAAGCATACATAATGTCGGCAGCCTACAAAGCAGAACAAACCATAAAAAAAACATTGAATTTTAGGGTACCTCGATTTTCCATACCACGAAAGTATCCAAATTCGCATCCTCCATGCCCAATGACAGCATCAATTGCATCAAATCCTTAGTAGCAAACACCCCTTCATGTTAGGACGACACACTAACCTATCAAGCAATGAAGCCACTAATGGGAATCGACGTATCAGCCCCCATAAATCCGCAAGCTGTTGCCAGTCAAAGCTGTGAAGCTCCTTGCCAAAAAACAAATGCCAGTCATAATGGTCCCAACTTCCAGCACGCGTATAATCCACAAATCATAGAAAACTTGTTTATAGCAACCCAGAACAAGTGTGGAAACAACACGCTTAATGACTCCTCATAGCACCATAAATCATGCTAGAAAAGAATATTAGTTCCTTGCCCAACAATCCATACAAAACGACTCACACCCATAAAATGCTCAACCCGCTCATCCTCTTGGACCCCACTATCTGACACCAAACAATCGACATCATCTATTTACCATGAGTATTAAAATGCCACGAAAGGACATGTTCTCCATATTTCGCAACTATCAATTTTTGCCACAAAGAATTTTTCTCTAAAGCATAGTGCTACGCCCATTTAGCCAAAAGAGCTAAATTGCGCAGCTCAAGATCAACAACTCCCAAATCCCCTTGTCACTTTGGCAGACATACCGTCTTTCAATTAACACGGTATAATTTCCTCGAATTTTTAGAACCACCCCATAAGAAAGCCCTCTGTATCCGCTCTATCTTTAAGATCACACCCTTAGGTACCACAAAAATACCCATATAGAAAAGTGGTAACGCCGAAAGAATAGAATTAACCAACGTTAACCTTGCTGTAAAATAAAAGGAACCCCTTTTTCATCTAGGTAAACGATTACTGATCTTTTGAATCACCGGCTCTCATATCGCCAACTGTCTCGGATTTGACCCAATCGGTAGTCCCAAATAAGTAAAAGGGAGTACCCCTTCCTATATATATATATATATAGGCTTAAAGGTTACTTTTGCCTATGTAGTAGTCGAATTGCATCATCGTTTGCCCCTTGACTGACGCTCTAACCCTAATTTTTAAATCTCAAACCCTAAAATCCTAAATTGTAATATTTTTATCAATCTAAAGTGATTGTGAAACATAAAAGTATTCCTAAACCCTAAACGATGATGCAAATTGACTACTTTAGGGGCCAAATTGATACGAAAGTATCATAGGAGTGAAATCGATAAATTGGGACTATTATAAGGGCAAAAGTAGCCCTTAAGCCTTTAAAAATATTTCAATCAAAATTTTTACTATATATAACCAACAACCAAATTGGTTTAGTTAGGAGTGAGTAAATCTCAACTTGACTCAACGCTGAAAAACTAGACTAGATTTTACTCGAATCATAATTTCTTAAACTTGATTCGACTTAAAAAAATCAAATAAAGTTTGAGTTATAAAATGGGACTCGAATAACTTGATTTTTTTAGTAATTAATGGATCAATTTTTAAGCTGGAGTCGAGTCCCTCAATTGTGCTTGATATATGTGTATCATGTATGAAAAAATATGAAGAAATATATATGTATATTATGTATGACTATAGAAAGTCATTTAATTGGAATCAATTAGTACAATAACATTATAAATATTTAAAATTAAAATTGAATAGAAACTCGTACAACTCGACTCAAATTTTTTAAATGAAGTTTAAATTATAAAATATGACTCATCAACTCAACTAACTCAATTTTTTTTATTTTACTTGATCGAATACTCATCCATAGGTCACACAGAATAAGGTATTAGATCCCTTAAGCAATATCCAAGGTTTGAATCCCGATGTTGTAAATGGAACAAATTAGATTGAAAGGATAATCTCCCTAATGGACCTCATCAATATATAATTCAGATTAATCAACTAATGTATCCAATAACAAAAAAAAAACATTTAAAAGTTACTACTAATAAATTTTAGATAATAATAAGTTAATTGTAAAAAAACGATAATAATAAATTAAAGTTTAAATTTATTAACAACTAAAAGTTAAAATGTGACATTTTTAATAGGATAAAAGAAGTATACATTTTTGTTGCATGACATATCCCCTATTAAGAGCTTAGTATCTTATATTTATTGATCAAACAATTACATAGAAAATTCAGATGTAAAACAATTTCCATAGACATTTTACCTGTTTAACTTCGTGCATACTTAGATTATTAATTTTGAATCCTAATTAATTTAAACATCCAAAAGGGTTGTAAAGTCTCAATCCTACCATATATTTGACCATTCCAAAAAGATATTAAACACAATTCTCCTTCAAATAATAATAATAATAATAATAATAATAATAATAATAATAATAATAATAATAATAATAATAATAATAATAATAATAATACATTGTCATATATATATATATAACAAATTAATTAATTGGGGTATATTTATTCCTATTAATTGCTTGAGATTTCAGAGTTTCAGGGGATGAGAGATGTGAGCTGTGGTCTTAAAGAATCAACAAATTTGAATTAATTAGTGAGCTTCAATTCAATCACAAAATAAGTGTGTCATTAGACAATGCTGTAACACTAACCTTGTTAGAAGCAACATTTTTAAATGCAAAACAGCTTTCTGTCTTAATTACAAGGGTTTATATGGATGGATCGCCATCTAATCTTTTTTTCAAATCTCTTAGGGTCAAAATCAACTCATTAACCTATCAATTACTTTTATTATAAAATGAAATAATAATTATTAATTTTAAATAAAATATTTTTTATTATTAATCATAATTCCATAAATAAAAATATTTATTCAAACTCCAACGTCGAGTCCTAATTGCACATTCATTAATAATAATAAAACAAAGGAAAGAGCAACTGTCAGTAGCTTGTGTTTTGGTAAACATCCTTGGATCAACAATAATTGAAAATGACTTAAAGTAAAATATATGAATAAAAAGGTTGAAAATCATGTCTACCTTTTTTAAAAAAAAATGCTTATATAACTAATTATATATGAAATCCAACAATTAAGGGGTTAAAATGTAGCACATACCCATTCATGAATTTGTTCCAAAATGGTAATATATTTAGAGTTTGATGATACAAAGTAGCAACTACTTGTTTGGTCAAGTCAAGAGTGGGAATGAACATTGAACAGAGAGCTGGGAAGTCATTCTCTGTTAAAACATCAAAACTTGAATTATTTAATTTAGGCTTCATACATAAGGCGATCCATCTACTTTAGGAAAATTTCAATTTGACCCTTTAATTATTTTTTTCAGATCAATTTGACCTAGAGATGGACATTTCACTCGACCCGATCATATTAGATTTTTTTCTTGAAAAATAATTGGGTTCATGTTAATTTTTTATTAAGGGTGAGGTCGGGTCGGGTTTAGTGTACAAAAATATCCAACTTAATCCAGACTAATAGTGTAATTTCTCCTATATTTTTTTTGGAATATTTGCAATAATGTCCCCTCTTAATATTTTTTAAAAGTAGGTCAAAAATTTATTTGTTTAGAATTGGGTCCCTAAAGTTAATTTTTTTACAACTACGTCCCTAAAATTGAACATTTGTTATAGATCGAGTCAGATCGAGTTCGGGTTGAGGTATATAATTCTCGGATCAAGTCGGGTTTTTTTAAGGATGAGGTCGAGTTTGAATTGAGGGTAATTATTTTCGTGTCAAGTTCAGGTCGACCAAAATCCGACCCGACCCGTACTCATCCCTAGTTTGATCCCTCAACTTTCATTCAGTCTGCAACATTGGTCCTTTGATTTTTCCTGTTAAAAAAATGATTGACCCAATCATGTTTCACCATGTGTAAAAATAGAAAATATGAAAATTCTAAAAAAACAATAAAAATCCTAAAAATCCAGAATTTGATACAAAATCTCATTTTAGATTCCTTTAGAATGTAGATTATATTTTTTAAAAATTATAAAATCAAAAACATAAATTATATTTTTTGTTTTTTTTTAAAAATTATAATATTTTAAAACATTTTCTATTTTTTTTTTTTCCTGATTTTTTTAAATTTTTAAATTTTTTTAAAATTTTTAAAATAGATAATTTTCATAAAAATAATCATAAAAAATCATAAAAGAAACAAAAAATCATTAAAAATCCAGAATTTAATTTGAAAACTCATATTATATATATTGAGATTTTTTTTTTTTATAAAAAATTTGAGATTAATTATAAATTTTTAAATATAGATTCAAAAACTATAAATTATATTTTTTGGTGCTCTTTCGTATTTTATGATTTTTTTTTAAATTTTTAGCTATTTTGAGTTTTCTCTAATAAAAATGTCATGTGGTGAAATCTGTTTGGCCCACATGGAATTTTAAAATGAAAAACGTCCAAGGACTAACAATGTTGGACGGAATGAAAGTTAAAGGGTCAATTTGATTGAAAAAAATAATAAAAGAGTCAAAGTGAGAATTGACTAAAGTAGAAGGACCATTTCAGGCATTGGGCCTTTAATTTAACATACATTGAGAGCTTTTAAAAATGTATTTAGATTATGACATAGGAACTAACCTAATTAAACAAGTGATTTGGGTATAAAAGTTCTTAGAGTTCATCATAAAGTACAATTTCCTAGCAAGCTCACTTAACACACTTGTTTGGAAAACAAAAGCATTAGATTTGGTTTAGTAGTGTATCATTTAAATAAGTGTTATTTTGATACACAAACCTTGTAACACTTCTTTAAAATTTAAACTAAATCTTAATTTCTAAAGCCTACAACCTAGACCTCTAAACTTTAAACCAAACCTTTAACCCCTAAATTTAACATGCATGTGTAAATTTTAGTTTACATGGACATTGTATCTTAAAATTTTTAAAGAATTTTATTTAGCCCTCTCAAAAATATTTGATAAATTTTATCTCTCTTTAAAATTTCCACATTAATATACTTATATGTACTTTTATATTATATTAAATTAAAATAGTTATTATCAAAATATACATTTTATGCTTAAATTATTATAAAGACTAGTCACAAATATATTAATTGAAACTTATTTGGTAAAATATTAACTAATTGTATTAACAACTCATCTTGATTGATATACACACATAAATTTAGTTTTTTTTTCATTGGGAGTTTTTATTTTGTCATTCTCAAGATATTATTTTTGTTGTATTTCCGCCAAATGCTTCTAAAAAACTTGCCCCGTCTCCATATTACGCTCTTAGCATCATGGAGCCCGGAGTCCCTTTCTCGGACGCTCCTACACTTCTGGACCCATCAGCCTCCGGGAACTCCTGCACTTTTGAACCCATCAACATACAGAGACTCTTACACCTCTAGACTATTCAGCCTTCGGAGACTTCTATACCTCCGGACCCATCAGTCTCTGGAGACCCTTACACTCGGCCACCACGCCACGACAAGACATCTATCAAGTTCGACTTAGCTCGTAGCCTGACAACCGAGCTACCATATGCCAGTCCATCAATAGCCATCGTTAGACCTGGCACGGTCTCATCAAGTATCACTCCATCTATAGCACTAAGGGGCTATAAATACCCCCAAGACCGAAGACAAACATGACGACGTTTCGACATCGACCACTTTCTCTCCTCTCCGCATGTCTCCGATCACCCATTCTACACCGTTGGTGAGTCTCAGCCCCAAGTCAACCAGGGGTGAACTGCTAGATTATATAATCAAACACCGCTTACTGTGGCTCTCCGCCCGTTTCACGACGGGTAAACCACCAACTCTGGCCACCAGCCTTTTCTTTAACTATTGTCCTCACCTCCTTATTTGGTGTCACCCAAAATCGACCTCAACAGTTATACTATTGACTTTTATTATTATTTTTCAAATCATGATACTTTATTGTTGGGATTAGTTTCGACAATCGGTCTCCAAAGCAAAACGTCTAATTCCATCACTAAACCAAAGGGATTTTAGACAAATTGTTAACTATCCTAATTTAATTATTCATTGCATTTGCAAAATCTGTTGGAGTGAAAGCTCCAGCATTATTTATTTATTTATTTTTCAAAGGCAAACACTCTTAAGAGAGTGAGACGCAAATTATAGAGCTGGATAATTTATGGACTGCCCAACTACTCCCATAATTATTCCCAAAAAGTAATTAATATTTATTTATTTATTTTAGCGTATACAATTCCAATGCCTGATATAAATTGTTACTTAAAGTAGTTCCTAGTTGGCTTGAATGCTGGTTCATACCAACAATATTGTATGGTGGTTTATTAATTACTCAAAACAATTATAGAATCATTTATTCGAACTTGTTAAGTTTAATTTTTTTATTAAAGGTTTATTTTAAAGTTGTAAAAATAAAATTGTAACAATACTAATATTAATTATTTTTAAAATTATATGATATAAAATTTGACTTTTGAGTCTTTTGTAAGTTAATTTTTTTAGTTTTATTTTTATCTTTTTCTGTCATTTTAGCACGTTTTTTTCTATCGTTTTAATAAATTTTTTTCTGTCGATATGGTACGTTCTTCGAGTGTTGATTGGCAAGTTGATGATAGTATACCATAGTACAAGTTGAAACTGATGGCAGAACTTTGTACAAGAATGTTGGAGTATTCAGGCGAAGAAAGTGTTTCATCTCCTTTTATATTCGGAGATAATTTTATGATGTTAGCTCTTTACAATGAGCACTTTATGATAAGTCATGATACTGAATTTTATAAATGAGGATTAAGAAATTATAGGAAAAGATAGTATTTTCCGTTGATTTCATACCCTCTTGAGATTAATGATTTTAATTTATTGTTTATCTGATTTTTCTTAGTTATGATTTTTAAATTATTTATTTATTAGAGTATGCATTTTGTTATCTCTTTTCGATTTTTTTAATAAAACCATTTTATTAAGAAATAATGAGACTTTATTGTTATATAGTAGGCTGTATATGGGGTTCTAATTCAACTGTGGATATTAAATCTAGTATAAATGAATACTTTTGCTGCACCACAAAACCAAAAATCTAAAATTATAAAAACTAAATATTTACTTAAAAAGCATACTTAATTATTTTGAGAGAAAAGCATACTTGGTATTTTTTTATATAAATTAAATTTTAATAACCCATTCATCATATTTTATATTGTATTTACATAGATTATATAAGTTGAACAAATTAAACATATCTAACTATTTAAAGTCAGAGTCATAAAAGAAATTTAGGTGGCCAATTAAATTATAATTTATAATTTATGAAGACATAAATAATTGTAATTTTACTATTTTGAGGATAATCCTAACTGTTTGATCTATGTGAAAATTTGCTATCGTTAAATATATTGAAAAATATATATTTTGCTACTTTGGTAAAACTTAAAAGACAGAGAAATGATTAATCTTCTACACATTCCATAAATATAAATTAGGATAAACCACACTAGATGCCACCGAATTTATTGATGTTGTGTCATTTATACTACCAAACTTTTAACTAGTTCAATTTTAACACTAAACTTCAGTTTTAAGTTTAATTATTTACTTGTTCAAAAAAGTTCAATTATACCTATGCACCGTTAACTGTTAAACGGTGTGATGATGTGGACAATAAATTCTGTTATGTGATAACGTGACATGACCATGATGCGATCTCGTCTTGAAATTTATCGAGATGCTTGATTTGCCCTATCGTAAATGAAGTAACTTTGTCTTGTAAGAATTGCAATGGTTACGGATGGTCTTAAAGGATGATGGTGTGTAACGATATAGAAGATAATGAGAATAAGGATTCTAGAATTTTAGATGGTTAAAGTAATCGATGGTGGTGGCAGGATTGGATGATGGAAGATGGATAGTAGTTTAGGACTTGAGAATTGAACCAACATTAAAAGTGTGACCCGAACCCGAACCCTATAACGGTCTCTAAACGAAATAAGGATCTTGACCCACTAGTTAAGTAGAACTAAGAACCAAAGATATCAAAGGTTTGATTCAACAAGCAGAACTTAAAGGATCGATAAAGTCCTCAAAAGAACAAAAGAGATAAAAACTCTCAAATTTCATAAATCAGAGTTGTGTCTTACAATTGAAAAACCAGCCTCTATTTATAGGCTTTACTTAATGAAGTGATCAACCAACATTCCTTAAGAGGTGTGAAAGGATAATGAATAAAAAAATAAACCTTGAAATGTGTGCTTTTTCCACCCAATGTAATCATAAGCTAGCATGTCAATTTTCATGTGAATGTAAGGAAGCATGTCAATTTCCATGTGAATATAAGCAAGCACCTCTCTAGAATTGACGCCCATTGCGAAGATAAGCAAGCATGTCAATTTCCATGAATGTAAGCAAGCACCTCAAGCAAACATTTCAAGCATGCACCTATCTAGAATTGCCGTCTATTGTGAAGGTAAGCAAGCATGTCAATTTCAATGTGAACATAAGCAAGCACCTCCAAAGCTAAGCAAACACCTCAAGCAAGCACCTTTAATAGTCACAATTCTCTTAATCACCCTAGTGATGTGTCTATTCATTGACCTTGCATAACACCTATAAATACGAGAAATATGATAAAAAATAAACAATACAATATGATGCATGCTAAATATAATAAATATATGTTATATGATTCAACGAACTCTAGTGCTGTAAAATAAACAATAAACAACATAATAGAAAACATGTGCATACTAGAACTATAATAATCAATTAGAACATATGCATCAGAAATAAACATGCAACACGTTGCATGGACTCCCTTTCACGTTGCATGAATCTTCCACGTTGCAGGGCATTAATTCAACTTCGATAGCTTCAATAATCTTCCATGCATGATTACACTTGTTGCTGACCGCATCTCAAAATTTCCTTGCCATTGTATGAGTAATGGGGACTAAGGGAAATTCCTACGGTTCCAATGGTGGTGGTGACGCCATGATCTCATCATCCTCCTCTTCTTAAGAGTGATTTTTTCTCAAACCATTACCTTGCTCAAAAAGAAATAAGTATGAAACGTTAAAAGTAGCACGTACTCCAAACTCTCCCTGAAGATCTATTTTGTAGCCATTATCATTGATCTTCTCTAATACTTTAAATGACCCATCCCCTCTAGGTGAGAGTTCAAATTTCCTTTGTGTTGGAAATCATTCCTTCCTAAAGTGCACCCAAACCCAATCGCCGGGTTCAAAGTTGACTCGTTTTCACCCTTTATTTGCTTGTTTTTCATATTGCTTTGTTCTTTTCTCAATGTTCTCTCGTACCTTTTGATGAAGCTTTTTCACGAATTTAGCCTTGTTTTTCTGTCCGTGTTTAATGCTTAATCAATGGGCAAAGGTAACAAATCCATAGGAGACAATAGATTAAACCCATATACAACCTCAAATGGTGTGAATTTGGTGGATGAATAAACTGATCTGTTGTAAGAAAATTCTATATGTGGCAGGCTCTCTTCCCACGATTTCAGATTCTTGCTAACCAAAGACCGTAACAAAGTTGAAAGTACTCGATTTACCACTTCGGTTTGGCCATCAGTTTGAGGATGAAAAGTTGTAGAGAACAATAACTTTGTCCCAGTCCTACTCTATAAAGGCCTCCAAAAATGACTCAAAAACTTCGTATCTTGATCCGAAACAATTGTCCTTGGAAGTCTATGTAAACGCACAATCTCCCTTAAAAACAGATTAGCAATATTTGAAGCATCATTAGTTTTATGAAACAGAATAAAGTGTGCCATTTTTTGAACATATCGACAACCACAAAAAGGGAATCTCTTCCATTCTTTGTTCTAGGAAGTCCTAAAATAATATCCATGGAAATGTCAACCCACGGATCTTTAAAGATTGGCAATGGCGTGTACAACCCTTGAGGTTGAAGTCTTGATTTTGCCATTTTGCAAGTGATACACCACTCACAAATTCGTTCCACATCCCTTTTCATTTTTGGCCAAAACAAATGCTCTTGTAGGATGTTTAACGTCTTGTTAACTCTGAAATGTCCCATAAGTCCCCCACTATGGGCTTCCTTCACTAAGACCTCACAAGCATTACCTTGAGGGATGCAAAGTTTTCTTTCCTTGAATAAGAACCCATCGTGCCTGTAAAACTTGTCAAACACACATTTCTCACATGCTTTAAAGATCTCTCCAAAATCAAGACCAGTAACATAGAGTTCTTTAAGAAATGCAAATCCAATCAGTTTAGATTCAAGCAAACTAAGAAGAATATACCTTCGGGATAAGGCATCAACAACAATATTCTCTTTTCCCTTCTAGTACTTGATGACGTATGAGAATGAATCAAGGAACTCCACCCATTTGGCATGTCTTTTGTTGAGTTTGTGTTGTCCCTTGATGTGTTTCAATGACTCATGGTCTGTATGCACAACAAATTCCTTCGACCATAGGTAATGTTGCCATTTTTCAAGGCCCTGTCAAAGCATACATTTCCTTGTTGTATGTTAGATATTTCAAGGTTGCTTCATTTAGTTTCTCGCTAAAATATGCAACTGAATGTCCCTCTTGAGATAAAACAACATCGATTCCTAAACCTGAAGCATCACACTCGATCTGGAATGTCTTATCAAAGTTTGGTAAGGAAAATTGCCTTCGTTAAGTACTCCTTAATCTGATTAAAAGCCATTTCTTGCTCAATATTCCAAAAGAAACTTGCATTCTTTTTAATCACGTTAGTTAAAAGAGCAGCAGTGGTACTAAATTTAGGAATGAACCTTCGCTAGAAACTGGCCAATCCATGAAAGCTCCTTACCTCGCTAATGTTTGTAGGCTTCGACCACTCTTCAATTGTATTTACCTTCTCATGATCAACCACCAAGCCTTCAGAACTCACTACAAATCCTAGAAACACAAGTTTGTTTGTAGAGAAAACACATTTTTTAAGTTAGCATACAATTTATCCTTTCGAAGTGTATTCAAAACTAACCTGAGATGTATTTCATGGTCCTCCAAAGAAAGTTGTATATGAGAATGCCATCAAAATAAACAACACAAAACTTACCAATATAATGTTGTAAGATGTGATTCTTCAATCTCATAAATGTGATAGGTGCATTTGTTAAACCGAAAGGTATCACAGCCAACTGATACAAACCTTGTTTTGTTTTGAATGCTGTCTTCAATTCATCATATTCTCTCATCCTGATTTCTTGATATCCGCTTTTAAGATTGATATTTGAAAACACACTAGAACCACTCAATTCATCCAACATATCATCTAGGCGTGGTATATGATGTCTATATTTGATTGTGATCTAATTTATTGCTCAACAATCCACATATATGCACCGTGAATCCATCTTTATTGGGTACCAACAGTTCAGGAACGACACATGGGCTTAAGCTCTCTTAAATATAGCCCATTTCCATCAATTCTTGTACTTGTCGTTGTAACTCTTTTGTTTCCTCGAGGTTACTTCTATATACTAGTCGATTGGGTAATGTAGCACCAGGCACAAAATCGATTTGATGTTCTATGCCACGAATAGGTGGTAAACCTCCCGGAATCTCGTCGAGTAAAACATCTTCAAAATCCTGCAAAAGAGAAACAATAGAAGAAAACAATGTTGCATCAAGTTCGTTAGTGTTCAGAAAATCCTTTTTGTATAAAAGCACAAGAAGTGTTTGCCTCTCCAAAACATATTTTCTAATTTCATTACCCCTCACATATACGCTCATTTTAAGCTTCTCTTATCCGCTTTCAATTTCACTCTTTCCCTTCCTCTTTTACTAGTACTTACTGTTTTTCTCTCATTCTCTCGCTCATTTTTCCTCTAATTTTCTGTTTCTTTTTCTTTTAATCCTTGGAAACTCTTTCAAGTGCAATTGATCATTGTGTAATTGTTATATTGATAAAGGGATTAGTGTGTGCTTCCTTCCTTCAAAAGTGAACGAGTATCGATTGCTATATCTGTCACGATTCACTTTTTGATCGAACTGACAAGGCCTCCCTAAAAGTAAGTGGCCGGCGTGCATTGGTACAACATCACATAGGACCTCGTCCTTGTATCTACTAATGGAAAATGGTATGAGTACCTATTTGGTCACCTTCAACTCCCCACCATCATTAGGCCATTAAAGCTTATACGAGTGTGGGTGTTTTGTTTTCACTAATCCAAGTTTGTCCACCATTAACGTGCTAGCAACATTAGTACAACCTCCTCCATCGATAATCACAAAACATACATTTTCCATTGATATAGCAGCGTGTATGAAAAATATTCTCTCGTTTCTGGTCGTTTTGTACAATTTGTGTATTTAGACTTCTCTTCAAAACGAGCACATCTCCTTCAGCGGGAGGGTCTAAGTCTTCATCATCTTCACTTATGGCTGTAGCGACTTTTTCTTTAACTTTTAAAACCATACTAGTTTCACAATTTCGATGCTACGGATTGTCCCAAAAAATCATTCTTTGAAAATTGGTTTTAGAGGGGATCACTTTTGAAAATCTTCACTCATTTGAAAACGAAAAACTTGGAGTCACCACCGGCCACTTGGGTAAGGTAGGCCGGACACTATAGAAAACCACTAATCTAATTTGAAAGGGTCCGAGAGTTGGTTATGCATGGGGAATGATTAGCACCACCAACATGCCCGGGAATTGGTACCTGAATATTTGTTGCTTTCAAATTGATGGAATTTGAATTGAATTTAAATCGGCGTACTTAATTGAAAATTTGTCCTTGATTACACAAGCTTTATCAAATTGGTGGGTCAGAATTAATTGGATATTTAATTAATAAAGCTGACGATACATCGGACCATAGATTAAACCGATATCAAATAATCCTGGCTGTCATGTTAATTTATGGTTCAAATCCCACACGTCACACTTATGCATGATGCAAGCACTTTAAATATGATGTAATGATTTGGTTAAGTTTTAATTTTACCTTGAGTCGGTAACGATTAGTTCAAATATTTGGTCAACATCCTTTAAGCTCGGTCTATTACGACCCAAATGTCAGAATTAATGACTACCTCCCTTTTTATGATTATAATTAATTAATATGTAAATCAAATAGGCAAAATGACGACAAATAAAATTAATATTAAACAAGGGCTTGAAAATTAAATACACAAAGGCCCACTAAAAGCCCTAACCTAAAAGGCCTAAATTATAGAAATTTAACTAGTGATCTAGTTGCTAATTAGGTGATTCTAGTATTAACCTTAAAAAACTAGAAAACCCTAACACATTATGAATTATCTTGGAACCTGATAATTAATTCAATCGATTTTAAACTAGTGTTTCAATAAGCCAAGAACACTATTTAAAATAAATTGAGTTAATTAACCATGATTTAAAATTAAATGTCAATCTAAACTTGCAATTGATTTTATCCCAAAAGTGATTAAGAAATGTTCAATTAATTTAATGAATTTGACATTTATCTCAATAAGCCAAGGATAAATTTAAATTCACTAAGTTAATTCAAACCTAAATTTAACTAAGGCTCTCAAGAATCTAATCCTAGAATTAACTTAATTAATTTAAGGATCGAGCCCCTATTAGACGAGCACACAACTTGAATTAATTAAATTAATTCCTAAACTAATCTAAAACTAACTTAACAACCCAAAGCCCAAAAGACTAAGCGCAAGGCCCACTAAACTAAGGCTAACCCTAAGCCCAAGAATCTAATTAAACCTACACTTAAAAGCCATACATTCACAAAGAAACAAACTTTAGTTACATGTGACATACTACATATACAATATATGACATATATTCAAGAACTATATCATGCACATATATATTAAAAAAAGTATTATCCGTTAAAACTATATTATATATTGTAAAATCTATATATTGTATATCTATTATGGAAACTATATATTATGTGTATATTTAAAAAAACTATATAGTATATATTATAAAAGCTATACCTTGTATAAAAACATACATTACACATTTAACTATACATTACATTCTATTATAAAAAACTATACTATATGCCATATATTATACATATTGTGTAAAAAAGTACAACATGAAAAAACAAAAACCATATAACTTACACATTAAACCACATCAAACACATTTATCCATGGGAAAATAAAAGCATTATCACAGAAACGGGACTAAAATATAAAAGAAACAAATTACATAGTAGAAATTAAAACAAGTATATGAAAAGCGGGGACATAACAAGATTTCTAAAAATCCAGGGACCATTTGTGAGATTTTGAAAGGCAGAAGCCCTTCTCGGGCGCAATTAATTGGGGCAGGGGGACCGATCGCCAAATTTGCCCATACAAAAGGATCGTGGGCATAAATAGGTTAGGGTAGAGGGACTTAAAGAGCGATTAGACCATTTTTTAAAAGGAGGTGTTATAAAAATTTCTTCTTTTGGCCGGATATCATCTTTTGGCCATTTGAAACCAGGAAACCTCCCCGTTATCTCCCTTATCCCCAGAGCGGGGATGGACACCACCGTGTGTTCATCCCCAAACCCAGAAATCGATGAACTTGGCCACTCCGGCCACCGTGAAATCCAAAAATCGGCGAAGCTTTGCCGCATCAGCCGGCAAACCCAAAATCAAACGAAAACAACTCATTTTTTTAAAAAAAAAACCAAATTTGTCGTTTGATTTTTGAAAACAACGACAAAAACCCCTCATTTAAACCGAAAGCAGATCTAAAAACCCTAGTTTTTGAAGTCCAGAACCAAAAACCCAACCCCTTTCCAGCCACTCTTTTTTCGATTCACCACACGTAACCACTAGGAAGGCTAGGTGGCTTATTATCGAAGGAGAAAGGATGCAACGCGAGGGAGATGAACCGAACAGGTAAGAAAAAAAAACCCTAAGTCTATGTTAATGTATGCATTTGATTAAAAGAGAGGAAATGGGTATACCTCAAACTGTTCGAGGCTATTTTTTTGCTTTGTTTGCTCTATTCCTTTTCCAATTGCCCAATGGTTTACAATAGTTTAGGGCTTTGTGTTATATAGCCTCTGATATTACATTCAATTGAAAAAAAAGAATGAAATCAGAAAATCCCCTATTGGCTAATACACGTCCTTTTTGTCTGGATTCAACTGCTATTCTGAAACTCCTGCAGCCATTTATTTTCATTGCGCCTCTAATTATCTATTTTTTGTGTGCGCCTCTTTACATACAATATGGATCTCGTACGAGGAGGGGGACCAACCTTTGGTGTGGCGACTAACGTGGTGAGACGGTACAGATGTGGCACTCGACCCGTGGCTCCCCTTGCCAGTGTGGAGGTGCTCGAAAGGAGAAAAGTTGCCGACGTGGAACTAGAAAGCCAGTGGTAGATTGTATGCGCATGTGGAAGCTCTAGAGAGTGGCGCGTGGATTGTACGCAAGTGCCAGAGTAGATGAAGGGCCACTTCATCTTTAATTCGAGCCGTCTGATCGTCCTGATCCAAGGGCTGGGAGTCGGGTGCGCACAAAACAACAAAAAGGATTAGGATTCTGATTAGTTTAGTGCCCTAATGGGCTTAATATGTAAATGTATAAAACAAGCTGGGCTTATTATAATTGTAAATGGACTATTGACATATATATAAAACTTGGGCTTTATTTAATTGGGCTTTTATTTAATATTTCCTCTTTAGCTCAATCTAATAACAATTATGATAAAGATGAATATTAGTAATGACCATACTATATAATAACACTAAGGTAACGTAACATTTAACATAATGATGATACTAAGGATAATAAGGTGGTAGTAATAGAATATAGGCGGTACTAACGATATAATATATTTGTCTCTAATATATAGTAACGAAGCCAAACTTCAAAGTTAATACTTAATTGTAATACTAGTAATATTTAGGGTTTTTTTCAAATGGATAATAGTGTGATAACAAATAAAAATAGTAATATTTTGGTTTTTGGATTTTAAACAATAATCATATATATACTATAGTAATAACATAGATGAGGTAGATAAACAAAGCCCCTTGTATATATTATGATAGATAGTAGCACCATATAAGAAAGCCCATTATTGTAAAAAACAAAAAAGGTTCACCCCGTAAAAAATTAGTGATTACAGCTGCCCCTCTTTGCTTATACCCGTGGAACAAGAATAAAGCAAAGGACATAAGCACTAATTTTGTACTATTCCCTGTTGGACGATTTGCTCTTCCAGAACGGCAGCGAGCAATTCCAAACAAACTGTTTGCCTAGAGTGGCGAAAACAATTGGGTAGCGTTGACATGTCCTTTTGAAACGGCAACGAACAAATAGTTAGCGAATGAATCCAAATAACTTTGCTTTCTCGAAATGGCAGAAAAATAGGGTGATGCTGGCATGTCCTTCTGAAACGGCAGCAGACAAGCCAACTATCTATTAAATGACTCATTCTTCTGAAATGACACTGAATGAATCCAAATAACCTTACTTTCCCGAAGCGGCAGAAAGTAAACTAGGCGGCATTAGGATGTCTTTCTGAAGCAACAGTAGACAAGCCAGCTAACCTTCAAATGACTTATTCTCCCGAAATGGTAGTGAATGAGTCTAATGTTCTCAAATGGTAGGTGAACTCAATTCCTAAGGTGGTAGAGACAAAGTGTGTTGATGCATCCCTCCGAAATGGTAAGGAACAAATGGTAATTCCTATCGTGAAGTTTCCTTTCATCTTGGCCCTGTATGGACGAGCCTCAACCTTAGGAGGTACTCAACCTTCGTTTTGATTATCTACAAAAAAGGATGCCAAGTCTGTAAGGATAAGAGTTAGCATGCTCCTAACCTGAGGATGCCTAACTAGACATGATGCATGAATGATAACAACCTCAAATTTTCTTGGGCAATTTCCCTTCTTTCCCCATTTTTGGTTGTATAATCTATTTTTCTTCTTCATGATGGGGGCGCTTCCTCCCTCACTCGGGTTCACCCTTCATGCCCCTTTTTGAGTTCTTGAACATTTTGTTCTAAAGTACTCTTTCAGGTTTTCACTCTAGAGAATTTTCTTTTCTTTCTTTCTTTTTTTTTTTTTTTTTTTTTTTTCTTCTTTTTTTCTCTTAGACGCCCTTACGGGTTTTCACCCATGGTCCCTTAGACTTCAATATGAACAGTGTTCAATGTCTTTCCACGATATATCTTATCAATTTTGCCTCTAATGTCCTTTTTCTATAATTTTGGCAATCTCCTTTCCTAATTGGAAAAAACCCTGAACTTAATAGGTTAGACTTTAGTAATGCCAAGAAATCCTTTGCCTTTTTCCATTCCATGTCAACCTACCTGTTGAATAAATATGAAATAGTTAAAAGAAACTAGAATATAATTTTATTAATTAGGATAACTTGGAAAATCATGGCAAACATGAGAAGAGAGAAAGAGGTATAGAAGATGTCAACTGTATGAATGACGTGAACATATCAACTTCGGCAAATCTCTTACTAACCACTCTTGGTTATCTCAAACGATACGAAGAATGAAGCAAAAACCCTTTAACTGAAACGAGACTCGTCAGTTGGATGTCGAAACCTAACTCTATCTGAACCGTCCTTTTTGGATTTTCAATTCAGTTCCTCCCTTGGTTTTAAGGCACCCATTTTCGGGTTTCACCTCAAACCCTCATTTTCTTTTCTTTTTCTTTCTTTTCTCTCTTTTTTCTTTTTATTTTATCCTCATTTTTCTTTTTTTTCTTATTGTGATACTTCTTGACAGAGTCTAAGTTTGTTGGGTTGCTCAATTTTACCTATCCATCTCCGTTAGAATTAACGCTCCCCTAGAGAAGACCCTTTTCACGACATATGGTCCCTCCCAGTTTGACATCCATTTTCCCTATAAGTCTTTTTGATTCAACAAGATCTTTTTGAGCACCAGATCTCCCTTCTAAAACTCCTTCGGGCAAACTTTCTTGTTATAAGCTCACAACATTCGCTTCTGGTACATCTAATTATGAGAAATAGCTCATCGATGAGGTTCAACTGATCAAACTTGGCTTGGATCCATTTGGCTTCATCCAACTTCACTTCATTCAAAATTCAAAGTGACGGGATTTCCACTTCGATAGGTAGCACTGCTTCGGTGCCGTATACTAAGGAATACGGTGTTGCCCCAGTGGAAGTTCTCACGGATTTCCAATAGGCAAACAAAGCAAAATGGAGCCTATCATGTCAATCCTTAAATGTCTTCATGGTTTCTGCTATAATCTTCTTAATTTTCTTATTTGCCACTTCTATCGCTTCGTTCCTCCTAGGGCGATAAACGGTAGAATTATGGTGTACAATATTGAATTGTTCACACACCTCAGTCATCATCTTGTTGTTAAAATTAGAAGCATTATCGGTGATGATTCTTTTGGGCAGACCATAGCGACATATAATTTCCTTCTTGAGAAACTTGCAGACTATCACCCTTGTGATATTAGCGTATGAGGCGGCTTCCACCCACTTGGTGAAGTAATCAATTGCCACTATGATAAAGTGATTCCTGTTAGAAGCCTTCGGGTGTATTTGACCGATGACGACCATTCCCCAAGTAGCAAAGGGCTACGGAGAATTCATGGTGTAGAGGGGCACTGGCGGGGAGTGTATCTTACGGCATACATTTGACATTTGTGACATTTTTTTGCATAACTGATGCAGTTTCCCTCCATATTTTACTAGAAATAGCTATATCTCATGATTTTTCTTACCATTGAGAACCCACTGTAGTGGGTCCCACATAAGCCCCTATGGACATCTGCTAAAATGGTTCTGGCTTCCCGAGCACTGATACACCTAAACAGTATTTGATCCTTGCTTCTTTTGTACAAAGTTTCCTCGTTGAGGACATACCTCGAAGCTAACCACATGATAGTCCTTTTGTCATTATCATCAGCTCCTTTGGATAAGTCTGGAACTTCATGTATTGGAGAATGTCAAAATACCATGGGTTTCTGTTCTCATCTTCTTCCAAACTATAGCAATGGGCTGGTACCTGTTACCTCCTCAAAGGTATTGTTTTTCATGCATATTTTGATATGTTTTTTCTTGTTTTCAAGTACATTTAGTTGCATTAGTTTGTTAGAATCATGCATTTACATAAAAGAGTTAGTAGGCTGCCTATGCCAGTGTCATGGGTTGTTTTTAGTGGCCTTTATGTAGGTTGGCAGGTGGAATGGCAGGAGGAATGGACGAAGGACGTAGGGACGCAGTTAAGAATGCCAAGGTGAATGCCAGATGTTGCAGAGACGGAAGGACCAGATAAGTGCCAAGCATTTGTTGGTAGAGAGGTATGCCAGCGGCCATGCCAAGAAGAGATGAACCCACAAAAAAATAGGAAAGGATAAGGCTCTTAAAATATCGCAATTGGATCAAGTTCCAAAAAAATTGCAGATAAGGTGATGCCAAGTGATGTTGGAAAAATTGTGCCAAGCTCGTGTGCCAGGATGGCCATGGCATGATGACATCAGCCCTAGCCTGATAAGCTATCACACCGAGCTGATAAGATATCAAAGTGATTGGATAGAGCTCTATCTCTTATCTCCTGATCATTTCAAATTCAGATTCAAAGGCTTATCTCATCCTTTCCCTTACACGCCTATATAAAGACCAACCGATCAAGCATTTGAGATGGATGGATAGAGAAGAGGAGACAAGATGAAAGGTGGTCAGAGCGAGGTGTTGGAGCAACGAGTGATTATCGGTGAAACCGAGGAAGGGTGGTTTAACTTCTTGGCCGAGAGCCTGGCGTGTAAGGCTGCATCGAGAGACCCCTATGCCTATTCCCTTGGTAGAAGTTGTTTTTCTTTAGTTTTTATTATGATGGTGATGTTAAAAACATTTGTTGGTTAACCCCCACACCATGAACTAATTTAATAGTTGGTGGGGGGATGTTTTGGTTTTAAACGTTGGCTTTTATGCCTTAATTCCTTTATAATAATTATGCTTTTGGCAAAGTTTGTCTGTTTTGCGTACTTTAATTTTTCCTAAGTACTGTGCCAATGTTAGAGCTAACACAATTAGCTTATTGCTTTCCAATATCTTAACAGACTTGTGTTGGCAATGAACAAGTTGCTCAACACTTGGGAGAGAAGCTTCGAGAGAAGTCGTTCAAGTAGATGAACTTACTTCGAAAGTGAAATCTACCCCCACGGAGTATAGATTGGTTTTTAAATCAAATTGGTTTAAGGAAAACATACACTATAGAGATATAAGGGTTTTTACTTGGCCAGTTTAGGGCAATGACCATCGAGAGAGGCTTTGCTATTGTTGAATCTGCTTGGCAACCAATGCTAAGACATCTTTGTCAATAAAGGCTGGCATGAACCACATTTGAACCAAGCATTCCCTGCCAACAATCATCATTCATTTGAAAACACCTTTCTAGCCAACACTTCACTTTGGTTTTATTTTATTTTATTTTCTTAGTTTTAAAATAAACTCTTTTAAACTACAATATTTTCTTCCAAAACAAGTAGCAAACTAAACAATTGAATTCCAAGTCAATCTCTGTGGGATCGATACTCAGCTTACTAAGCTATATTACTTGTCGACCGTGTATACTTGCACACAAAAGACTCTTTGCACAGTTTATCTTGCCCAAATACATACCATTTATACCTTTTTCCAGCATTCATTTTACATATCTCCCTAAGAGTCAACGAGTTTTGGCACCGTTGCCAGGGATTGCAATAGAACTGATTATTTTGATTTTTACTTGTGTTTGTTTTAGTTTATGATTATTTTTTTTATTTTTCTAACATTGTTTTTAGTTTCATTCATTTTAGGTACTTCTAGGAATATGGAGGATTGGAGAATGAGACATAGAGACCATATTAGAGCTTAAATCCAATGACATAACCAACAAAATTTTCTATGGTATGATCAAGGAACTGACATTTTTGCTTACGATAATGGCATTACTACTGCAACACATATGCCATGGCAAAATAGTCCTCAACATCAGCCGAGTTACTTGTACGATGCTCAGATAGACTTCTATGGTGATTACAACTTTGCTGATACAACACATTTATCTTGGCAAGAGAACTTGAACAACAAGCCCCAAGAAGTTAGAGTATTAGACCCATTCTACACCATTTGTGGAGAGAATCACCATGTAGATGAATGCCTTGCCAACCCTGGGTCGGTAAATTTTATGCCAGCATTCTATCAGAATACCATGCCACAGAAAGCCCAAAACAATTTCCAACAAGGGTAGATATTAAACCAATGAGGTCCTCCCAATGATTACATGGAAAAGAATGATGTCGCAATCCAGATTTTGGCAGCAACAGTGAGAATCTTAGAAATTCAAATTGGACAACTTGTCAATGCACTAAACAATCGACCCCAAGGAGCCTTGCCAAGTGACACTGAAGATGCTCGACACAAAGATAATGAGCAATGCAAGGCCATAACCCTTCGAAGTGGTAAGCAGTGCGAGGCAGAGTTGGTTGTTAAGCAGTCAAATCATTGTCAAGCTGAAAAGCCAGTGCCAGCAAATAACTCCAGGGAAGTAGAGAAAGAGGAAACAAGAACAGATGATGCCAAAAGTGATGCTAAATAGCATATCGATGCCAAAAAGGTTGATGATGCCAACACCACCTTGATAGAACCAGTGGAGCCACCATTTGCCAACCCTACGTCGGTAAGACAAGCAGGTATTACTGTTGACAATTTCAAAGCTCTTAAATGTATAGATGAAATTGAATGCCATGCAATTGAGCCAATGAAATCCATTTTGGATGAGAACCTGGCATTAAATTTCCAAGGAATGAAATTCGTTGCCATAAAACAAAAGTGTGATGGCAAAACAATTGAGCGTCAAAGAATATCAATTTTGGTCGGAACTGATGTCATGAAGCAAGATGTGCTCAAATGGCTTGTTGTTGGAAAGAAAAGTGGATGCCAAATGACTGAGAATGAAGAGCTGAAGCATGAGAATTTTACCATAACAACAATGTTAGAGATGCTGCAATTCAAAACTGAAGATTTCATGAAGATTCTGAAATAAGATGAGGATGGCTATGCCTCGTCAACAAAGAGATTCCTCAGTTTTTAAGATGGTTGTTTAATGCCACCATGGAAAAATGTTCTCTTTCATTGTGCCACCAAGAGTTCGGCATAATCAAAGAAAAACAATTCTTTGGCTTTCTATGTTGGTTATTCAAACAAATGATTGTCACAACCTACTATTCACCAATAAAAGGCCAACATTTAAAGCACTATTTGGAAGGTAGTCAGAACAATGCTAATGAGGTGATTCCCTTGGTAGAATTGGAATGAAGCTTCCACAGGTTTGAAATTCTTTGTAAATATTAGGATTAGTTGTTTTTGTTTTCCTTTAGGAATCAGGTTTTTGTTTTTGTTTTCTTTTTATTGTCTTTCAATTTTTATTCCTTTGCTGCGTCACACGATTTTCCATTTAGTGTGTGCAGGAATTTTGACAGGAATTGATGCCAGGAATATTACCAAAAGGACTGTGAGCCAGTGTGCTTGCTAGTAGTTATGCCATAGCCCATGCCAGAGGCATGTGCATATTCCGTGTGAAAGAAGAAAAAAAACGTAGCTTGTGTAAAAAGGAGAGAGGGAAATCTAAGGAATTTAACCCTTTTTGCCGCCCATATTTATGATAGGTTATCTTATCATAATTACCCTATCACTTCAAAATCCTTTCCATACATTTATCCCTATCACTTCTCATTTAAAATTTAAACCGATTTCCAATTAAAACTCCATAAACCTCATCATTATCCCCTACTTTTCGGTTACCTTAATTACTCTCTCTTAAACACTCAACCCTTTTCTCTTCCATTCTATTAAAGTCGATTTCCCCAAAACTTGTCCTTTTTACTCTCATTCGATTTTCTCTCAAGCAAGATTCAATAACTTCAATCTTTTCTTTTCTTTTTCCCATCGATTCTCATCTTTTCATCTCCATGACTTCATCCTCTACTCACTTCAAGCAATTTTTCAACGAGGAGATTCACAAGAATTTCGATGAGAGTTTCTCTTCTAGGTCGTTCTTTTATGATGAACACTTTGACTTCCAATCTGACACCACTATCAAATTCTCGTCGGGATTCATGCCCATCGTTGATATTCATAAGTGGAGTTCATTCTACCAGTAGAAGGGGGATGTGTTTACCACCATCGTGCAAGAGTTTTACGCCAATCTCATGACCAAGGATTCTCCATTCTTGATGATTCGGGGTAAGTGCGTTCGTTTTGATCAAGGTTACATTAATTCTCTTTTCTCTTTGCCAACTGAAGGAGATGAATACTTTGAGTACACTGAGTCTATGAATGTGGCCAAGAGAAGGAAGATTCTGGTAGACCTGTGCAAGCCTGGCACAACTTGGACTGTTTCGTCCACCAGCCACCGGACTATTAAATGGTTGGCATTGAAGCCTCGGATGCGGGGATGAATCCATTTCATCAAGCACAATCTTATACCCACATCGCACAATGAAACAGTCTCAGAGGGCTGGCTTATCCTATTGCACTACATTATCAAAGTCGACACAATTATTATCGATGAAACTTACAAGTGTGCTACCAAAGGTAAGGGAAGTCTATTTTTCCCTTTGTTGATTTCTAATATTTGTCTGCGCCATGAAATGCCCAAGATGGATGAGGATCACGGCCAGGTGATTAAGGGTACGACCATCACTGCTCATATCTAGAGAAACCTCACTAGAGGAGAGCCAAAAGAGAAGGGAAAGGGCGTGGCCGTCTTGGCCACACCAAAGCTGAAGCCAAAGGCCAAGCCGACAAGTGTGCCAAAAACCATGCCAACGAGCTCGTTGACAGTACTGTCCAAGGTGTACGCACTCTAGGAGATTATCCTCTGAAAATTGGAGATAGCCGATGAGCTTAATGCAAAAATGAGGCACTATACCAAGGAGCAGGTTGCCATCAATCGGTAAGTACTTGTGAAACTTTCTCCCGATGTGGTGCCGGTATTTCCACCTTTTCCTACCTAGCCTGTTGCCAGTGATCCTATGCCTGCCAGCCCAGCAAGTCATACCAGTCCAGTTATTTCTGCCAATTCTGAGTTTGAGGCAACAGTTCCCTTGTCCTTGATGCACGTTGAGACTACCAACACTGATTCCTCCTCCGAGTTAGAGGAGATTCTTGCCAAGAAAGAGAAGCAAACACTAGTCACACCATCAGCGAGTCTACCAAGAAGAAGGATGATCTTGTAGCCTCCACTGCTGCCTCAAAGCAGGGCTGGAAAGGAAGGAAAAGAATAGCCCTAAACTTGGGAGCCTAACCATGAGGAAGACCCGTGCCAGAAGACAAGAGGAAGCCCGTGTCAAGCGAGAAGAAGCCTCATCCGAAGGGGGTCTTCTTCTACCTAACTCCTTCGCATTTTCATGATCATGCATTTTTATTTTTCTGTTTCTCTTGTATATATGTGTCATTTCATGCATTAAGGACAATGCATATCTTGGGTTTGGGGGTGTGCATTCTCTCACTTTTATGCCATGCCATACACTTTTAAAATTTATTGTAGTTCATGTAGAGTAGTTACACACTGAACCATTAAAAAAAGTGAAAAAGAAAATTTTGTCTCGGCTTAAATTTGAAGTTTGTTAACAACTGTTAGGCAAGCTTATTTTATCTACTTGTTTGCCCGATGATGAGTTTATAATTTTTGGTTTGTCATGCCAATAGATTTGTATGCCATGTTTGCCATGACAATTGATCTCTAGTTTAGGTAATTGTTTCTACACTTAACATGTGGTATGTATCTAGTTTCCTAGCGAACTTAGGTAATTTGAAACTATGCTCAGCTTTGATAAAAAATGATGCCATGGTTAAATGTAAATAAAGCAGCAATGGTCTGCCAAGGCAAGAAAAAAAATTGAACTCTCTTCTACCTAGGGATAATAAGTACTTAGGGCTTCGTGGTATGCTCCCTCTTAGTTCTTAAATCCAAAACCTTAGTGTATTAGTTAAAGAGAAAACCTAATGGTAACTAGATTATGGTGGGGATTCGTGGTATGCTTCCTCTTATCACTCATGCTAAACAGTACCATGAAGCAAGCTAAAAGATAATGCCAATACCCTTTAGCACAAAAAATATAGAAAATAACAAAACTGAGTTTAGAAAGTAAATTGGCTAAGGGAGTGAACGGACGCTAGATGCATACTTCCCACACTTTGCGCACAAATCATGCACTTAGACTAGAGTTATATTGTTGCACTTGAATTACTATCTGCTCGGCACTATGCACTAAGATTTTTGAGGGCAACATTAGAATCAAACTCTGCTTGCCAGCATTTGCTGGCAATCCAACCAAACTTTTGCCGAGGTATTATTTTCACTATTTTTGTTTTTCTCTTCTCTTGTATTACTTGAGGACTAGGAATGAGCTAGGTTTGATAGTGTGTTACCTCATCAAAAGTATTGTTTTTCATGCCTATTTTGATATGTTTTTTTCTTGTTTTCAATTACATTTAGTTGCATTAGTTTGTTAGAATATGCATTTACACAAAAGAGTTAGTAGGCTGCCTATGCCAGTGTCATGGGTTGTTTTTAGTGGCCTTTGTGCAGGTTGGCAGGTGGAATGGCAGGAGGAATAGACGCAAGACGCAAGGACACAGTTAGGAATGCCAATGTGAATGCCAGATGTTGCGGGGACGGAAGGACCAGATGAGTGCCAAGCATTTATTGGCAGAGAGGTATGCCAGCGGCCATGCCAAGAAGAGATGAACCCCCCAAAAATAGAAAAGAATCAAACTCCTAAAAGATTGTAATTGGATCAACTTCTGAAAAAATAGCGGATAAAGTGATGACAAGTGATATTGGCAAAGTTGTACCAAGATCGTGTGCCAGGATGGCCATGGCATGATGACGCTAGCCTTAGCCTGATAAGCTATCACACCGAGCTGATAAGATATCAAAGTGATCGGATAGAGCTCTATCTCTTATCTCTTGATCATTTCAAATTCAAAGGCTTATCTCATCATTTCCCTTACATGCCTATATAAAGACCAACCGATCAAGCATTTGAGATGGATGGATGGAGAAGAGGAGACAAGACGAAAGGTGGTTGGAGTGAGGTGTTGGAGCGGTGAGTGACAGTCGGTGCAACCGAGGAAGGGTGGTTTGACTTCTTGGCCGAGAGCCTGACATGGAGGGCTGCATTGAGAGACCCCTTTGCCTATTCCATTGGCAGAAGTCGTTTTTCTTTAGTTTATATTATGATGGTGATGTTAAAAACGTTTGTTGGTTAACCCCCGCACTATGAACTAATTTAATAGTTGGTGGGGGATGTTTTGGTTTTAAACATTGGCTTTTGTGCCTTAGTTCCTTTATAAAAATTTTGCTTTTGGCAAAGTTTGTCTGTTTTGCATACTTTAATTTTTCCTAAGTACTGTGCCAATGCGAGAGCTGGCATAGTTAGCTTATTGCCTTCCAATATCTTAACAGACTTGTTTTGGCAATGAACAAGTTGCTGAACACTTGGGAGAGAAGCTTCGAGAGAAGTCGTTCAAGTAGATGAACTTACTTCGAAAGTAAAATCTTCCCCTACGGAGTATAAATTGGTTTTTAAATCAAATTGGTTTAAGGAAAACATACACTATAGAGATATAGGGGTTTTTACTTGGCCAGTTTAGGGCAATGACCATCGAGAGAGGCTTTGCTATTTTTGAATCTACTCGGCAACCAATGCCAAGATAGTTTTGTTAATAAAGGCTGGCATGAACCATGTTTGAACCAGGCATTCCCTGCCAACAGTCATCATTCATTTGAAAACACCTTTCTATCCAACACTTCACTTTGGTTTTATTTTATTTTACTTTCTTAGTTTTAAAATCAACTCTTTTAAACTACAATATTTTATTCCAAAACAAGTAGCAAACTAAACAATCGAATTCCAAGTCAATCTCTGTGTGATCGATACTCAGCTTTCCAAGTTGTATTACTTGTCGACCGTGTACACTTGCACGCAAAAGACTTTGACACAATTTATCTGCCCAAATACATACCATTTATACCTTTTGACAACATTCACTTATATATCTCCTTGAGAGTCAACAATACCTCAAAGGTTTGCATGTCGATTGGCCTTATCTCGGCTGCTCGGCTTGCTTCGAACACGGCGGCCAGAGTTGTCAAGGCGTCGGCCATCTAATTATTCTTTCTTGGCAAGTAGGTGAAACTGATTTCTTCAAAATCCTTGTTCAAATCTTGGATCAATTCGTAGTATTTGATTAACTTTGGATCTCTAGTCTCTCATTCTTTCTAAAGCTGATAAATCACCAAAGAAGAGTCTCCGAAAACCCGAATCACCTTGACCTTTCTCTCTATGGCTGCTCGGAGTCCCATGACACAATCCTCATACTCGGCTATATTGTTTGTGCAAAAGAATTCCAATCTGCTTGTGGAAGGGTAGTAGACCTTGTCTAAGGAGACCAAAACTGCCCATATTCCGTGGCCTAGGGCATTCGATGCTCCATCAAAATAAAGCCTCTATCCTTTATTCTCGATAGTAGAAGTCCCTTCGGACAGATCACAGATTAGATCTTCATCTGGGAAGCTGAAATCCATTGGTTCATAATCATCTAAGGCACGACTTGCTAAAATATCTGCCACCACGCTTCCTTTTACCTCCTTCTGACTTACATAAACAATGTCAAATTCTGACAAAAGCATATTCCAACGAGCCACTTTCCCGGTTAATGTTGGTGCTTCCATTAGAAATTTCAATGAATCTACTCAAGAAATCAAATAGGTGGTGTGATACAGCATGTATTACCGGAGCTGCTTAGTAGCCCATACCAAGGCGCAACATAACCTTTAGATCAATAGGTTTTGTGTCTCATACTCGGTGAATTTCTTGCTCAGGTAATAGATTGCCCTTTCTTTTTTGCCTGTATCATCGTGCTGCACCAACACACACCCCATTGAGTTTTCAAAAAGTGCGAAGTATAGAATCAACAACCTATCTGGTACTGGTGCTACTAAGATTGGAGGATTGGCCAGATACTTCTTGATCTTTTCTAGCACTTCTTGACATTCTTCATCCCAAACTCTCGGGTTATTCTTTCGGAGTAGTCTAAAGACGGGGTCACACTTATGGTTAACTGGGATATGAACCGGGAGATGTAATTCAGTCTTCCTAAAAATCCTCGGACCTCCTTTTGAGTTTGAGGTGGTGGAAGATCTTGGATTGCTTTCACCTTGTCAGGATCAATCTCAATGCCTTTTTGACTTACTACGAAACCTAAGAGCTTCCCGGACGTTACCGTGAAGGTATATTTGGCTGGGTTGAGTTTTTTCTGAAATTTTCTTAGCCTCTAGAAGAGTTTTCACAGATTTTGAATGTGTTCCTTGTCACACCCCGAAAACCGGTCTAGTCGGGATTAGGTTTTGGTGACTGAATATTTTATACCAGTTATATAATTAAGCTCGATCTTGTACCAAATTTGAAGCAATGAAGGATATTCAGGCTAACTGTAACATTCTATAATTATTAAAAAAAGAATCAAGGGACCCACGGGCTACGGCTAATTCCTTCATATTGAAGGAAATTGTCGTGCCCTTTCCACGTTTGGGGAGGACATGGCCCAAGGTGGCATAGGCTTAAATGTCTTCCACCATGTGGGCATCACGCCCCAAAGGAATAGCCACCACTCCAACATACGTGGAGTTGGAGGAGGCAATGATGAGCCGGCCATTTGTGTATAAATAGGGGGAATTTTGCGCAAAAATAAGGCAGCAAGTAGGGAACAAATAAATTGATTCAGTGATAGGTTGGTAAGCTTGAGTTTTTTAGTTTAATAAATTTGAGTCCTTGGTATCGATCGACTCAATAGGTTGATAAAGAACAACCGTCATCCCTTCTGAAAGCCAAGGATAAAGGCGCTGCTATCCGAGAGTCTTAAAAACATCGGGTTGTCGAGGTGAGTGTAGTTGTGTCAAGGGATAGGCTCGATGCCACCCCGTTGCATTATTTTGTGGTTATGTTTGTATTTGTTCAAGGGCTCCCGTAAAAGCAACTATGTTGAATTCGATTGGCAAATTCAGTAAGTGTCTTGCATTGCTTTGATATGTACAAATATGACTATGATATGTTACACATATATGATATATGAAAATGATATGAAATGTCACATGATATGGAGCTAGGGCTCATTTTGATATTTGATATGATATAACTTGAAAAAATTATGGACTATGCGAATTTGTGCAATTATGGACATTGGATACAATTGGCATGCCATAGGATTATTGAGCTCGGTTAATAAGGGAGGACTACGGTCCAAGGCTACGACCTATATGAGGGGGAGATAAGGTCGGATATGTAAGGGATATATCTCCGGAGTTACGACTCAAGGGCTATGACCCACTCTCTGTTATATGTATTGGTGTATAGGGGAATTCGTGTATCCAATGGCACCTAATGTGATATGTGCCTATGAATTGTACTATGACAATATGGTTATGATATGACTATGTGACATGTAATATGTGAATATAAAAGCATGAGAATATGTGTAATAAGCATGAATTGTGCATAGTATAATATGACTACTTGTATATTTGATTATCATGCATTTCATAATATTAATCACTAATTGTAATTGTTATAACTACCTTACTAGGCTATGTAAGCCTAACATGTGTGTCACATGCATTTTTAGGACCTTGATCAATTCCAAGCCTTGATCATGTTATTGCAGTTGCAAGTCACGTCCCTGCCATATATGTATGTTATCTTTTTTTTATAAACTCCTAGTAAAGTGACATATGGACCAACTTGTTTTGTATAAGCCTTTCTATGATTGTATTATGACTTGGTAATATGGTTTTATTGTATGCTTAGATTTGGATAGGTTAAAATGATTAAAAGCTTCCCAAAATGAGCCTAAGGTGAAAACTTGTTAAATGGATTCCGAACGCCCTAAAATTTGACGTACCAATAGGAACATGGTTTATAATTGTACTGGTAAAATTTGGTAAATTTAGTTAAGTCAAAAAACTGCTTTTCGTAAAGAGTCTCAAATTGGTTTAATTGGCTTAGTAATTCGATAGGTTCTAATAATGAAATCCTTAGATCAATAATTGGAGAGTTTAATTTCAATTGATTATACGAAATCGGATTAAAATCAATAACTGATAAAAATTTACAAATTAGTCCTTAAGGTTAAGAAAAGTTTAAAATCGACCTCAACTCCAATTAAGTTTAATAACAAACAAAGTGGATAAGTCTTAAGAATAATCAATATGATACTTAGATTAGGTTTTAAACTCTGAACCCTATTTTGAACCTCCGATTAGTCTTTCGATAACACTATCCGACCCGGATCTCTACCAGACTGGGAAGTGTTACATTCCTCTTTGGTCTTAGACTTGGCTATCATGTCATCCACGTACACATCGATCTCCTTATGCATCATGTCATGGAACAAGGTCACCATGGCTCTTTGATATGTCTCGCCAACGTTCTTCAACCCAAAAGGCATCACCTTATAGCAAAACGTGCCCTACATGGTCACAAAAATGGTATTCTCCATATCCTCATGATGCATTTTGATATGATTGTATCCCGAGAACCCTAAACCCACCGTATTGTCAACCAGAGTATCAATATAAGGCGAGGGAAAATTATCCTTGGGGATCACTTTATTAAGGTCCTGATAATCTACACACATACGCACCCTCCCATCCTTTTTTGGGATCGACACTATGTTAGCCACCCATTCTGAGTACTTAGAAACCTCCAAAAATCTAGCCTCTAACTGTTTCTTCATCTCTTCTCTTATTTTCAATAACATGTCTATCCTCAATCGTCGAAGCTTTTGTTAGACATGCTTGCATTCTGGCCTAATGAGGAGCTTGTGTGTTATAATATATGTTTAAGCATGGCATATCCTGGTATGATCACGCGAACACATCTTTAAATTCTACAAGCAACTTCACCAACTCCTACTTGACCTTTGGCGATAGGGTACCTCTGACCTTTACTTCTTTCCTTTCTTCGTTAGTTCACAAATTCAAAACCTCTATCCTCTCTTGGTGTGGGAGAATTTTTCTTTCCTCACTAGCCATCATTCTTAGCAGCTTATCGAGAATCTCATCCTCCTCCTCCTCCTCTTCTACCTCTGCCAAATACGTGGGTCATTCAAAATCCACTTCAGGATTAGGTTCCACATCATTCATATAGTTTATATTAAGAGGCATGTACGATTTTGAAAGTGCGTATTGGGAAAGGAAAAGTGTAGTTTATGATGTGAACAAATAAATATAAACAATTGAATAAATAAATAAGTAAAATAATAAATGAAATGGAATGATATGAATGTTGTGTTTGCCATTTGAGAAGGAAAATGTAGAAATGGTCTATTTCATTTAAAATGGATAGATATAACATAGCTGCCATTTTTTACAAAAGATGTTCGTTACTTTCAGGAAAAAGTAACGGGATTGTTCTGAGGATTACTTTGACTTGTTCTTAGAAAATACGGGTACGTCCCCAAAGGTCCAATTGTTGAGCTCTTCTCCTGAGAGACAAGGGTGAATCTTGGCCAGAAAATGATTAGCCTTGCTCTCATTGCCAATCATATCCACGTTCATCTCCTCGAAAGCCTCACTGATAAACTCTTCTTGGAGGCACCTCTCGTCTTCCCATTTCGCCTCTTGGATATCCACCTCCGGGTTTAGAATTTCGCCAGATATAAAGGCACCCTTGAAGTCTCTATAGATGATAGGGGCCCATGGGATGTCCTCCCCTCTGAGCCTAGCCTTCCTTTGCTCTTCTTTCCTCTTTCATTCTTGCTTTTTCTGTAAGAAATTTGACTTGTAATCGAGTCCGAAGCGGTCAGCTTTGTGGATCACCTTGATGGGACAAAGACATCCTTGTAGATTCTTTCCCAAGCCTTTCTTTTTCTTTGCTCCTTTACCTAGGGATTCGTACACCACCATCTTAGTACAATTGGATAAATTAGGGCATGGAATCTTGTTTCCTTCAGCAACAAAGGTAGCATTGACAAGTTCCAAGGCCCTAAAGGCACACTCCATTGCTTCCTCATAGAAGCGACGATGCCTTCTTCGGCGTTCAATGTCACTAATTTTCCTTCGGTGATAAACTTTAACTTTTGATGGAGTGAGGACAGAACAACGCCTGCTGAGTGTATCCATGGCCTCCTTAACAAGCAGTTGTAACTTGACCGAATATCTATAACCACAAAATCGACCACATATTCAGTGGGACCAATGAGTAGGGTACTTCTATTCTCCCGACCACATCTTTTTGGGTCCCATCAAAAGCTTGCACCGTATTATGATAGGGCTGAATGTGTGAACTGTCGATTGGTAGTCGTTTTAGTATATCTAATGGCATAACATTCAGCGCAGAGCCATTATCAATGAGCACGCCCAGAAATACATGACCTTTGCAGTGAGTAGTGATGTTCATGGCCTTGGTGGATCTCGTACCTTCCCCTGGGATTTCATCATCACCAAAGGTAAGTGATTAACGTCAGTGATATGGCTGAAAATTTGATCCAGCCTCCTAACTAAAACATCCTTTCCAACGTAGGTCTCATTCAAAACTTTCAAAATAGCCTCTTGATGCTTCTCTGAATTTAGTAAGAGATCAAGCACAGAGATTCAAGCTGGCTATCTCCAAAGCTGGTCGACGACGCTGTACTCGCTGTGCTTCAAAAACTTAAAACTCTTGAGCTTAAGTTTCTGTGACCGGCTCTTTGATTCTCAGTGGCGGGTCATCTCCAAAACTTTCTTGGGTTCGACTTCGACCTCCTTATCATTCTCTTTTGGTTCCTTCGACGCCTTTAAGTTCTTCGGAGCATAGCATCAGCCACTTCTAGTGAGGTGCCCCACATCCTTTACCTCTCCGGCTTTAGGCTCCAAATGTTCTTCTTGTATGGGTTTCCTCCCTATTTCTATATCTTCTCCTCTATGTAAACTAGAGGAACCCGACATTGTGATGCTTGCAGTGTAGTTCCATGGAATCGTCTTCGTATCCTTGAAAGGAAATAACCTCAGAGAAGCAATTATCATCTTGGGGGCTACCTTCGGTGCGCTTGTCTCACTCGACTTGAGACCGAGAACGAGGGGTACAAACTTCTGCTTCCTTCATTCCTCTCTCTTCTTCAAAAACTCAATCTCTTTCTCATCCATCATAGCTTGTATCAGCTAATAGAACTTCTCACAACCTTGAATCTCATGATCTTCTGATTTTTGGAATTCACAATAGGGGTCGTAACCTTCTTCCACAATCACCATTCCCTGGTCAATAAGGCGTGCCATACACAACTGTTGGAAAACCCACCTTAACAGCGACTAAATTTCGGACACGTTCTCCCTAGTTTTTATGGCATTCTTGTCTTCAATAGCATTCACGCCTTGGCCTCTGTGATTTTGTAAGGGATTATTGGTCGTGCTTGGTTCTCCCAATTGTAACACTCCGGTTCAGATTAAGTTCTGAACGAACTTCTTGAACGCCACACAATTTTCAATCAAATGCCTCAGAACATTGGCATGGTATTTGCAATGAATCTTGGGGTCATACCATGCTGGGTACGGTGGGTTGTAAGGAGTAACATGATAAGGACGAACCAAATCAGCCTTGTACAATTGTAAGTAGAGCTCTTTGTAAGAGATTGACAAAGGAGTGAAGGATCTCTCCTACTTTTCCTTCATGGGTCCCCTGTCTTCTCTCTTATTGAAGTTTCTAGAATTCCCTACTAGGGCCTAGGGCTGAGAGATGGTGAAGTTCTTGGTTGCCTCGAAGGTGTTTGTATTGTTTACCTCATGGTCCTTTTTCTTGTATTGCTTGTGCGAATGATCCCCTCTATCGATTCTTCCGCTCTTGATGGTCGCTTTATTACGTTCGCCAGTCACGACCATATCTACAAAATTGCTAATAGGGTTGCTAATCAATCGATCATAAAGAGTCCCTTTTAGTGTATCTACAAAATCAGGCAGATCTCGTGCTCGTGAAGTGGTGGTTGAACCTGTGCTGCCACATCACGCCATCTTTGGGCATATTCACGAAGGGTCTCGTTGTGCTTTTGTTCCATACCTTGCAACAACAGTCGGTTGTGAACCATGTCGGTCATATGCTTATACTGGTCAGTAAAGGCTTTCGCCAGATCCCTCCACGACTTAATTTGAGCCATGGTTAGCTTATTATATCATCTCGAAGCAGATCCCACTAAGTTGTCCTAAAAACAGTGAATTAGGATCTTCTCGTTGTTGTTAAATCCAACCATTTTCTGAGAAAACATCACTATATGAGCAGTGGGGTAGGTGGATCTGTTGCGTGTGATAAGTGCTACGCAAATGTGCAAGTATACACGTCGCAAGTAATAAAGTGATATGAGTATCGAGTATCGTCTCCACAGGGATTGGTTTGGGCCACTTTGCTTAAGTTACTGCACTGTGAAAATAAAAACACAGTTGATAATAGAGGTTTTAATTAACGAGAAAAGTAAAAGCAATAAACTAAAAGAATAGATGAAAGAAAAAGAGAGAATAGGCCAGGTTATCGTGAGTTGAGGTGTGATAGCCGATTGGATCATCTTGGTAAAAGAGTGCAAGGGCAACTCAGTTACCGTGGCAACTTGCACAGCGGGGTTGCCTTGGCAACTAATCGATGGTTGCCTGGGCAACTAGCTGGGCAACTACTTGGGCGTCTGGGCAGCAACTTCAAGGTTCGGCGGAGCGTTCTTCAATGGTTTCTTCTTATCCCTAAGTTGAAACTCTATCTACTTGTGCATGCCTTGATAATACATCCCTGCGTGAATCAAGGGTGAACAACAACCAATCTTGCGCTCCTCTTAGCCGTTGAAATCCTTAACTTATTCCTAAGCCGGATTAATCTTCACCATCAATAGATTGAATAAAGACCATACTCATTCGTTTCTTGAATCTAACTCCCCCGATATTAGATAAATAGATGAAGTTACGAGATCCTCTCACAATTCACTCGCAAACAAGAATAAGAACCAAGAATGAGTAAACCTTGAATTGAAAGTGCAAACTCTTATTACCTAAACAAAATCCAATTGTTTCTCACAACAACAAAACACAATAACCCCAACCAATCAAGTTAGTTCATGGTTGGGTTCAAAAGATATACAAAGAATAATCCCCAAACCATGAATCTAATAGAAGCAAAGAAGAAGAAGAAGAAATCGAACTCTCTCCCCCTTGTTATCTTGTCGAAAATCCTCTCCTATTGCTCTCTATGGGGTCGTCGAAATTCCCCTAATGCTCTCTCTCTGGATTGTCGAAATCTCCTTGCTATTTATAGGGCTAGGCCAAAGTCCTTCTTTGAGGAGGAGTTTGAGTTGGAATTAAATTATCTTTAAAGAATATAATTCTTTATTATAATTGTATTCCTACTAGAACTTCTCCTATCTTCTTGGAATTTAATTCTTCTTTAATCTCTGCATGGAAATCAAATTCCTTTGGGTTTGGGCTTTGCTCCACGTCATCTTGGGCTTGTCTAGTCATCAATTTTGACATCCCTATTGCATTTTCTCTTTGTCAACAATTGCCAAGGCAACTGGCTCGGCGTCTCCTTCATGCATTGCCCTGGCAACTAGCTCGGCATATCCTTCATGCATTGCCCTGGCAACTAGCTCGGCATTGCTTTGGCAAGTGATCCTACACATACACACACAAAAACACACCAAAGCAGCATCTTTTTCCACAAAAATCACCAAGTTATGTAATCAAGCTCAACAGTGGAAAGAAACATGAATTAATGCATGAATAACTAATTATGCAACTAATATGAGCTTAAGTCTAACAATAATATGAGTAAAAAGGTAATAAAAATAGTACTTTTGAACACTTATCAGGATCCATCGAACTTTTCAAAATTTGGGGTCTTGAACTTATATGGGATCTCCACATCGGGGACCAAACTGATTTCCCTAGCACTTAACCCATAGGAGCCATCCTCATCTTCCTTCACTCAGAACTTTTCCTCTAGGTCTTTCTGAGTATTCTCTAATTGCTTAGGGAATTCCTCTTTCATTTGGTTCATCTTTTCCAACTCATCAAAGTCTGAGATGTTGTCCTCGACAATTTTGGGATTCTTGAAGGTCACCCCCAATTGAGTTTGAAGAGCTAAACCGATATGAGAGGAAGATGCCCCTTGCGGGTGATTAAGAGAAGGATCAACAAGCATAGGGTTTTGGATAATCTGGGCATTAGGGCAATCTCTTGAATTTGGGCAAGATTCTCAAAGGTATTCTTGCCTCTTGGATCTGGTCCTAGCCGAGCTTGCAGCAACTGGATATTTCCTTCATCATGTCCTGCTGAGATTTGATGATGATGTCTGATAATTGTTCAAAAGTACTATTTTTCTTACCCTTTTTCCTCATATTATTGTTAGACTTAGGCTCATATTAGTTGCATAATTAGCCATTCATGCATTAATCCATGTTTCCTTCCATCATTGAGCTTGATTACATAACTTGGTAGTTTTTGTGGGAAAAGATGCTGCTTTGGTGTGTTTTCTGTGTATGTACAGGATCACTTGCCAAAGCAAGGCTAGAGCTAGTTGCCAGGGCAATGCATGAAGGAGATGCCGAGCTAGTTGCCAGGGCAATGCATGAAGGAGACGCCGAGCCAGTTGCCAGGGCAATTGTCGACAAAGAACAAAGGTGATATGGTAGTCAAAATTGATGACTAGACAAGCCTAAGATGACGTGGACCAAAGGCCAATCCCAAAGGAATTTGATTTCCATGAAGAGATTAAAGAAGAATTAAATTCCAAGAAGATAGGAGAAGTTCTAGTAGGAATATAATTATAATAAAGAATTATATTCTTTAAAGATAATTTAATTCCAACTTAACTTCCTCCTCAAAGAAGGACTTTGACCTAGCCCTATAAATTAGAGGGGAATTTCGACAATCAAAAGAGAGCAATAAGAGAGGGGAATTTCGACATGCATCTAGGGCAAGGAGGATTTCGATAAGCTTCATCCTTCATCTTTTTCTTTCTTGTTCGATTGGGTTCATGCTAGGGATTATTTATCTTGTGTTTCTTTGAAACCTAGCCATGAACTAAATCTATTTGGCTATGGTTATTGTGTTTTGTGGTTGTGAGAAACTATTGGATTTTGTTTAGGTAATAAGAGTTTGCACTTTTCTATTCAAGGTTTATTCATTCTTGGTTCTTATTCTTGTTTGCGAGTGAATTGGGAGAGGATCTCGTGATTTTATCTATTTGTCTAATATTGGGAGAGTTAGATTCAAGAAACGAATGAATATGATCTTTATTCAATCTATTTATGGTGAAGATTAATACGGCTTAGGAATAAGTCAAGGATTTCAACGGCTAAGAGGAGCGCAAGATTGGTTGTTGTTCACCCTTGATTCACGTAGGGATGTATTATCAAGGCATGCACAAGTAGCTAGAGTTTCGACTTAGGGATAAGAAGAAACCATTGAAGAACGCTCTGCCAAACCTTGAAGGTTGCTGCCCAGACGCCCAAGTAGTTGCCCAAGCAACCATCGATTAGTTGCCAAGGCAACCCCGTTGTGCAAGTTGCCACGGTAACTAAGTTGCCCTTGCACTCTTTTACCAAGACGATCCGATCGGCTATCACACCTCAACTCACGATAACCTGGCCTATCTCTCTTATTTGTTCTCATTTATTCTTTTACTTTATTGCTTTCTAGTTTAGTTATTAGTTAAACTCCTATAATCCTTTATTTGTGTCTTTACTTTTTACAGTGCAAGAGACTAGATTCTTGAAGTGGCCCCAATCCCTGTGGAGACGATATCTTTTATACTATAACTTGCAACGTGTATACTTGCACAATTGCGTAGCACTTATTACGCGCAACAAGTTTTGGCGTCGTTGTCGGGGATTGGCAATAGCGACTTTGTTTTTATTTTCTTGCACTTTCTTTTTACTTTTCTTGTTTAAGATTCAAAGGGGCTAACAAACTTTGGTTTTGAATTGGTATATGACCAGGGCGAGACCGACTACACCAGAATATCCCTTTGATCTAGAAATCGAACGAACCTTACAAAGACTTAGACGAAGGATAAGAGTAGCAATGGCTAATCAAGATGGCAATATGATTCAAGATGTTCCAGCAGGAAGAGGAGTGATTCTTGCACGAAACAGAACTATTCGAGACTATCATGAAGAATATCTTGATGGACTTAATCCAGGAGTTGTCACACCCGAAATTAAAGCCGACCACTTTGAGTTAAAACCGGTAATGTTTAATATGATCAACACAATTGGTCAATTTGGCGGCTCAGCAACTGAAGATGCACGACAACATCTGAAATCTTTCCTCGAGATTTGCAACTCGTTCAAAATACACGGAGTCACCCCTGATGTCTTACGATTAAGATTATTCCCCTATTCACTGAGGGATAAGGTGAAAGCATGGTTGAATAGCATTCCTGCCGGATCAATAGCATCTTGGACCGATCTTTGTCGTGATTTCCTTGCTCGGTTTAATCCAACAAATTTGGCTGATAAGCTTTGTAACGACATTACTTCTTTTCAGCAGGAAGATGATGAATCCATGTACGAGGCTTGGGAGCGATATAAAGAACTTCTACACAAATGCCCCCTACACGGATTCCCGGTGTGGACTCAAGTAACAATGTTTTACAATGCCGTGAATACACCAACAAGGATGATGCTAGATGCCACGTCAAACGACATACTCTTAGATAAGTCACCGGAGGAAGCAATGCAAATTCTAAACAGGCTGGCCAAGAATGATTATCAATTCCCATCTACTAGAAGAGGAGGAGTTAGACGCCAAGCCACACTACATGAACTAGGATCATCAGATTCAATTTCGGCACAATTGGCCACTTTAACCAAGATAGTCCAGAACATGCAAAAACCAAACAAAACACATGAAGTCAAGGTAATGAATTCTTTTTGTGAGTTATGTGGTGATAACCATGATTCTTCTGAATGTATGCAGAATCCGGAATCCAGCTTCTATGTGGGGAATTACAATCGGAATAACAATGTGATGTCCAATACATACAATCCAGCTTGGAAGAAGCACCCTAATTTTTCATGGAGTAATCCCAACAATGCTCTAAACCAGAACAATCAGAATGCACAAGCATCGGGATTCCAGAAGAATATGCCACGGCAACAGTTGCCGTAGCAACAACCGACAACATCTAGTTCTTTGGAAAATTCTCTAAATGCTTTTATGATGAAAACTGAATCTTATATGGCTGAGAATAGTAACTTCATAAAAAGAACTGATGCTTTTATTAACAGGACCGAGATGAGATTGCAAAACCAAGAGGCGGCAATCAAATCATTGGAAAATCAAGTCGGGCAGTTTGCTCAAAATTTGAATACTAGACCGTAATGAGGTTTACCTAGCGATACTGAAGTCGCAAGAGGAACTGACCATGAGCAATGTAAGGCAATCACAACTAGAAGTGGCCAACAACTTAGAGAGGCTCAAACCCGCTCATCAAACAAAACTCCACAAAAAGATCAAGACGAACGTAGCGGCAAAGCCTCAAATGCTGAACCAGGAATTGCCTCGGCAACCGGCAATAAGCATGCCTCGGCAACTCCAGTTGTCCCGACAATGCCGTCAATCAGGTTCCAAACCAATGAAAGGATCGAAGATATCTGACTTCCACCATCATTCCCACAAAGGTTGAAGCGACAAAAGCAAGAATACCAATTCAAGAAGTTTCTTGATATCCTAAAGCAAGTCCACATCAACTTGCAATTGGCGGAAGCAATTGAACAAATGCCAAACTATGCCAAGTTTCTTAAAGACATTGTGTCCAAGAGAACAAGGCTAGGAGAGTTTGAAACAGTTGCCGCAACAGAGGGATGTATGGCAATGTTGCACAATCGAATGCCACCCAAGTTGAAGGATTCTGGAAGTTTCACAATACCCTGTTCCATTGGAAACCACTATGTCGGGAAAGCATTATGCGACCTTGGGGCTAGCATAAACTTGATGCCTAAATCGGTTTTCCAGAAACTAGGAATCGGGAAGGCAAGACCTATAACAGTTATGCTACAGCTAGCTGACAGACCCTATGTGCATCCAGAGGGAAAAATTGAGGACATACTGGTAAAAGTTGATAAATTTATTTTTCTCGCTGACTTTATTGTTTTGGATTGTGAAGCAGATGAGCATGCACCTATCATTCTCGGGAGACCATTCCTAGCAACAGGGAGAACCTTGATCGATGTTGAAAAGGGAGAACTCACAATGAGGGTGAATGACCAGCAAGCTAAACTAAATGTGTTCCAAACGCTAAGGCATGCCGATGATCCAGAAGAATGCCAACTTCTTCATGCCACGACAGAATTTAACTTCGACGAGGAATTTAGTTGCCTCGGCAACTACATTGCCGATCAAGAGGAACCTGAGGAGTATGAAGAACCGGTCAATGAGGAACAACAAGAAAATGCAAATTGGCTAGTCAATTGACCAGGAAAAGAAGCTGATCAAAATGTTGATGATACTTAAGAACGCAATAAGGAGGAGGACGCGAATCTAGAGATATGTGATGCATTCCCGGATGGGCAACTTTTAGTTGCCTCGGCAACCATGGACGCGCATGCCTCGGCAACCCTCGACGCCTCGGCAACCATGGACGCGCATGCCTCGGCAACCCTCGACGCCTCGGCAACCATGGACGCGCACGTCTCGATGCCGCAACAGCCCTTGACGCGCACACCTCGGCAACCATGGATGCGCACGCCTCGGTAACCCTCTACGCCTCGGCAGCCCTTGACGCGCACGCCTCGGCAACCATGGATGCACATGCCTCGACAACTCTCGACGTTGCAGCAGCCTTTGACGCGCACGCCTCGGCAATTTTGGGAGCAGTCGCCACGGTAGCACATGCCTCGGCAATACCCTGGTATGTAGACTTAGTTAATTTCCTTGTTTGTGGTATTTTACCTTATGGTCTTACTCACCAAGGGAAGAAGCAGTTCCGCCATGATGCTAAGCATTACTTTTGGGACGAGCCTCTTTTGTTTAAACAATGTGCAGATCAGGTTATATGTCGATGTGTCCCTGAAGAAGAGCAACAGAATGTACTCCAGCAATGCCATTCTTCACCCTATGGAGGACATTTTAGAGGAACTCGTACCGCGGCCAAAGTTTTGTAATCCGGTTTGTATTGGCCAACATTGTACAAAGATGCCCAAGACTTTTACAAGCAATGCAATCGTTGCTAGAGGACGGGCAATATCTCTAGACGACATGAGATGCCGCTCCAGAACATCATCGAGGTGGAATTGTTCGATGTATGGGGGATCGATTTTATGGGACCTTTCCCATCTTCATTCAGCAACCTCTACATTCTACTTGCCGTTGAATACGTGTCTAAATGGGTGGAGGCAGCTGCAGTTCCCAACAACGATTCCAAGACCATGCAACGATTCTTGCAGAAAAACATATTTACACGGTTTGGGATGCCGAGAGCAATTATCAGTGACGAAGGCAAGCATTTTGACAACAGACTTATTGCCAAGATGTTGCAACGCTTCGGTGTATCACACAAGATTACCACGGCATATCACCCACAAACCAATGGGCAAGCAGAAATTTCCAACCGGGAATTGAAGGGTATACTCGAGAAAGTTGTAAATCCCTCTAGGAAGGATTGGTCATTGAGACTAGATGGCGTACTTTGGGCATATCGCACTACATTCAAAACACCCTTAGGTATGTCCCCCTTCCGACTTGTCTATGGCAAAACATGCCATCTACCGGTGGAAATCGAACACAAGGCATATTGGGCAATCAAGACCGTGAATATGGATTAGGAAAGTGCCAGACAAAAGCGTTTGTTGGACCTCAATGAGATAGAAGAATTCCGTGCACTCGCCTATAACAATGCACAAATCTATAAGGAGAAAACAAAGCAATGGCATGACAAGAAACTATTGCCGCGGCAATTTACGCCAGGGCAACTAGTTCTCCTATTCAATTCTCGGCTAAAACTTTTCCCGGAAAGCTGAAATCAAGATGGCCGGGACCATTCGAAGTTGTCAAACCATTCTCCCATGGTGCCATGATAATCAAGTCCATCACTGACAAACATGAATTCAAAGTTAATGGACAAAGATTGAAGCACTACAATGGTGCCCATGTGGAACGTAACAAAGAAGTGGTCACCTTAGGAGATGCATGAGCATGCTCTCATTTCAATATTTTATTTTTATTTTTATTTTTAGGAGATATTTTATTTTTCTTTATTATCTTTAGTTTTCAGGTTTTCTTTGTTTTCTTTTCCATAACAAGATTCACAACCACTATGCTAAGGAAATTCACTACCGACTACTTGCTACGGCAACCACAACAGATGATGTCGCGGCAACCTACATCGTGCCTGCACAAGCTGATGCCACGGCAACCAACCCTGAAGATGCCACGGCAACCAAAGCTAAAGACATCCCGGCAACCACTGCAAAAGCCAAAGGTAAAGCACCTATGCCCGAATCAACTCCTACGGAATCATTTTTTGATTTTTCAGATTCGGACGAGTCCTCCATTGCACCAACAAATACCGCACCAATTGAATCCTCCAAGCGAAAAGCCAATGACACTGATGAAGAGGACGATGAGGACAACCCCGTACGAGGATCGATTCTACCACCGACAACAAGAAAACAAACATCGCGTTCAAGCAAGAGAATCAAGACACCGACCAAAAGGAAACTAATCATCTACGATGACGAACTCTTGGAGTAAGTCCTCGTATGCATTTTATTTTTCGATATTTTTATTTTTCTTTAATGCATGCATTGAGGACAATGCCTCACTCGAGTTTGGGGGGATTGTTATTAGTAGTTACCATGTTAGTTACATTCATCTTAAGTATTACATTTAGGATACATAAATTGCTTGCCATGCCTTTAATTGGAACAAGAATTGCTTAGATTTGATGAATATCCGATGATGACTTTGCCAATGCACTTAATTGATAGAATTTTTATTGTAGGATAACCATGAAAAAACACTTAGAATTTTACTATGATGCTAAATTTGATGAAACATTGTTGTGGTTTGATTGATTTAAGGAATTCTAGTGAACTTAGGTTGATAATTAAAGAAATTGGGGGATTAGAATAAAAATTGGATGAATGCTAAAGGTGCCCGAAACTGGCTCTAGCACGTGCTAAAATTTTTTTCTCACTAGAGGTGCCCGAAACTGGCTCTAGTCGAATAAAACTAAAAACAAAACACTAGAGGTGCCCAAAACTGGCTATAGTTAAAACATGTTAAAAAGAACCAAATGAAGTAATTTGAAAACCTCTTGTTTGCATAGAATCCGAAAAATCAACTTGCACACAACTCCGCACACACTCACAAGCATTATAGTTTGATTCTGAGTAACTTCTATGTTTTTCGAAAAATGAAAAGCCAATCATACTTTGTGCCCCGACTCTGAGAATTGAAATCAAGTTCAAAGCTAAGTTTGTGAAAATTAAAGTCTTGGCAGGTAATTATTAGTTTGCATTGCTTGAGGACAAACAATAGTTCGAGTTTGGGGGTGTGATAAGTGTTCAAAAGTACTATTTTTCTTACCCTTTTTACTCATATTATTGTTAGACTTAGGCTCATATTATGCATTAATCCATGTTTCCTTCCATTGTTGAGCTTGATTACATAACTTGGTAGTTTTTATGGGAAAAGATGCTGCTTTGGTGCGTTTTGTGTGTATGTTCAGGATCACTTGCCAAAGCAAGGCTAGAGCTAGTTGCTAGGGCAATGTATGAAGGAGATGCCGAGCTAGTTGCCAGGGCAATGCATGAAGGAGATGCCAAGCTAGTTGCCAGGGCAATGCATGAAGGAGACGCCGAGCCAGTTGCCAGGGCAATTGTCGACAAAGAACAAAGGTGATATGGTAGTCGAAATTGATGACTAGACAAGCCCAAGATGACATGGAGCAAAGCCCAATCCCAAAGGAATTTGATTTCCATGAAGAGGTTAAAGAATAATTAAATTCCAAGAAGATAGGAGAAGTTCTAGTAGGAATATAATTATAATAAAGAATTATATTCTTTAAAGATAATTTAATTCCAACTTAACTTCCTCCTCAAAGAAGGACTTTGACCTAGCCCTATAAATTAGAGGGGAATTTTGACAATCAAAAGAGAGCAAGAAGAGAGGGGAATTTCGACAAGCATCTAGGGCAAGGAGGATTTCGACAAGCTTCATCCTTCATCTTTTTCTTTCTTGTTCGATTGGGTTCATGCTAGGGATTATTTATCTGTGCTTCTTTGGAACCTAGCCATGAACTAAATCTATTTGGCTATGGTTATTGTGTTTTGTGGTTGTGAGAAACTATTGGATTTTGTTTAGGTAATAAGATTTTGTACTTTTCTATTCAAGGTTTATTCATTCTTGGTTCTTATTCTTGTTTGCGAGTGAATTGGGATAGGATCTCGTGATTTCATCTATTTGTCTAATATCGGGGAAGTTAGATTCAAGAAACGAATGAATATGATCTTTATTCAATCTATTGATGGTGAAGATTAATCCGGCTTAGGAATAAGTCAAGGATTTCAACGGCTAAGAGGAGCGCAAGATTGGTTGTTGTTCACCCTTGATTCACGCAGGGATGTATTATCAAGGCATGCACAAGTAGCTAGAGTTTCGAATTAGGGATAAGAAGAAACCATTGAAGAACGCTCTGCCGAACCTTGAAGGTTACTGCCCAGATGCCCAAGTAGTTGCCCAACTAGTTGCCCAGGCAACCATCGATTAGTTGCCAAGGCAACCCCGTTGTGCAAGTTGCCACAGCAACTGAGTTGCCCGTGCACTCTTCTACCAAGACGATCCAATCGGCTATCACACCTCAACTCACAATAACCTAGCCTATCTATCTTATTTGTTCTCATTTATTCTTTTACTTTATTACTTTCTAGTTTAGTTATTAGTTAAACTCCTATAATCCTTTATTTGTGTATTTACTTTTTACAGTGCAAGAGACTAGATTCTTGAAGTGGCACCAATCCCTGTGGAGACGATATCTTTTATACTATAACTTGCAACGTGTATACTTGCACAATTGCGTAGCACTTATTACGCGTAACAAGTTTTTTAATGTAACTCGAGAAAATTTGATGATGATGTTTCCTTCATCATGTCCTGCTGAGATTTGATGATGATGACCTTTAATTCTTGTTAGGCTCGTTCAATTTGGTCACATAGATCGACCTCCAACTTGGCAAAGCTCTCCTTCATTTTCTTTGACCGTGAGCGAGTGCGATAAGGGTGTGGAATGATGACAATTTTTAAGAAGCAAAAATGTAATCTTTCTGGAATAGAAAGCCTTTTAATTAATAAATAACGATTAATCAAAAATGCAAGCGATTGTACTAATTAGATGATTATTAGCTTTTAACAAATAATGCAAATGAAGGAATCATCCATGAATGCAAAGAGCGACACTGAGTTTGGTAAATATCATCGTTATACATCTTTCATTAATGGAAACGTTATCTTGTTACAATAACTTAAAGAGAACCAACTAAACATATGGCTTTAGGGTAGTATCAAGTTTAGTAATTTCCCTTAGAATCCAAACGATCCTCTCTCCTTCCTCAGAATCATCGTCCACACAGTCTTGGAGTTCGGTAGCATCTTTCACCAGAATCTATACTTTCCAGGCAACCTCTTGCATATGGGTCATCTGATGTACCAACTCTTGTTCCTGCCTCCAAATTGTGTAGGCGACGAAGTCGAGTAGCTCCAAACTTGGCGTCGGGCGTACTTGAATTGCTCCCCTAAGACTTTCCAAGTGATCCTTGAGCTGTTGAACCTCGGTTTCCAACTTATCGACATGAGTCGTCAAGATTTGATTCTCTAAGTTGCTAGCCTTTAGCTTGCTAGTTGAACCCTTATGCCTGAAAAGAGATTTCTCCAAGCTTTTTACCTTATCCTTCAAAGCTTCGTTTTGGTGTTGCTCGTTCTCGATCTATCTCAAGTGGGAGATTCGTAGATTCTTCACTTCTTTGGTCAACACACGCGCTCGATCTTTGTACTTGTAAAACATTCTTTTGTAGTTCTCGGCTCTTACTTTCTCTTCTTTCAAACGGAGCTCTAACCCTTCATTCGGTCTGCCTTCCGCTACTCTTTTGCTCTTATTCTACCTTTTAAGCTTCTGAATCTCTTCCTTCTTCATCTTGAGTTCGAGTTCTAGCTCAACTCTTTTCCTTTGCATATCTTTAACCACTTATTCGAACTGCGTCTTCTCTAACTCGAAGTTGAACTTTTCTTGATGAGCTCTCTCCTTGAGCTTAAGGTACCTCTTTCGCTCTTCTTCAAGTTGTTTCCTCTTCAAGTCAGCCTAGGTAGAAAGTGTGGCCAATCTCTCCTCCACAAATCTCTTTCCATCGGGACTCGAGTGGGGAATGTTGTCATTGACATGATTAAATCACCATGCGTCGCACTCGGGAGTGACCATGTTTGGAGCATTTACGATTCTAACCCGTCTTGCGTTGTTCCAAGCTAAAGAAGCATTGTATACCATTGTCTTGTAACTTTTCTCTTTTGCATAATCCACGTTGAACTCATTTAAACCTTTGGTGGCTGGCACAAACTGTTTCGACCCGTACTGTCTCGAAACTAGAAGAGATGCACACGTGATATGCCCCTAGAGGCCAAGCAATGGTACCCATGAATGCTCTCCACATCTATAGAAAATGTTCTTCGCAACAACCACGGTTCTCTCCAAACTATATCTTCCTCCTTTATATTTTGGAGGACATCTTGCAACACTTCCTCGGATCTTCGAGTTAGCCAATCACTCTTTCGTAGGAATTCTTCTAAGGGCAAGAACTTGCCGTCATAAAAAGGCCTTGAAAAACTGGGATTGGTCCAAAGGTGGCTGTAGAACCAAACAGTCAAAAGCTGCAGACATCCTTGAAAGTGATCTCTACCATGCTCCCGATAGAACCTCAAAGATCAAAAAGTCTCATCCAGAATTACAAGTATTGGATTAGTCCCGCTATCCAAATGATCAAATAGATCCAAAACCGATGGATCGATGAGTCCCAATGCTCAGGGAAATAGTACCAATCCCTAGATCAACAAAGTAAAAATATTTTACTGAACTCGGCCAATGGGATGCACAAGGGCTAAAACTAAGATCCCTTCCCACTTAAGATACTCTTTGATGTTCCAAGTAGTGAGTTGATGCTCGATCCAAGATGACAACATATCTGAGAACTTCTTCAACTTTCCTCGGAAGGCTTTGTTCTTACTTGGCTTTGAATATACCTGATTCATGTCAATCTTCTTGCAGTTTATGAGGTCCCGGTACTCTTTGATTGTCGGAGTTAGGTTAAAATTACCGATCGTAAAGCAGCTGTAGGCAAAGTTCCAAAAACCCACCAAGGCTTGTAGTAGTGCTTGATCAACTGGAACTTCTAGCAAGTACACGATGTCACCATACTCTTCTCTGAAAGTACTCTTCGTTTCAAAGTCCCAACTGTTCCAAACTGGCTTCAATTCAGACATATCATTGAACTTTGTATTCATGAAGGTTGTGGCTGACATGGCTGATCTAAACCCAGTGGCAATACTGTCTCCCTCATGTAGTTGTTCCCCTTCCGACCATATCTTAACACCAAAATTCTTTTCATCACTGCTACGGACTAAGTCTCCCATTGATCTAGTCTTTAACTTCAAACTATTTCCAACTCAATGTGCTCTTCATGATATGATAAGATATGCAAAAGAAAATGACGAAAAGGAAAAGGAAAAGAAAACAAAAAAGAAGCGTGTTAGTCATAAGATAAACAATAAGTTCAAAACGAAAGAGATAAATACAAACAAATTAAGCAAAAGGCAAACAAATAAAGAAAACCTTAACCATATAAATTCTAGTTCGATATGGTTATCCGCATGGCTCTAATGGGGTGGGCTTCCTAGATTCTCACACATTGGTTTCGTTCTAACTGAGGGTACTCGAACCTATCTCATTACCTACTGAGGCAACAAGAACCCCAATTTTGGCCCATTATAAGCCTGCGAATTGGTTTCGGTTCAAGGGAAAGCATGACCTAGTGACGTGGAGGGCTGCTTACGGGTCAAAAGGCGTGGATTCTAGAAGTGAATTACCGACCCATGGAGGGCTACTCACGTGGGTATGTGGCATTTTCTCCCACTTAAGGGACTGGGCTTGGGTATAGAGCTTGATGAACATGATGCAACAAATGTCGGTGATTCCTTAGAAATTAAATGAAAAATTAATTTGAAACCTACCAATTTTTAAAGCCTGTACAATCTTAGCCACATTTTTAGGAAAGGATCAACCTCGTTAAACTCAATCGAAATTCCAACATTTTTCATCATTTTAAGGCAACAAATATTCTTTTGGCCTAACTATCTTTTGTTTTGTAAATACAAATCAATTCCCCAGTGGAGTTGCCAAGCTGTAGCGACTTTTTCTTTAACTTTTAAAACCATACTAGTTTCACAAGTTCGGTGCCACAGATTGTCCCCAAAAATCATTCTTTAAAAATTGGTTTTAGAGGGGAACACTTTTAAAAATCTTCATTCATTTGAAAATGAAAAACTTGGAGTCACCACCAACCACTAGGGTAAGGTAGGTCGGACACTATAGAAAACCAGGATCTGATTTGAAAGGGTTCGGGAGTTGGTTACGCATGCGGAAAGATTAGCACCACCAACATGCCCGAGAATCGGTACCTGAATATTTGTTGCTTTCAAATAGATGAAATTTGTTAGAATTTGAATTGAATTTAAATCAGCGTACTTAATTGAAAATTTGTCCTTGATTACACAAGCTTTATCAAATTGGTGGGTCAGAATTAATTGGACATTTAATTAATAAAGCTGACGATACATCGAACCATAGATTAAACCGACATCAAATAAGCCCAATTGACGTATTAATTTATGGTTCGAATCCCGCACATCACCTCTATGCATGATGCAAGCACTTTAAATATGATGTAATGATTTGGTTAAGTTTTAATTTTACCTTGAGTCAGTAAGGATTAGTTCAAATATTTGATCAACATCCTCTAAGCTCGGTTTGTTACGACACAAATATCAGAATTAATGACTACCTCCCTTTTTATGATTGAAATTAATTAAAATGTAAATCAAATAGGTCAAATGATGACAAATAAAATGAATGTCAAACAAGAGCTTGAAAATTAAACACACACAGGCCCACTAAAAGCCCTAACCTAAAAGGCCTAAATTATAGAAATTTAACTAGTGATCTAGTTGCTAATTAGGTGATTCTAGTATTAACCCTAAAAAACTAAAAAAACCTAACATATTATGAATTATCCTAGAACCTGATAATTAATTCATTCGATTTTAAACTAGTGTTCCAATAAGCCAAGAACACTATTTAAAACAAATTGAGTTAATTAACCATGGTTTAAAATTAAATGTCAATCTAAACTTGCAATTGATTTTATCCCAAAAGTGATTAAGAAATGTTCAATTAATTTAATGAATTTGACATTTATCTCAATAAGCTAAGGATAAATTTAAATCCACTAAGTTAATTCGAACCTATATCTAACTAAGGTTCTCAAAAATCTAATCCTAGAATTAACTTAATTAATTTATGGATCGTGCCCCTATTAGACGTGCACATGACCTAAATTAATTAAATTAATTCCTAAACTAATCTAAAACTAACTTAACAACCCAAAGCCCAAAAGACTAAGCCCAAGCCCCACTAAACTAAGGCTAACCCTAAGCCCAAGCATCTAATTAAACCTACACTTAAAAGCCATACATTCACAAAGAAACAAACTTTAGTTCCATGTGACATACTACATATACAATATATGACATATATTCAAGAACTATATCATGCATATATATTAAAAAAAGTATTATACATTAAAACTATATTATATATTGTAAAAGCTATATATTGTATATCTATTATGGAAACTATATATTATGTGTACATTTAAAAAAACTATATAGTATATATTATAAAAGCTATACCTTATATAAAAAACTTACATTACACATTTAACTATACATTACATTCTATTATAAAAAACTATACTATATGCCATATATTATACATATTGTGTAAAAAAGTACTATATGAAAAAAAAAACACCATATAACGTACACATTCAACCATATCAAACACATGTATCCATGGGGAAATAAAGGCATTATCACAGAAACGGGACTGAAATGTAAAAGAAACAAATTACATAGCAGAAATTAAAACAAGTAAATGAAAAGGGGGTACATAGCAAGAGTTCCAAAAATCCAGGGATCATTTATGAGATTTTGAAAGGCAAAAGCCTTTCTCGGGCGCGTTTAATCTGGGAGGAGGGACCGATAGCCAGATTTACCCATGCGGAAGGATCGCAAGAGTAAATAGGTTAAGGCGGAGGGACTTAAAGAGCGATTAGACAATTTTTTAAAAGGGGGTGTTATAAAATTTCTTATTTTCGGCGGATATCATCTTTTGGCCATTTAAAACCGAGAAACCTCCCCATTATATCCCTTATCCCCAGAGCGGGGATGAACACTGCCATGAGTTCATCCCCAAACCCAAAAACCGATAAACTTGGCCATTCCTGCCACTGTGAAATCTAGAAATTGATGAAGCTTCAGCACGTCGGTCGCCGCTCGCCGACGGCCGACAAACCTAAAATCAAATGAAAACAGCTCTCGTTTCTTTTTAAAAAACCAGATCTATCCTTTGTTTTTTGAAAAAAATGATGAAAACCCCTCTTTTAAACCGAAAATAGATCTAAAAGCCCTTTTTGAAGTCCAAAACTGAAAACCCAACCCCTTTTTGGCCTCTCTTTTTTTTCGATTCACCACGTACAATCACTAGGAAGGCTAGGTGGCTTCTTATCGAAAGAGAAAGGACGCGATGCGAGGGATATGAACCGAACATGTAAGAAAAAAGAAACCCTAAGTCTGTGTTAATGTATGCTTTTGATTTAAAGAGAGGAAAGGGGCATACCCAAACTATTCGAGGCCCTTTTTTTGCCCTGTTTGCTCTATTCCTTTTCCAATTGCCGAATGGTTTACAATAGTTTAGGGCTTTGTGTTATATAGCCTCTAATATTACACTCAATGAAAAAAATGAAATAAAAAATCCCATATTGGCTAATACACATCCTTTTTGTCTGGATTCAACTACTATTATGAAACTCCTACAGCCCTTTATTTTCATTGCGCCTCTGATTATCTATTTTTTGTGTGTGCCTCTTTGCATGTGATATGGCTTTCGTAGAGAAAGGGGACCAACCTTGGCATAGTGACTGACGTGGTGCGATGGTGCAGATGTGGCACTCGGCCTGTGGCTCCCCTTGCCAGGATGGAGGTGCTCGGAAGGTGAAAAGTTGCCAATGTGGAACTGGAAAGCCAGCGGTGGATTGCACACACGTGCTAGGGCAGATTAAGGGCCACTTCAGCTTTAATCCGAGCCATCCTGATTCAAGGGCTGGGAGACGGCTGCCCACAGAACAACGAAGGGGATTAGGGTTCTAATTAGTTTAGGGACCTAATGGGCTTAATATGTAAATGTATAAAACAGTTGGGCTTATTATAATTGTAAATGGACTATTGACATATATATAAAGCTTGGGCTTTATTTAATTGGGATTTTATTTAATTTTTCCTCTTTAGCTCAATCTATTAACAATAATGACAAAGATGAATATTAGTAATGACCATACTATATAATAACACTAAGGTAACGTAATTGTTGCGTGTGATAAGTGCTACGCAAATGTGCAAGTATACACGTCGCAAGTAATAAAGTGATATGAGTATTGAGTATCGTCTCCACAGGGATTGGTTTAGGCCACTTTGCTTAAGTTACTGCACTGTGAAAAGTAAAAACACAATTAAAGGATTATGGGAGTTTTACTAATAACTAAACTAGAAAGCAATAAAGTAAAAGAAAATATGAGAGAAAAAGAGAGAGATAGGCCAGGTTATCGTGAGTTGAGGTGTGATAGCCGATTGGATCGTTTTGGTAAAAGAGTGCACGGGCAACTCAGCTTTCGATTGCGTGGCAACTTGCACAACAGGGGTTGCCTTGAAACTAATCGATGGTTGCACGGGCAACTAGTTGGGCAACTACTTGGCGTCTGGGCAGCAACTTCAAGGTTCGGCAGAGCGTTCTTCAATGGTTTCTTCTTATCCCTAAGTCGAAACTCTAGCTACTTGTGCATGCCTTGATAATACATCCCTGCGTGAATCAAGGGTGAACAACAACCAATCTTGCGCTCCTCTTAGCCGTTGAAATCCTTAACTTATTCCTAAGCCGGATTAATCTTCACCATCAATAGATTGAATAAAGACCATACTCATTCGTTTCTTGAATCTAACTCTCCCGATATTAGATAAATAGATGAAGTTACGAGATCCTCTCCCAATTCACTAGCAAACAAGAATAAAAGCCAAGAATGAGTAAACCTTGAATAGAAAAGTGCAAACTCTTATTACCTAAACAAAATCCAATTGTTTCTCACAACAACAAAACACAATAACCCCAACCAATCAAGTTAGTTCATGGTTGGGTTCAAAAGATATACAAAGAATAATCCCCAAACCATGAATCTAATGGAAGCAAAGAAGAAGAAGAAGTCGAAATTTCCCTTAATGCTCTCTATGGAGTTGTCAAAATTCCCCTATTTTTCTCTCTATGGATTGTCGAAATCTCCTTGCTATTTATAGGGCTAGGCCAAAGTCCTTTTTTGAGGAGGAGTTTAAGTTGGAATTAAATTATCTTTAAAGAATATAATTCTTTATTATAATTGTATTCCTACTAGAACTTCTCCTATCTTCTTGGAATTTAATTCTTCTTTAATCTATGCATAGCAATCAAATTCCTTTGGGTTTGGGCTTTGCTCCACGTCATCTTGGGCTTGTCTAGTCATTAATTTCAACATCCCTATTGCATCTTCTCTTTGTTGACAATTGCCATGGCAACTGGCTCAGCGTCTCCTTCATGCATTGCCCTGGCAACTAGCTCGGCATATCCTTCATGCATTGCCCTGGCAACTAGCTCGGCATTGCTTTGGCAAGTGATCCTGCACACACACAAAAGCACACCAAAGCAGCATCTTTTTCCACAAAAATCACCAAGTTATGTAATCAAGCTCAACGGTGGAAAGAAACATAAATTAATGCATGAATAACTAATTATGCAACTAATATGAGCTTAAGTCTAACAATAATATGAGTAAAAAGGGTAATAAAAATAGTACTTTTGAACACTTATCAGTAACATTTAACATAATGATGATACTAAGGATAATAAGGTGGTAGTAATAGAATAAAGGTGGTACTAACGATATAATATATTCATTTCTGATCTATAGTAACAAAGCTGAACTTCAAAGTTAATACTTAATTGTAATACTAGTAATATTTAGTTTTTTTTTTTTTCAAATGGATAATAGTGTGATAACAAATAACATAAAAAATAAAAATAATAATATTTTGGCTTTTGGATTTTAAACAATAATCATATATATAATATAGTAATAACATAGATGAGGTAGATAAACAAAGACCCTTGTATATATTCTCATAGATAGTAGCACCATATAAGAAAGCCCATTATTGTTAAAAAACAAAAAAAAGGTTCACCCTGGAAAAAAATAGTGATTACAATAGCATCAACTTCTTCTTTTTCTGCTTCAGATTCAATCTCGCCACTTCCTCGAATCACCATAGTATGCCTATTTGGGCACTGACTAGATACATATCCCCTTCCAAGACATTTGGAGCATTGAATATCCTTGGATCGATTTGGTGTAGCTTGTGGCTTTCCTTTATTCACATCAATAATCTTGTTGGGTTTTGAAGTCCCAACATTTTCCTTGAATTGATTTTTTATATGGCGCTTTGGGAGCAATTTGTCCCAATTTAGAATTCTGACCCCATTTAGAAGTAGAATGTTTGTTTCAGGACATACCTTTACGTTTAAATTGTTGTTTGACCTTCATAGCCAAGTGAACCAATTCTTATAAGTCCACATAGTATTGCAAATCCACGATGTTGGCTATGTCTTGATTTAGACCCGACATAAACCTTGCCATGGTAGATTCAGTGTCTTCCTCCATATTTTCTTGTATCATTATCATCCCATCTCTTTAAAATAATCTTCCACACTTATGTTGCCTTGTTTGAGGATCTGGGGTTTCCTCATTAATTCTCGATGATAGTAGGCTGGTATAAACCTCTTCCTCATTATGCCTTTCATTTCTTCCCACGTGGACACCGGACGTCCTTTATTTCTTCGTTTGTTCATGGTTAATTGGTTCCACCAAACTATTTCATAATTAGTGAATTCAATGGATGCTATTTTTACCTTCTTTTGCTCGGAGTAATTGTGACAATCGAAGATGTGTTCGATCTTCCGCTCCCACTCAAGATAAGCTTCCATATCTGTTTTTCCTTAAAATGGCAGAATGTTCATATTTATATTCGCGAGGTTATCATCAAACCTTTTTTGATTCCTCCGATGTGGGTGATGGTTTTGTACAACGGTGGGCTATTTGTTGTCATCCACAATCTGCTCAATCTCCCCTTCTTGGACGCCTTGTCATGGGTTACACTGTGCTAGAGTGCTTGGGGATCCCATGGATCTCTCTTCAAGGCCATCAATATGATCATGTATGGACTCGAGTTTCTAATCCATAAGTTGTCCCAATTCTTAAACAAGTGCTTGGAGCTGTAGCCTCGGGATTCCTCATGTTTGTTCTTCATTAGACTCCCCTATATTTGTGTTTGCATTCATGGCTCCCTATTCGCTCTAAAGAAAAATAAAGAGGAAAAATAAAAATAAAATTTACTCACTCTCTTAATCTTTTACCCTCTGATGCACTCACTCTCTCGTGCCTTTTACCACTATTTTGATCTCAAAATTTCTTGAATCGAACTTACTCAAAATCCTCTAAAATACTTGTTGAATTGGCTGCAAAATAGATGTTAAGGTTTGGGAAGATATGGTGTATAAGGTAGGCTTAGAAGAAAAGGCGTACGGTTCAAAGTTAGAATATTGAAACGAACAAATAACAATCTGAAACAAGGGGAAAATCTCGATTCTTGCTGCCGATTTGCCTTCTATTTTTAATCTATTTTTTCACAATTTTTTCTTCTTTTTTGGTATTTTAACAACAAAACACAAAGGCTTACTTGATTTATCATCTGATACGATATTGTCTTGGAATTTACTGAGATGCTTGATTTGCCCGATCGTAAATGAAGTAACTTTGTGGTGTAAGACTTGCAACGGTTACAGATGGTTTTAAAAGGTGAGGGTGTGTAACGATATAAAAGATAATGAGAATAAGGATTCTGGAATTTTAGATGGTTAAAGTAATCGATGGTGGTGGCAAGATTGGATGATAGAAGATGGATAGTAGTTTAGGACTTGAGAATTGAACCAACACTAAAAAATGTGACCTGAACTCTATAACGGTCTCTAAACGAAATAAAGATCTTGACCCACTAGTTAAGTAGACCTAGGAACCAAAGATATCAAATGTTTGATTTAACAAGCAGAACTTGAAGGATCGATAAAGTTCTCAAAAGAACAAAAGAGATAAAAACTCTCAAAGTTCATAAGTCAAAGTTGTGTCATACAATTGAAAAACCATCATCTATTTACAGGCTTTACAAAACGAAGTGATTAACCAACATTCCCTGGGTGGTGTGAAAGGATAATGAATAAAAAAATAAATCTTGAAATATGTGTCTTTTCCGCCCAATGTAATCATAAGCTAGCATGTCGATTTTCATGTGAATGTAAACAAGCATGTCAATTTCTATGTGGATGCAAGCAAGCACCTCTCTAGAATTGTCGTCCATTGTGAATGTAAGCAAGCATGTCAATTTCTATGTGAATGTAAGCAAGCATCTCAAGTAAGCACCTCCCTAAAATTACGTCCACTGCGAAGGTAAGCAAGCATGTCAATTTCAATGTGAACGTAAGCAAGCACCTTCAAAGCTAAGCAAGCACCTCAAGCAAGAACCTCCAATAGTCACAATTCTCTGAATCACCCTAGTAATGTGTTTATTCATTGTCTTGGCATAACACCTATAAATACAAGAAATGTGATCAGAAATAAACAATAAAATATGATGCATGCTAAATATAATAAATATATGTTATATGATTCAACAAACTCTAGTGCTATAAAATAAATAATAAACAACATAATAGAAAACATGTACATACTAGAACTATAATAATCAAATGGAACATATGCATCAGAAATAAACATGCAACACGTTGCATGGACTCCCTTTCACATTGCAGGGCATTGATTCAACTTCGACAGCTTCAATAATCTTCCATGCATGATTACACTTGTTGCTGACCGCATCTCTAAATTTCCTTGCCCTTGCACGAGTTATGGGGCCTAAGGGGAATTCCTCCAGGTCAAATGGTGGTGGTGACGCCATGATCTCATCAGACCATACGGTATATCTGATGACATGACATGGAAAAATTATATCATGCGCCCGGCTTATCACATCATCCATGGTCTCATCCAATGAAAACCACTCACTTCACTATTATTTCCCCCATCAATTTTTCCAACCAATGAATCTTCACTAATGTTTTTTCATGTCATTTAAAAAAAAGTTTTCTAGAAGTTATTATATTATTGGATTAATGACATGAAAAATAATGATAAAGTGGGTAATTTTCATTGAATGAGACCATAGATGGTGTGGTAAGTCAAATCCATGATATACTTTCTCCGTGACATGATCATGTAGCATTTTTTAATAAAAAAATAACGCATGTCATCTCTTATTGAAAGAAGGTTGAAGAAACTTTTTTGCCCTTATGATGATTCCAATCCAAGTCTCAGAAATAGGAGGGGAGATGATTAGCCACTAGGCTAAACGCATTATATATAAAGATCTAGACAAAACTTTTACTTGCATTAAAATGTATAGGTAGGAAAATTAAAAAAAAATGATTATCTTTAGAGGGATTTGAACCTAGGTTTTGACATTTAAAGATACAATGTTTACCCATCAAAACTTATATAATACTTATAAATATTTTGACGAAATTTCTATCTAAGTTAAACTATTTGTTTAAAATTAATTTTATTTATTTTAGAAAAAAATATTGATAGCATTATAATATATGTTTATTTATAATATATATTTACAAGGGACAACGGTGAGTCAGATTGGTTAGGTGGAAAACAAGTTTGGGTAAACTACATTGGAGGCCACTCAATTATTAGTAAAAATAAACTTGGGTCACCCAATTATTAAATGTTACAATTAGATCATTCAATTAAAATTTTAGTTACGATTGAGTCACTCCTCGTTAAAATACAAACCGACATCCAAAAAGGATTGATATAATATAGCTTTAGTCCTCAAATTTTATATATTCTACTATAACATACTCTAACCACTCCAGTAGGATTAGGTAAGTTACCACAATTACAATCAATAATCCATTCAACTAAAGCTAGTGAATTTAATTCGTTTTAAGCCTTTCTTGCATAATAAGTAACAATTCGAATAGGTGAGGATTCAATAGACAATGCATGATACACCTACTAGATATATTAGGACCCATAATGCAATTAGTTATCATGATCAACACCAATTAGGACTTACTTGTTCTTCAAGCAACCATTCGACTAGATGGAAAACACAATTGAAAATTTTCAACATTCTATGTAGCTATTATGCATACCAATAGGTGATTACATCATTTACTTAAGTTACCTTAATCAATCATACATGCTTCCAATATTATATACATCATTCGGCTAGTACCTTAAGTGACCAAAGTGGTTCATGTCTAAACATGTAGATTACTACATTTACTTATTGTTAACTAGCCAACTTCAATAGATCTATTTAACCATTACATGCATAATCCAATCATGGGAATCTAACATTAGGCTAACAAGCATTCAAGCTCAATAAAGTGCATACATGCTCATATATACATGCCATACTCTTTATAGAACATAGATGAAGTTAATATATACAAACCATTACTAAGTGATCATGAATATGCATGCCTTAGGTGCCACCATACTAGGAGAACTATAACAAGATGGAAACATACTCTTTCAAGCAAAATGTGACTTGTATGAGCTTAGACTTTGGGATAGTATCAAATATCAACATGTATCGTAGTAAAGAGACTTGATTAAGCAAAGATTAGTGAGCGAGTTCAAGTTACAAGACAATCAATACATAAAGTCTCAACTACGAACCATCTAATAGATGGTATGGTTCCCCCATCAATAAGGAACCATTCAAAACACTATAAACAATACTATATGCATTTGCTTAATTTACAATCCAATATCAATACAAGGCTTGAAAGTTTGGACATGCTCAATCATCCAATTCGAATAACATTAGGCATAACATGTCATTTGAACACAATCAATGTCTCAAACACAAGCAATCTCATATAAGCAATGTTCAAGAAATATATCAATATCAATAGTTCATGGAATTCAATTTCCCTATACTATCAATCAATGCAATGCAATGTAGCAATAGATTCAATGTACATGAGGTATAAGTTCATTTTAAGTATAGCCTTGAGAATCGATTACTCAGTCTAGATACTCGGGTCTCCAACCAAACTGTCGCTAATATCAATAGTCAATATGGTACAAAGTACCGGTTAAATCCCTCCTACTGTCGCCAATGACCAATAGCAATACTTCCCTCCTACTGTCGCCAATTAGGGACCAATGTCCCAGACCGTAATCCACCCTGATAATGAGCTCTTAGACTCTATGGCAGGCTAACTATATCTAAGACCAACTCGAGACCAAGGCGTACAATAGTTATCATTTTCATTCAATTAGAAGCACGATTTGATTCCATATGCACATTTTGTGCTAATATCCCTTTTCAATCGAATAGGGTTCAAAGCCAATACCAATATCAATATTCCAATAGTCAATGAAGGTATGTCAATCAATATGTCATTAAACAATGAATTGAGTTACTTATAACTATAACAACATGCTTCATTTCAATATAGTTCAATTAAGAAAGAAGCATATCATGACAATCAATTGTAATTCAAGCATGCTTCTCAATCAAGTAACCACTCAAAAGAGCACTTACCTTGCTAATGCTCCATAGCAAGCTCATTACACAACTTATACTAAGAATCAATAAGAAATTCAAATCAGAAATGGTCTTGGAGAGGTTATCGCCCTCTCCAAACTTTAAAATACACTCACAGGAATTTTTCGAGCTATTGTCGATCCCGGATTGAAATCTCTTTCCCTCTACTAGCTTGCTAATCTATGTGAACCCATTTTTCCTCAATTTCCACTTGATCTATCATTCATACAATGCATAGTGTATTAGGTAAAATCCAACAACCATTTGAGTCAATATGTGACTCCATACACTCAAGCATTCCATTCAAAACATCAAGACTGTTGTTGTCTGGCAGCATGTCCATTACTTGCTTAAATGTTCTTATCTTTTATTCTGTACGTCAGAATTTTGAACCGTTTACACCGTTAGAAAGCTAACTTAATTTTCCTTCTAACCATATAGGCCTTACATTTTTATTCATTGTGAATTAATACAATTTTTTGTTTAAAGGCAGGCCAAATTATGTCACTAGATAGCTTGCACTGTCCTTATAGATTAGTCTCTACAATTGTTTTATAACTCGGGATTTGATTCGTTTTGTTTCATACGAAACTAGACATACACATGATTTTGTACATATAAGATTTATTCCCTAATTTGGTCTATGTGATTTTCTACAAATTTTTAAACTCACTGCCCAAAATAGAGTCTTCTAGACAGATTTCCTTTAGCTAGATTCTAGCTTCATTAACCACTTAGACAAGGATTCTAACATGATTGTTCAACATATATACTTATCCATACATGTCTAGGTCAGTCCAATTATGTGTCAAGCCTATAAAAATAGGGCAATTGAGCAATATTTTCGAATTGATTCAATAGGACATTATCTCCCTAGAATTTCCAGCAACCAGAATTTCAATTCACATATTAATCATCCATTCTAATCATTATCCAAATTTTTCCAGCAAATAGCATAACATTTAACCATCAATTTGGTTATTGACAACATCAATTTCTTCTACTCATTCGAATGGCACTACCAATTTCATGGATTGATCAATCAATTGAACTTCTTAACTAATTCATGGCATCAATTCACCAACTAATCATCCAATTCATGTAATCCAAGCAAGAACTTAAAATCTACATGCATCATTTGAATATATGATGCATAAAGGAAGAGATTTTACCTTCCTATCAAGATAATATGAATGCTATCAACTCCAATTCTTCCAATTTTCAGGCTTGAATCTATGAACATGGAGTTTTCTCACTCAATTCCTTTCTCCCCAATTTTGTTATCTATTTGGCCCCCTAAGGAAGAAGATGATAATAGATCATCAATTATCTCCTTCCAAAATGACTAATTAGCCCTTGATTATCCACTAATTAATGACACGTGTACGGCATTGAGGAATATAGCAATTTAGCATGCATTCCCTCATTTGTTGTTTGTTTTGGTTTGGTAACTTATATATTAGGTTACCACTTTTTCATTTATAGTATTCTAGTCCTTATTAACTAGACCTAGTACCTTACTTTCAATCAATTAAGGATTAAATAAAGGTATTGTAGTAACTTCCTTTATAATAGTTTTGAGGATATTACAATTCCTTCCCCCTTAACAAAATTCATCCTCGAATTTACCTGAGGAGAATAGATGAGGGTAATACTTTCTCATTGTTGCTTCGGGTTCCTAAGTGGCTTCTTTTACATTGTGGTTCTTCCATAGAACTTTCACCAATGGCAGAGTCTTATTGCGAAGTATCTTAACTTCTTTATCAAGTATTTGAATTGTCTCTTCATCGTACGATAGATCAGAATTAAGTTCCGCCTTATCAGGTTCTAAAACATGTGATGGATCCAATCAATATTTCCTCAACATCGATACATGGAAGATGTTGTGAATTCTATTGAATTCAGTAGGGAGTGCTAGCTTATAACCAACTAGACCGATCCTTTCTAAGACTTCAAAGGGTCCAATGAATCGAGGGCTTAGTTTACCCTTCTTCTCGAATCTGAGGATTTTCCTGCAAGAAGATACCTTCAATGTTTCTTCTCTTGAGGTCGGCATAAGCCTTTTTCCTATCAAAGGCCTCTTTCAGTCTACTATGGATCACCCGAACATGATTTTCGGTTTCATGAAGCAATTCAGGTCCTAAGACCTTGTTTTCCCCCAATTCAGACCAACATAGGGGAGTTCTACATCTCTTGTCATACAATGCTTCGAATGGGGCCATTTTGATAGAAGCTTGATAGTTGTTGTTGTAGGCAAACTTGGCTAATGGTAGAGTTTTCTCCCAGTCTTTATCAAAGTTGATAATACAAGCTCGAAGCATATCTTTAAGCACTTGGATTACCCTTTCAGATTGTCCATCGGTTTGTGGATGGAAGGCAGTGCTAAGGTTCAGCTTAGTTCCCATAGCTTCTTGAAGTGCCCTCCAAAATCGATAAATAAAATGAGAGTCCTGATCTGATATGATAGATCTAGGAACACCGTAAAGTCTGATCACTTCTTTCAAGTACATTTCGGCTAGCTGTTTGAGGCTCGTGTTCATTTGATCCGGTAGGAAGTGAGCCGATTTGGTGAACCTATCAATGCTCACCCAAATAGCATCTTTTTTCCTCGGCGATAAAGGTAATCCCAATACGAAGTTCATTGTTATACACTCTCATTTCCAATGAGGCAATTCGATGGGTTGTACGAGTCCAGTAGGTAGTTCATGTTTGGCCTTCACCTTCTGGAAAGTGAGGCACTTCGATATGAAGTCAACAAGATCGGCCTTCAATCTTGGCTACCAATAAACTTCCTTTAAGTCCTTATACTTCTTGATCACTCCCGAATGTATTGAAAAATGACTACTATGTGCTTTTAAAGCATTTCCCTCTTAAGGATTGGATCATTGGGCACAAAAACCCAATTCTTGAAGTAGAGCACACCATTCGATCGAAGTGAGAATTCAATGCTTGGTTTGGAATCAATCTCTTTCAATATCTTTTAAAGTTCGGGGTCATTTTTTTTAAGCTCTTTGATCCTCCAATTCAAGTCGGATTGAACTTGAATTTCTGCCACATATCTCTGGTTCTTTAGGAGCTTAAAATGGGCATTGAAAGTAGTTGAAGCTATAATTAAAGGATTTTGATTAGTGGATTTCATATCATCCATTCGAATAGAGGGATAAACAATGTTGGAAATTAGTATTTGATCTTACCAATTGAATGTTTGCAAAGCGCATCAGCTACAACATTTGCCTTGCTAGGTGTTAATCAATGATTAGGTCATAGTCTTTTAGTAGTTCCACCCATCTTCGTTGTCGAAGATTTAACTCTTTCTGAGTTAGGATGTATTTTAAACTACGATGATCCGTAAATAATCGACATTTCTCTCCACATAGATAATGTCTCTAGATCTTTAAAGCAAACATGACCGCAGCTAGCTCTAAGTCGTGTGTTGGACAGTTCAATTCATGTGGTTTGAGTTGCCGAGAAGCATAGGCAATGACCTTGTCATCTTGTATCAATACACACCCTAAACTGAGGTGGGAAGCATCACTGAAGACTGTAAAGTCTTTCCCCGGTTCAGGTTAGATTAGAATAGGAGCTTGAGTTAGGACTTGCTTCAATTGATCGAAGTTCCTCTGTTGGTCCTCAGACCATTTAAATGGAGTATTCTTTTGAAGGAGTCGAGTCAATAGAGTAGCAAGAATCGAGAACCCTTCCACAAATCTTCGATATTACCTGGCTAAATCAAGAAAACTCTTAACCTTGCTAACATTTCTTGGAGGTCTCCATTCGATGACGGTTTGAATCTTCTTAGGATCAACCTTTGAGATAACATGGCCAAGGAAGGATACTTTCGAGAGCCAGAACTCGCATTTGCTCAATTTGGTATATAGTCGATTCTCTCTCAGTGTTTGGAGTACAATTTGAAGGTGATTAGCATGTTCTTCCTTATCTTTCGAGTAGACGAGAATGTCGTCGATAAAGACAACCACAAATTTGTCCAAATAGGGTTTGAACACTTAGTTCATTAAGTCCATGAAAGCCGCTGGAGCATTGGTTAGCCCGAAGGGCATAACTAGGAACTCGTAGTGACGGTAACGAGTCATGAAAGCCGTTTTGGGTACATCCAAGTCTTGTATTCTCATCTGATAGTACCCCGATCACAAATCGATCTTGGAGAAGACTTTGTCATCCTTGAATTGATCGAACAAGTCATTTATCCTCGGCAATGGATACTTGTTCTTGATAGTGAGTCGGTTTAGCTGACGATAATCGATACATAGCCTCATCGACCAATCGTTCTTCTTAACGAACAATACGGGTGCTCCCCAGAGTGAAGAACTGGGTTGGATGAAGCCCTTATCTTGAAGCTCTTGCAATTGTTGCTTAAGCTCTTTGAGTTCAATAGGGGCCATTCGATATGGAGCGATAGACACTGGATCACTCCTGGTTTGAACTTCAATCTTGAATTCGACTTCCCGAATAGTGGGTAATCTCGGTAATTCCTCAGGAAAAACATCAGGGAAGTCAGAAACAAAAGGGAAGAAAGTCACACCGAATTCAATTTCATCACTTTTAATCATAGCAGCAAATATGCTAATAGGTTTCTTATCAATCAAGGTAATGGATTTTTCTCCTAGACCACAGAGAAAAAACTTTCTCTTTTGGAAATCTACCCAAGCTTGATGTCTTCCTAACCAATCTAATCCTAGAATGAGATCGAATTCAACAAAAGGCAATAACAATAGGTTGGCTAGGAAAGGGATGCCCTGAATAAACAAAAGGGAAATCCTTACATATTTGGTTCACTATTACATTGTCTCCTAAAGGATTGGTAGCAATTAAGCTAGAACTAACATATTCATGCTTCAATTTAAGCTTTTCAATTAAAGGATATCTTATGAATGAATAGGTTGATCCCGTATTGAATAAAGCATAAACAGGGTAAGTATCGAGGTAGATTGTACCTGCAATTATGTCAGGAGATTCTCCCTCCTCTCGACCTCGGATATGATAGACTCGAGCAGGCACCCGAGACTCTTGATATGTAGCATTAGACCCTTGGCCTTTGCTCTTCTCGTAGTTGCCTGAGTTAGCTTGCTTCGAACCATTTCCCCTGGGTGAAGGAGCTTGATTCGACTTATGAGAAACATGTGAATGCAACTTGTTCAGATTTTGGGGGCAATCTTTGACATAGTGCGTCATGTCTCTGCACAAGTAACAAGCATTGGTGAGCTTTCTACAAACTCCGGTATGGTTCTTTTGATAAGTCTTGCAAGAAGGGATTTGGGTCTCCCTCCCGGTATTCATGATGCTATCAAAGGACACCATAGGTGTTGAGGCTCTGGACATAGCTTGTGGCTTGGTTATATAGCTACCCCTAGAGAAATTTCCCTGATTGGAAGAATTTCCTCCTTGGTGCTTTTGTTTCTTATTGCGTCAAAGAGACTGATGACCATCCCTCGATCTTTTGTTATCTTGAGACTGATTCTCTGATCGTTTTGTCGAAGTATTCATCTTGGCTTTGGTAGCTATAACTCGGTTGACCAGTTCTTAGAAGTCAGTAATCCCCAGAGCAGTGAACATGAGGCCAACTCATCATTGAGTCCATCTATGAACATTCTACACTTTTCCTCTTCTTTCTTTATGAATTCTGAGCCGTATTTACAGTATTTGCAAAACTTGCTAACATACTACTTGATCGATTTCCCTCCTTGCTTCAGGTATAAGAACTTCTTTTTTTGATCAGCAAGATACTGATCACTAATATACTTCTTTTTGAATTCTTTAAGGAAGAATTCCCAGGTGACAGCTTCTTCAAGTGCTGCCAAGGTAGTAGTCTCCCACCAACTCAGTGCCTCCTCGGCCAACAAAGCTACTGCACACTCTAGTTTGTGTTCATCTGAGCACTACAGTTGCTTAGACAAGATTCTTATCGTATTCTCCAGCCAGTACTCTGCTTCTTCTGGCTTGTCATCACTTGTTCTGGTGAAAGTGTAAGCTCGGTGTTGAGCTAACTTGTCAATTGTAGCTCTTGCCGGTTTTTCTACCAGAGGGTCATGAATAGTTGGAGGATTTTGTCTCATAGAGATAATCATCTGATCAAACATCTCCTTCAAACTGGAGAAGCATTCTCGTTGAATATGATGAATCACGGGAACTTCCTGCTGAACTTGTTGAGGTTCAGCAGGCTTCTAGGGATCCTGGTTCATCCTTACACTCCCTCCCTCATTGGAGGAGCCAGTCGGGCTTTCATTATCCTTGCCCAATCTTGTTTTAGACATTCCATATATAAGGAATAAGAGAAGTCAAGCTCAAGTCACAGTCCAATCAATATTCAAGTAACTCCTAGGTGGCACCTAAATGATCAATGACAATAGCCTATTCATGCAATAGACCCTAGAATCATGCAACCTTAAGCTCTGATTACCATTCTGTAACATACTCTAACCACCCTAGTAGGATTACCACAATTACAATCAATAATCCATTCAATTAAAGCTAGTGAATTTAATTCATTTTAAGCCTTTCTTGCACAATCGGTAACAATTCGAATAGGTGAGAATTCAATAAACAATGCATGATGGACCTACTAGATATATTAGGGCCCATAATGCAATTAGTTATCATGATCAACAACAATTAGGACTTACTTGTTCTTCAAGTAACCATTCGACTAGATGGAAAACACAATTGAAATTTTTCAACATTCTATGTAGCTATTATGCATACCAATAGGTGATTACATCATTTACTTAAGTTACCTTAATCAATCATACATGCTTCCAATATTATATACATCATTCAGCTAGTACCTTAAGTGACCAAAGTGGTCCATGTCTAAACATGTAGATTACTAAATTTACTTAATGTTAACTAGCCAACTTCAATAGATCTATTCAACCATTATACGCATAATTCAATCATGGGAATCTAACATTAGGCTAACAAGCATTCAAGCTCAATAAAGTGCATACATGCTCATATATACATACCATACTCTTTATAGATCATAGATGAAGTTAAGATATACAAACCATTACTAAGTGATCATGAATATACAAGCCTTAGGTGCCATCATCCTAGGAGAACTAATAACAAGATGGAAACATACTCTTTCAAGCAAAATGTGACTTGTATGAGCTTAGACTTCGAGATAGTATACAATATCAACTTGTATCGTAGTAAAGAGACTTGATTAAGCAAAGCTTAGTGAGTGAGTTCAAGTTACAAGACAATCAATACATAAAGTCTCAACTACGAACCATCTAATAGATGGTATGGTTCCCCCATCAATAAGGAACCATTCGAAACACTATAAACAATACTAGATGCATTTGCTTAATTTACAATCCAATATCAATACAAGGCTTGAAAGTTTAGACATGCTCAATCATCCAATTCAAATAACATTAGGCATAACATGTCATTTGAGCACAATCAATGCCTCAAATTCAAGCAATCTCATATAAGCAATGTTCAAGCAATATCTCAATAACAATAGTTCATGGCATTCAATTTCCCTATACTATCAATCAATGCAATGCAATGTAGCAATAGATTCAATGTACATGAGGTATAAGTTCATTTTAAGTATAGCCTTGAGAATCGATTACTCAGTCTAGATACTCGAGTCCCTAACCAAACTATCTCCAATATCAATAGCCAATATGGTACAAAGTACATGTCAAATCCCTCCTATTGTCTCCAATGACCAATAGCAATACTTTCCTTCTACTGTCGCCAATTAGGGACCAATGTCCCGGACCGTAGTCCACCCCGATAATGAGCTCTATAGACTCTATGGCATGCCAACTATATCTAAGACCGACCCGAGACTAAGTCTTACAATAGTTATCACTTTCATTCAATTAGAAGCACGATTCGATTCAATGTGCACATTTTGTGCCAATATCCTCTTTCAATCGAATAGGGTTCAAAGCCAATACCAATATCAATATTCCAATAATCAGTGAAGGTATGCCAATCAATATGTCATTAAACAATGAATTGAGTTACTTCTAACTATAACAACATGCTTCATTTCAATATAGTTTAATTAAGCAATAAGCATATCATGGCAATCAATTGTAATTCAAGCATGCTTCTCAATCAAGTAACCACTCAAAAGAGCACTTACCTTGCTAATGCTCCATAGCAAGCTCATTACACAATTTATACTAAGAATCAATAAGAAATTCAAATCAGAAATGGACTTGGAGAGGTTATCGCCCTTTCCAAACTTTAAACTGCACTCACAGGATTTTTCTGAGCTATTGTTGATCCCGGATTGAAATCCATTTCCCTCTACTAGCTTGCTGATCTATGTGAGCCCCTTTTTCCTCAATTTCCACTCGATCTATCATTCATACAATTCATAGTGTATTAGGTAAAATCTAGAAACCATTTGAGTCATTATGTGACTCCATACACTTAAGCATTCAATTCAAAACATCAAGACTATTGTTGTCTGGCAGAATGTGCACTACTTGCTTAAATGTTCACATCTTTTATTCTGTACGTCGGAATTTCGAATCGTTTACACCGTTAGAAAGCTAAATTAATTTTCCTTCTAACCATATGGGCCTTACATTTTTATTCATTGTGAATTAATACATTTTTTTATTTAAAGGCCGGCCAAATCATGCCATTGGACAGTTTGCACTGTCCTTAGAGATTAGTCTCTACAAACAGTTTTATAACACGGAATTCGATTATGTTTGTTGCATACGAAACTAGACATACACATGATTTTGTAAATGTAAGATTTATTCCCTAATTTGGTCTATGTGATTTTCTACAAATTTTTAAACTCACTGCCCAAAACATAGTTTTCTAGACAGATTTCCTTTAGCTAGATTCTAGCTTCATTAACCACTTAGACAAGGATTCTAACATGATTGTTCAACATATATACTTATTCATACATGTCTAGGTCAGCCCAATTATGTGTCAAACCTATAAAAATAGGGCAATTGAGCAATATTTTCGAATTGATTCAATAGGAAATCATCTCCCTAGAATTTCCAGCAACCAGAATTTCAATTCACATATCAATCATCCATTCTAATCAACATCCAAATTTTTCCAGCAACTAGCATAACATTTCACCATCAATTTGGTTATTGACAACATCAATTTCTTCTACTCATTCAAATGGCACTACCAATTTCATGGATTGATCAATCAATTGAACTTTTTAACTAATTCATGGCATCAATTAACTAACTAATCATCCAATTCATGTAGTTCAAGCAAGAACTTAAAATCTACATGCATCATTTGAATCTATAATGCATTAAGGAAGAGATTTTACCTTCCTATCAAGATAATATGAATGCTAGCAACTCCAATTCTTCCAATTTTCAAGCTTGAATCTATGAACATGGAGTTTTCTCACTCAATTCCTTTCTCCCCAGTTTTGTTCATCTATTCGGGCCCCTAAGGAAGAAGATGATAATATATCATCAATTATCTCCTTCCAAAATGACTAATTTACCCTTGATTACCCACTAATTAATGACATGTGTAGGGGCATTTAGGAATATAGAAATTTAGCATGCATTCCCTCATTTTGTTGTTTGTTTCAGTTTGGTCACTTATACATTAGGTTACCACTTTTTCATTTATAGCATTCTAGTCCTTATTAACTAGACCTAGTACCTTACTTTCAATCAATTAGGGATTAAATGAAGGCATTGTAGTAACTTCCTTTATACTAGTTTTGAGGATATTACATCTACTAATTTAATCTTAATTCAAAATAATGCAATAAATTTAACCCTTCATATTTACAAAATATATCAATTTAGTCAATTTTCTTCTCTCAAATTATTTACTCTTCTTCGTTCATCATCATTCCTATTTGGGTACTTGCAATAACACGAGTTATACCAAATTTAATATTTTAAAATATGTTTAATAATAATATAGTATCTTAAAAAGGTTAATTATTATTCTATTTTAAAATGAAAGGGAAATAATGAAGCCGTTACTAAGAAAATTGTATACTAATAAAAAAGCCTGAACTTTCTATAGAAAATTACGTGGTAACAGTAACTAAAAATTGAAGGTTTTCATAAATAATTTTAAATGGATTTCAATGAATTTAATTCTAATGTAGATATTGATTACATATCTAACATTAAAAAATAATTATAAATATCTTTACATTTATAAATTTGTGTATTAGATTAATTATTGATTTTTAAATGAAATACTCTAGTGTAAACGAGGTTATACAAGCGATTTGGGAGAAGAAAAATAACTAAATTGATATATATTTTTTAAATATGAAGGGTTAACTTTTTTGGATTATTTTGAATTGGGACTACATTGGTAGAATATATAAGTTTTGAGGACTAAAACTATCATTATACCAAATCTTTTTGGATGCTCGTTTGTATTTTAACAGAGGAGTGGTCTGATCGTAACTAAAACTTTAATTGATTGACACAATTGTATATTTTAACAATTGGATGACCGAGATGTAACATTACTAATAATTGAGTGACCTCCAATGTCGTTTACCTAACAAGTTTAGGGTAGTCAAAAGGAAGATAAAAATAAAACTGTTAGTGCAAAAGGCTTGAAACCAACTGTTATTTTGAATGATGCAAACCTTTCTAGGTGGGGAAATGAAGATTACATAGGTGATTTGGGTTCAACAGAGGTGAATGCAATTAAAATAGATGGTTTGAGTTCAGTAGAGAAAAATGAAGATGATTAAGGGGGTCTGTGTGCACCAAAGAGTATAGGCAGCGTGGATAGCGCATAGAAAAATGAAGACGATCTACTAGATTTTGGTAGTGGAGATGATCCTGAATACTTAGACTCTTCAAACGTTGAGAGCTATGAGACAAATTTAGATAAAAATTCTGTTTGCAGTAACACTAATAAGGTTATTTTATACTTCAACTATTGAACCCGTATTTTAGTTGGGAATGATTTTTAAAACTCAACAACAATTGAAGGATGCACCATATGCTTGCTTAGTAGCTCATAGATTTGATTTCAAGTATGCATCAAATAAAAAAGAGAAATCTAAGATTGTGTGTAAGACAAAAGGGATTCCTTTTGTGATATATGCATCTTGAGAGAAATCTGATGGGTGTTATACAATTAATACTTTAGTAGCTGAGCACCAGTGTTCTATTACTTTTAAGATTGTGTGTAAGACAAAAGGGATTCCTTTTGTGATATATGCACCAGTGTTCTATTACTTTTCTTAGCAAGATTAGGATGTCGATTCTATTATAGTTTCTCTATTAATATGTTGGCTATAAGACAAATATCAATGTCACGATGATGGGAGAAGAATTGAGAGATCAGGAAGAAAAGTGGAAGAAATTAACAATTTGGCTGAAAAGAAGAAAAATTGAAATTAAAGGAGACAAAATGAAACGAAAGCACTTCATGTGTATTGGATCATTGGGGATAAAAACAGCAAAGCGGGTCAAGTGAAAGTCAGCCCAATATCAGAAAGGCATAAAGTGAAAAGTAGCCATAACGTTTGACTTTTTGGTCACTTTAGCCCATATTCTTTTTTGGTGCAAAAAACCTCTAACGTTTTATTTTCGTTCAAATTTTATCCCCGTTGGACGGAAACTGTTAGTCAACTAACGGTCAATGCCTGAGGTTGACGTGGCATGTCTGCATGGCATGGAGAAATAATATGGCGATGCCGTGTGGCACTTTACTGACGTGGCATTTTAAAAAATTAAAAGAAAATTTTTTAAAATTTTTTAGCCAATCGGATGATGACACGTGGCACTTTGCTGACGTGGCATCATCTGGTTGGTTAAAATATATATATATTTTAAAAAATATCCTCAAATTTTCTAGATTTTACAAAATAACCCTCAAATTTTGAAATCCCTAACTCCCCTAAACCCAAATCTCAATTAAAGTCGATTGCCACGTCGTCACCCACCATATCGGTCGCTATACCATCACGATCGTTTACCCCACCATCCTGCTGCCGAAAGTTGACCAACGCCGTGTGAAACGTCGGACGAAGGCAAAATCGTTGAATGATGCATTTGAACGATTCATGACGAATGGCGGCAGAACGGATGACGAACGGTGTGTGGGTCATTCAGTGTGGAGAGAGCGTTTTATTCCGCCATCGTCGGCAATGCAGCCAACGCCGACATGAGTGGTTGAACTTGGGGGTGTAGGGTTTTGGGCACTATTTTGAAAATATTTAAAAATTTTAGGATATTTTATTTTTAAAATGTATATATAATAATTATTTTTTAAAATATTTTTAAACAATCAGATGATGCCATATCAACAAAGTGTCGTGTGGCATCGCCATGTCATCTCCTCATGCCATGCAGACATGCCACATTAGCCTCAGGCGTTGACCGTTAGTTGACTAACGGTTTCCATCTAATGGAGGTGAAATTTGAACGGAAATGAAATGTTAGGTGGTTTTTTGCACAAAAAAAGAATAGGGGCTAAAGTGACCAAAATGTCAAACGTTGAAAGCTACTTTTGACCTTTTGACTATCAGAAAATGAAAGAAAGACGAAACCAAGAGTCCTAAACAAATTAGGATGCTATGATGCAATAATTATATTAGTTTGTTAGAAAAGATAAGCCTAGACAGCTATCACAATCTATCCATTAGCCTTAAGGATATTTAAAGATAAAAAGTGTATCGAGTGTTTTTTTATATTTTTTGATGAATGAAATTCTGAACTCTTTTTTCTCCTTCTTCACTCTACTTCTTAAATCCTTTTTATCATCTCATAATTATTCCTTGTAACATCAAAGGATATAACAATTGGTATCAGATTTTGCAAAAGATTCACCATTACAAACTGAGAAAATCAAAAAATTAAACAAAATGATTACTCTTAAAAATACCACTCTAACTCTTTCACCTTAAGAAGTGTCAGTGATTGAAACAGTATCCACTTGATGGGCGAATGAGAAAAAACCTAAGAAGACAAATTCAGCTCACTCGAGTCACAAACGATTGAGAATAAAGTTTATATCCAGTGCATTTTCCGCTTGATTTTCAAGAAGCTAATACCTCAAAACATTCCACTCCTACTCCAGAACAACATGCTACCATTCCTCTAAAAAATATGGGTAAGCAACCTTTGCAAGTAACTGTACTGTAAGACACTAAAAAAATATTCTTTTAAGCTTGATGAACCAGATATCATTACATCCAAACCATACTCCACTCTACAACACACCATTCCCCAAAATTTTCCACCCTCCACCTGCCACCCGACCTGGCTCAAGTTAAGAAAGCTTTTACTCGACCCGAACCTAACCTGAAATAATTTTCACTATTTTCAAAAAATAAAAAAAATAAAAACACAAATTAACGAAAATAAAAAATTTCAAACACAATAATTATAATTACAAGTCCATAATTCAAAGTTCAAACACAAATATAAATTCAAAGTTCAAACTTGAAGGAAAACATCACACAAATATAAATTCAAAGTTCAATCACAAAGATAAAAAATGAGACAGAATCATGTAAACATAAATATCCAAAAAAAAATCTTCCATTGTCAATTTTCATCAGCCTCATATTCTTCAATCTCGTCTAACCATGTAAATCCTATAACATAAATTCATAAATCAATAGATATAAACAAAATTATAATAAAATAAATAAATATAAATTTGATAACTATCGTTATCTCTTCTTGCTCGATTTCACCATCTTCATTAAAGTATGCTTCATTTGAATTTGATTCTAAAACGAAAATATACAAATATAATCTAACAAGAAATCATATGTAAACATATATGTAAAAAGATAACAAAAACTACACATAAGCATGTTTATACCTTCTTCAACCCTAACCAATTTTGAGAACACGCCAAAGCTTCTACCATTGATGGAACGAGTTAATTACGATGTGCAGTCACAAATATCCCTCTAGTACTAAACATAACTATGAGGCAACAGTAGAAATCACTACAGCAAAAATATCTATGGCAATATCTTTGAATATGGGAAATTGTGGCTTATTTATTTTTCACTAATTCAAAATATCAGAGTCTAAAGTGCTATGAAAAAGCACTAATTCCAAGTAAAGATTTAACTCAGATTTGACTTGTAATTTTTTTGTTTGTTTCTTGATAGATAAGCTTCAAACTCATCTTGGTCTCCCAAAGAAATTGGAACACTAGATAGATATGTAGTGCTGGAGGATTGAAAATAATTCTTTGAAGATGTTATATTTCTTCATACTCTAAGACCAAATCTCGACAAAATTGCACAATTTTTCCAACTTCATAATCAGCAACGACAACCCCAAAATCTTCTCAAAGTAGTTCTCCAATAGAGGTGTTTTGTACCTTGGGTCTACAAGTGTGGCAACACCCATGATACCATTCATACTACTACAATACTTCTCAAATTTCTCCAACATGCAGTTTTCCATGCTCAAAATAGTGTCATTAGTATGCATTTTCCATTCATTCTATGACACTTTAATCTTGCAAATAATCGAAAGTTAAAGATTTTGTAGCATATTTCATTCTTGAAAGGTCTTCGGTGATATCATAAAACATCTTAGGCTTTTCACAAATTTTCACTGCAAAGACCCAATCATGTTCCGTTCGTAAGTTCTTGTACAAAAGATCCTGATGTAATTGCAAACAACATGAAAAAACATCCTTATAAGGTAAAGATGTCCAGAGCATCAAAATATTGAATTACACTGTGTTCGAATATCACCACATAATTTGTTTATGATCGATCCGCAATTGACGTAATGCCTCTTCAAATCTTTCCCATCTTTTGGAGTAGCACTTCGAAAAATGACGCTATGGCATATTTTTTCTATACCACTTCCAAGCACTTTCATTCCATCCTTAACAATTAAATGCAATATATGCACACAACAACACATGTGAAAGAATGACCCATTAAACAATTGTAATACCCGAGTTCTGTCCGGGCACATATATATATACACATATTTTTCTTAAACAAATAAATCCAAAAATAATGTTCAAACAATTTCTAAGTCCATTATGATTACAATTTAAAAAAGCCCAATAATACACTTAAACCACAAGGCCCAGTTTACAATCCGATTATATGCCCAAAATACAACTGTTCACAGCTCTTTATGACCCTTTTTCGCCCAAATCCAATGTATTACAACCCAATAAACACAAAATCCATTAGAAATTTAATTTCCCTTTAAAAAATACTATGTGGTAGTGTCTCATTGGCCCAAACCATTTTGCACGGATTAGTGTTTTTTCCCTCTTACATGGATTTATTTGGCGAATGATGTCAGCAACGTGACGTCATCCATGAAGCCAAATCCCACTAACTATAAATAAGGAGAGAAAAATGATTATGCAATAATGATGCAATAATTTCAAGAATCTAAAAAATTAAAGAGGAGAGAGAAAGAGCTTACCTTGGGAGCTGAACAGACGATCAGAGAACACGAACAGTAGCTGGAGCTCACCAGAGCCACCACTATTGCCTCTGCAAAGGTATATCTTTGTCCTTTCTTTATTTTCCTGCAAAAATGACAAAAAATATATTAGCTTTTATATAAAAAAAACAAATAAAGGAGAGCTGGCCGAAAACCTATCTTTTTGGTTATCAGAGTGGTTTTGAGTATGGAGGAGTCAAAGAGAGATTGGTTAAGGATATACTAGTCTTTAGGTGATCGGTTCTATTGAATTGGGGTTAGTTTTAGAACTTAAAATAAAAATGATTAATTTTAGGGTTTTGGTGCAACAGTGGACGAAGGTTAGAAATCGCCATAGGACGGCCGACGATCATCTGTGGCTTTCGAAAATTACTTTCTAAAGGTCGGCGAACATGTTTGGTTGGACGAAGTTTGGTCGGAGAGGATTGATGCAGCGGGGATGCGACGTTTATCACCGGTGTTCTTCATGTTCTTCTAGCAACTCGGAAGAATATGATGAACACCAAGCTAAATTCACGATTTTGATCTGATATGAGGAGAGTTTCTGAGAATTTGGTATTTTCCTAAAGAGATGGGAGAGCCTTTTGGTGAGGAGAGAAGCAAGAAGAAAAAAAAAAGAAAAAGGAAATTTTTGGATTAAAAAAGCTTTATATAGCCAAATTCAAACGGTGTCGTTTTGGGGCTGTGTCAAAATGACTCGTGTGCCTGAATCAGGTCAGGTTTATGACCCGCGCTTTTCTTTCTGGATCTTCATGATTTTGGCCTTTAGTTTTAATTGTTTGTAATTTGGTCCCTGGATTCAATAATATCAAAAATTAAATTTCTTAATTTGTGCAATTTAGCCCTTTTTATTTTAATATATTTGTTTAATTAATTGCTTTATTAATTGTTAGATTTAAATTAATAGCATATAGTGTTATTTATGAAATTTTAATCACTTAGCTTAATTTAATTAGCATATTAGAGTCTTAGTCTTATGTACTTTAATTACCCTTAAATAATTTGAATAAGGTAGATAATTGTAGAAAATTAATGAGTATTGAGTGGAAATTTTAGAGTTCAAATTTGAATGGTGTCCTAAAATAACTGGATGTTGTTCAACATGAACTCTTAAATAAAATATTTAATATTCATTAGAACCCTAGAAAATTGATAAATAACTTAGATTAATAAATATTGTCTTAATTAAGTCTAGAACTTTAAAAATTAGAGTAATTAAATAATAAGGAATATTATCTATAATTTTGGAGTTAAATATGGACGGTGCTCAAGAATAATTAATCATTATCTCATATAAACTTTTAAATTAAATGATATTCATAGATTGAATAATACATGATTAAATTAGAGCCTTTTTAGGTTATTACTTAAAATGAACTATACCACAATTAATCATGCATAAAAACCTTTTGTAAGTGAGATATATTTTTGTAATATGAAAGGTGATGCCACAGGCATATAGGGTGTTTCAATTTTATATTTGAAGCAAAAATATATTTCCTTGTAAAAGAAATATTTCTATTTTGAATATAAACTCATTTAATAATTAATGATTAAATTAAATTCAAATTGTTATTCGAAGCAGTAACAACCATGTATCCTTTGTTTTGGTGATATGCAATCCACATATCAGTTGTGATTGTAGTTCATCCTTCATTAACCTCTAACATGGACATTGTTTTCATCTTTCCCTCTTCAAATATATCAAAAATATCACTCCTTATTCTGCGGGAATGCATTTCAAACAATTGCCGTAGATTAAAACAATACTTTATGAATTGTACATGATCCACTATTGATAGAGGATATTAATGCATTATTATCACTTTAGAAAGCTCATTCCTTGCAACATCATGATTAAATGAGGCGTCTTTCATTGTCACTTTTCCATCCAATTTCCTTTGATTAGCTAATAGGACTTGTCGTTGAATGTCTAATTGACCTCGCTTATTGGACCTTCTCATATGATCATGCAAATGGCTTGTCCCATTCTTTGAATCACCATTAAAATTTTTCTTGCATTGATTGCAAATTGTCTTCCACTCATTATTGATCTTTTCCCTTTTAAAGTGCTCTCTTACTATAGATTTTAACTTCGATGATTTGCTTTCATCTGACACATTATCTTCAACCATTGCATTACGTTGAATTAATGTAGGATTTGTGTTTCCCATTGAAGTTGGTAATAGACTTTCTCCACTTGATAATTCAAGAGAGTTGAAAGTTAGAGATGACATAACAGAGTTCTGCCCCATATTAGACATTTCCTATATAAATAATGTCAAAATTATTTTTAATCATTGTTCGATATACAAATATAATAACACATGCATGAAACAATTGTTAATACTTAATACAATAGTTTATTAACGTATTTTCCATCATTCAAATGCTTAAAACGAGCACTAAAAAGTGAAACAAAGTAGTTTATTAACAAAGCTTCCATCAACAACACCTTACTAAAACTTGCATCAAAACAGTCTTTAACAAATCAGTACCTAAGTGAGAAAATTTTAAGTACATTCTTAACTATAATTTGACTTAATTAGTCATGCGAACAACTACCTTTAGCTCTGAATTTCTTCAAGATTTTCCTCATTTTAATTTTCAACTACCAGAAATTTAAATAGTTCAATTAAAACCGCTACCTCAAATTGTCTTTAACCTATTAAGAGCTAGACAGTAAACATAGTTGCTTAAAGTAATTTATTAAATTGCTTTTATCACTGAAACCTATTAAGAGCTAGATTATTTTTAAACATAGTTGCTTAAAGAATGATTTCGGACCTAGATTATTTTTAAACATAGTGGAATTGAGTCCCACTATCTTAAATTGCCTTTAACCTAGTTATTTAAATGAGTCTCGAACCTACAAGACCACTTTCCTATTAAGAGCTAGACAATTAGAATGTTGATTGCACTTAGCCTGATGAAATCCCAATAATTTACTAGATCCTTAATTTCTTATAGCTTTCTCACATAAAAGGAAACATGTTTGTTATATTGTTTTAAACATTTCATAATTTTCACTTATAAAGGATACATTGTAAAGTGGTATAAAAAGTTCCATTTCTTTTTTTTCCACTCCTTAAACAAACAAGTTTTGTAACATATTCCTCCCCTTTCCATACTTCTTCTATTTATGCCATCAAAACTAGGATAACTCTACCATCTTCTTCACCCTCTATCGTTACCCTTTCTTCCCTCATGGTTCCAGAGCATAAAATTAAATTTTTTCTTGTTTTATTTTTATGTCTAATTTATGTCAAATTACCAATAAGATATCAAGTGGAGATTGAACCCAGAATCAAATTTCAAAGAAAATGGAGAAAATAAATTTCTAAAAAAAGAAAAAATAATATCTAAGCATACTTGGTGAAGATGTGAGACTAGTGAAGAATGAAGATGTGCGAATGGAAACGATGAAAATCTACAGATCAAATTGAAACCCTTACCCAAATGTATGGAAGAAGGAGATCGGGTAATTTAGGGAAAGCGGAATTTAGGGCCATGCCTCTTAGTCTCATTCTCCCAAACACAATAAAAAAGAGGAATCGTGTAAAAAGAAAAAGTGTAAAAGTAAAATTAAAAGGTACATATAGTATAACATAAAATAAAAATAATAAAAATATTATTTAAGTACTTGAGTCGGGTCAGGTATTTTTAACCATAAACCCGACTTGAACTCAATTTTTTTTTAAAAAAATCCGACTTTATCAGGTCGAGTCAAATCGAAACTCGTCGAATTCGATTTTCGTGCTCATCCCTACTAAGGAGCTTGAAGCATATCCTTTAAAAATTTCAGTTAATGCTATACAAGGTTCTATTAGAGGAAAGCCTCTTAACATTTTAAATAGGGAGTGGTAGTACTCATAGTTTCCTTACACCTAATTGGGCTAAAGAAAGAGTTAAGGTCTACAAACTCATCCATTGTTGATTATTGTGGTTAATAGTGAAAAACTTTAGAGTACAACTCAATGCAAATAACTATAGTGGACAATGCAAGATCATACATTTCAACATGATTTTCGAGTCCTTCAAATGAGATTCACAAACATGGTCCTAGGTGTTAATTGGATGAGAACCTACAATCCTATAGTCATGGATTTCAAAGAAATGACACTTAATTTCTCAAAGGGAGATCAAAACATTGTACTTCAAGGATGCAACAAATCACAGTGGTCAAACTGATTTCAAATGATGAAATGTAGAAGCTTACAATGAAGAACCCTGAACTTAATGGGAGATTTATCTCCTAAGTGCTGAGTCAAAAGAGGTTAATGTTCCAAAACCATTACAATCTCTAATTTCTGAATCTTCTGACATTTTTATTGAACCTACAGGGTTGCAATCTAAGAGGGCTTATGACCATGCCATCACCATCAAAACTGGAGCTCAACCTATCAATATAAGACCTTATCGATTCCTTTACCACCAAAAAACAAAAGTTGAAAAGCAGATAAAGGACATGCTTGTTGCCTCCATTATTCAAACTAGCAAAAAGTCCTTTTGCTTCACCATGCCTATTTGTCAAAAAGAATGATAATTTATGGCCATTATGTGTCGATTATAGACATCTAAATGCTATGACAATAAAGAATAAATTTCCTATGCCTATGGTTGAAGATTTACTTGATGGGCTAGGTGGTGCCACTTTTTCTCTAAAATCGACATTCGATCAGGTTATAGGCAAATTCTAATCAACCAAGAGGATATTTCTAAGACTGATTTTCAAACACACCATGGTCATTTCGAATTTATGGTAATACCTTTTGGTTTAACCAATGCTTCAGCCACATTTTAGTCTTGGGATAATGACACAAATACTCCTTGTGCTTTACAAAATTTATCAATGTGGGGTTTGTACTTTTGCAACGTTCAATGTGCCCCTAAAATTTTACTCAACCATTCAAAGTGCCCCTAATCCCTAACGACGTTATCCTGGCACGTGAAGGGACACGTGGCTTTATTATAAGTGACATGTGGCATTATTGTTTTAAACTTTTTTTAGAAAAAACATCTTCAAGGGCACCGCGGCAAATTTCCCTTTTCTTAATAATTAAAATAAAATTAAATGAAAATATTGTCTGGAATAACTGTAGCGATGTCTTTTTTATCGCTAAAAAAAACGTGGGTTTTCGAAGGTGTTTGTGATTTTTCGGACATAAAATATTCATTCCGTGGGGTTTTAAAATATCGTATGTTATTAAAAATTAGAGTCGCCACCGGCCACTTAGGTAGGCCGGACACCATAAAACCAGAGATTTAAAAATTATTGGGTTCGGGAGTCGGTTACGGATGGGGAAGGATTAGCACCCCCACACCGCCCAAAATTGGTACTTTAATAATTACCGCTTTATTAATATTAGATTTTCCGGATTAAAGTGACAATTAATTTAAAATTCGGTTATAATTGCGAATAAATTTTAAGGACCCCGTTATCCGAGAGTAAACGCCCAACCACTATCACTACGCCTGATACTGGCCCCGTTTACGCTCGGATAAAAGGGCACCGCATTGACAATTTATATCTCGATATGCAATCTTAGTGGCAAAATATAAAACATGGCAAATAATTTAAATACAAAAATATTAACATGACAGAATACTGATCTAACATAAATAAAATGCGTAATTAAAACACATATATACATATCAAGCTTAATAGTAGATAAAGACGAATTTGACATGTTACAATAACTAGGCATGAATAAATACGTATGTGGACAAAAACATATATCTCAAGAAGACACACATATTAGAAATAAAATATATTTCAACACATATAGAGCAATATATTATACCTAAAAGAAAATACACTAACACATAACCTAAAAAGCTAAGAGAACATACAATACATACAAAAATACAAAAACATGCCGTGTATGAGCCAACTAGAACATAACATGCTTAATACGACTAACCGAACAAAAAGATACATAACCATCATAAACTTAACGCACATATACATGTAAACATAAAAATACAAGGCATATACGAGGGATATATAATAAGGCAAAAGACTACATCAGCATATACGATTATAATACGAACATAAATATTTACATGGAAACATGACTGAAATGAAAAAAAATAAACATCAGTGGCAGAAACTAAAGGATAATAATATGCAATTTAAGGACGAAAATGCAAAATAGACAGAACCTAAAAGGATCAAAACTGTAATTGGACCAAGGGGCAAACCCGAAATGAAAAATTCAAAAACGCGGGATGGTTAAAGGGGTAATTTTACCATTTAAAAACTGATTTGGTGTAATTTAGGGACTAGATTGCAAGCTTTTGAAATATCAGGAGGACTGGAATTGTAATTATACCATGCGGCGAGACAGAAACGAAAATATTGAAAACGCGGGGGGATTTATTACGTAATTTCCCCATTTCACGAAATAATAACACCTATAAATCCCCCCTTTTTTGGCCGGAACCAAATTTTCCCCCATTTCATTCATTTTTTCAGTTTTTATAACGAGCGTCATTCTTATTTTCTCTCAACCTTATCCCATGAACCCAGAATCGGGCGGTCGGCCGCCGCTAACCGGCGCCGGCGAGCCCCAAAAACACACCAAAATGAACCCTTCCTTACCCTCGACACGAATCCGAACTTGGATTCGGAGAAAAAGCTTTCATTTGTCCTAGATCTAAGAAATACGAAATGAAAAAAAAACCCTTTTTTTGTTTTCAACCCAAAACGAAGCCACAAAGGGGTCTCCCACTCCTTTCAGTTCACCACGTTCGGCTTGGGAAAGCCGAAAAAGCTTATCACTGGTGAGGGGAGATCCACCGACGGCGATGGTAACGACTTCTAACCCTCTTTTTTCTTTTATTTTACTACGTATCTTTTGTATGCATGCAATAAAAGTAGCAAGAAAAAAATACCACTGGACTTGCGTTGCCTCCTTTTTTTGTATTTCTGAAAAACCTCTTATAATACACTTTCTGTTGGATGATATATCCTTGTTTTTTTCTCTGTTTTTGTAGAATATAATACATATTACATCTTGTTCGATTTGGTACTGACACCCTGTATTTTCACTTTTTTGTGCATCTGAGCATGGTGGTAGGTACGGCGGTATGGTGGAAGAGTGACATCATGCGTGCCAGCTGGATTGTCTTGGACTGATCTGGACCGTTGGATCGAGACTTGATCCAACGGCCCAGATGACGGCGGCTGCAAGATAAAAGAGGCTTATCAGACTTAGTTTTAGGGTTTTTAATATACTGGGCCAGGCCAATATGGGCCTTGTAACGTTATTTTGGGTCTGTAATATATATTTTTGGGTTTTTGTAATATATTGGATTGGACTGTTAATTAATATTTGGGTTTTATATTATTTAGCTTATGTCTTAACATAGCCCGATAATACTAATATTAATAATATTCATAATAATAATTATAACAATAATATCGTATATGTATACACACATGCATAACTACATACGGGTACACATACAAAATATCATCCATAACACACGTAATTAAAATAACATACCAACTGGTATATAATGGCTTAATCACACATACTTAGTATGAATATGCACGTACTGACATATATACTAACAATACACATATAGCACGCATACACCACATATCGTATTATACATACATTTACACATATCACACATATATTACACACATATTAATAACAAACATGTTCATATGTAAACATACAATAGCCACACTAATTAATTATTATATTATTATATTAAAATATTAACAGAAACAAATAAAAATGAGTGATTACAGTTGCCCCTCTTTGCTTGTTCTCATGGAATGGGAACAAAGCAAAGATTCATAAGCACTCATTTTTATCCGACTTTCCTGCTCACGACTTCAGAATCACATGTTCTTCTAGAACTCTCTGTTTTTCCTTAGCTGAATCTTCAGGCTCATAAGTTCTTCCTATATAGAGCTTCGTCACCTTCCGATCTTGGAGCTTCAGGCTCTCCCTATATAGAACCCTTCGCTCTGAAGCCTCGAGTTATGAGTCCCTCCTATATAGAACTTTTCAGTTCGAGACAGTACAGCTTGGAATCCTTCCTATATAGAACTCTTCACCTTCAACGCTGGTTCCTCCTATATAAAACCTTTTGCGTCGCTGATGGATTCTTCCGATTGGGGCTTAAAAACGTAGGCTTCTCCTTTATAATCTTTGTTTTCGATTTTTCTTTCCCTTTTTTTACGAGGCTGTTGCCATTTTTGGACCTACGCTACTAAGGCTGCCGCATCGTGCCTGAAGGACTTATTGATGGCCCGAAGGACTTACCATCGTGCTCGAAAGACTTACTGATGGCCCGAAGGACTTACCGATGACCCGAAGGATTTAACATCTGGGCCTCACGCCGCTATGGCTATCGTTCTTTTTGGACTCACGCTATTCATGCTGCCGCATCATGCCCGAAGGACTTACTGATGGCCCGAAGGACTTATCACCACGCTCGAAAGACTTATTGGTGGCCCGAAAGAATTAATCATCGTGCCCGAAAGACTTACCAATGACCCGAATGATTTAACATCTGGGTCTCACGCCACTATGGCTACCGTTCTTTCGGGACTCACGCCGCTATGCTGCCGCATCATGCTCAAAGGACTTACTGATGGCCCGAAGGACTTATCACCATGCTTGAAAGACTTATTGGTGGCCTGAAGGACTTAATCATTGTGCCCGAAGGACTTACCGATGACCCGAAGAATTTAACATCTGGGTCTCACGCCGCTATGGCTACCGTTCTTTCGGGACTCACGCCGCTATGCTGTCGTATCATGCCCGAAGGACTTACTAATGGCCCGAATGACTTATCACCACGCTCGAAAGACTTATTGGTGGCCCGAATGACTTAATATCGTGCCCGAAGGACTTACCGATGACCCGAAGGATTTAACATCTGGGTCTCACGCCGCTATGGCTACCGTTCTTCTGGGACTCACGCCGCTATGCTGCCGCATCATGCCCGAATGACTTACTGATGGCCCGAAGGACTTATCACCACACTCGAAAGACTTATTGGTGGCCCGAAGGACTTAACATCGTACCCGAAGGACTTACCGATGACCCGAAGGATTTACCATTTGGGTCTCACGCCGCTATGGCTGCCGTTCATTCGGGACTCACGTTGCTATGCTGCCGCATCATGCCCGAAGGACTTATTGATGGCCCGAAGGAATTATCACCACGCTCGAAAGACTTATTGATGGCCCAAAGGACTTAACATCGTGCCCAATGGACTTACCGATGACCCGAAGGATTTACCATCTGGGCCTCACACCGCTATGGCTGCCGTTCTTTCAGGATTTTGGTAAATTCTTCGATAATTCTTCAAATACCTGTTTAGGAACAAGCAAAATTGACATGCCCCTATCTATATGATGCATGCAATGTCGTGTTTTCTTTCTCTTCTTTTTTTCTTGTTTCCTTTTCTCTTTTTTTATCCTCATTTTCTCTCACTCTCTTTTCTTTTTCTTTTTATTATTAGTCTTGTTTTAAAATCTTATGTCCTGAAAAGTCATTCTTCAGATTTCTCTATTTCCTTTCCTTTTGCGGTATGCTCAGTTTTGATCTTCATTTCCGTCAAATTTTGTTCAATGAGCACCAGCTCTTGTTCTTTTGCACGAGCACCCGCCTTTCTTCTTCGAGGTCTCTGTCTACTTCACCAACAAACACAATATCATGCGTGTGCAGAGATTCTTACTATTCTTTCTGTTCTGCATTGCCCCATTCGATCGTGCTCGGCTACCTTCCAGTTCTTTTGACCCAACATTCTGAGTATTTGTTAATTTCGTCATCGGGCTGAGCAAAATGCTTCTTAACCTCAATCTTCTTGTTGCCTCTTGACGGGCACCATTCATCGATTTTTGTGCTTCAATTCTTTGGAGACTCACTGTTTACTTTTTACCGTCCCCACACTTTGTAAGCTCATTCTTGTCCTGTTTCGTCCTTCATTTTCTTGAACCAAACAAGGCATCATGGCTGGAATCCGCTTCTTGTTCTTGAGCTGTCTGACACCTATACCTCTGTTATCACCTTCATTCTATGCATTGTGAGGTCGTTTCTGGTTAGGGGCTCCAATGGTATCCGCAACCTTGTGTTATGGATCTTACCTCTGAAATATTACATGGAAATCTTTGTTGCTTTAACTTGTCAATTTGCTGATTGGTGTTCCACTGAAGGGTATCATTTAGATTAACATACAAGATTTTGAAAACACAGCATAGGAGCTCTGGATATCATGTGCAAGAGTGGCTTAGATTCAACCACTCGGTAATTCAAAGATGTGAAATCTTCCCTGGTGACTCGGTTCATCCTCATGATTACCGCGTTGCTGTAGAGTACTACTCTTTCTCAATTCCCATTATCTACTCTGCCCCCAAAAGGGTGGGCTTGTATAACCACTCGAGCGCAGAAATATTACTCTAGGAATAGAGTTATGGGTGGTGCGAGTCTTAATTTTTCCTATGATATCGTTTTATCTATTTTTCTTTCTTTTTCTTATTTTCATCATTTTTTTGTTTTTCTTTTGTTTTTTTTATTTTATCATTATTTGAGGAAATCAATTCGTCACAGTCCTTTGTCTTGAGGACAACGATGGAGAAAACAACACTGCCCCAAGTTACTCGGCATAGTCACGATTTGAAAATATTACCATCACTCATGAAGCTAAGGTTTCTTGAATTGGATGATGTATCTCCACCCTATCGCTTTAGCGGAGTGCCCCAAAATTCCCATACTCTTATCCGAACAAGCCTATTACCAGGTTTCGAACATATGAGTACTTTTTTATTATTATTTCCTCCTTCTTTATTTTCATTTCTTTCTTTTTCTTTCTTCCCTTTTTCTTCAATTCTTCCCTTTTTTAATTCTTATTTTTATTTTTTTACTACCTAGAAGATTATGCCTAGAGTTTCAATTTCAAGCAACTCTACATGGTTGACATTTAGAGCTTTTTCGTCCTTGAACATCATCGAAAGAGTGATAATCTCACTTTGCTGACCAGAGTCCGGTGGGGAAGATCACACATCATCGTTGTCACGACATCTATCTAATGTCACATCTTGCAATTGATATCCAGTGTCCTACAACGGCGAGAAAATATCTATGTGCTTTCAAAAACATTATATGTTAAGCGAAATGTGTTCTTTATTGAAAATAAAAATCAACAAACATGCCCAATCACAAAAGATCTTTGCCACATGGGGGCCACATAGAGTTGATTCCTTGTATTACTTCAGGAAGGTATTTTAACGTAGGGACATCTCTGGCTTCTTTAGCACTATGTAGACTTGCCCCTCATTCTTGGTCTTCCACTGCTTGATCAGCTCTTGTGTCAGGGTTCCATCATTGACCAGCTTCTTGATTTCCTCCAATAAAGGTCTACATTTTCTGGTGGGATGCCCCGGTGCCCCCATATGGAATTCGCATGTGCTACTCGAGTCAAAACTATGGGCATACGGATCAGGTGCAATCTTCATTGGCCTAGGAACAAGATAGTGACCCCCTACCAGATGAGGCCAAATGTCTGAGATAGACATTCCAAACACTTCCAGATTTGCGCTCATCCGAGGAATTTTCCTTGATGACCCCGATTTGTCAGTCTGTCTCCTTCTTTTACGGCCACGCGAACCCTGGAGATGACACTCATTTACCTATCCATCCTTATCTATCTTATCTTTGATTCGGTCCTTTGACTTTAGACCCAATTTTTCTTCTTTGATTGTATATTCTATCCTCTCTCCAATCGTCATGAAATCTTCGAATCCGTTTCTCGATTTCTCCAACATTACATCGAAGAAGGGAGAGGGAAGCGTTGCATGGAATAGGGGAGTCAACTCTTCTTCTGCTATAGGAGGCTGGACTTGGGTCGCCAAACATCGCCACCTTAATGCATATTCCCTGAAGCTTTCACTTGGCCTCATTTTCTCATTCTGAAGAAACTGGCGACAGGGTGCTAAATCTAAAGCATATTTATATTGCCTCAAGAAAGCATTAGCGAGGTCACCCCATGTCCTAACTTGGTTTCTGTTCAAACGGTTATACCACACTGCTGCGGGTCCTGTCAGGCTATCATGGAAGTGGTGGATCAATAACTCTTTATTCTTCTTGTATCCTTCTATTTTTCTACAGAACATGGTTAGGTGAATCTTCGGGCAGCTGGTTCCGTCATACTGCGCAAATCCAGGAACCTTGAAATCCGGAGGAATGACCAAATCATGGACTAGGCAGAGTTTCCTCGTATTGAAAACATTTATCTTTCCTTTCTTCTTAAGCTCTTTCTCGATTTTTTTCTTCTAACTGGTCAAGCCTCGATTCTTCAATTCGTTCCATTTTTTGATTAATTTTGCCATCGAACCCCAAGTATTAAATGATGAAGTGTCATACGATGATAGAATTATTAAACAATGCACAGGACGTGATGCAAATGCAATGCATGAATGCAATAAAGCGTCGATTCCGCAAGTGATTTGTCCCTATAGGACATCTTTCATTCAGACCAAAAGGTTTCGTTACATCCGGTATTAGGGTTTTACAGATAGTGGTGAGCCTTGGCACCTAATGTCTTGACCTCATTCAACAGTCCTGTCAGCTTTCCTTCGCGGTCCAATGCTGGATCCATATTCTGGCTTATTGGTGCTGCTGCATCGGCTAAATCTGCTACCTGTTGAGCTACTTGTCGGACTTGATTCGTAACCATCTTCATGTCCCGGTCTTTCTCTCGTATTGTTTGCTCAGCCTTTTGTAGCTGAACGGTCATTGCCCCAGCACGGATCTCACTGGTACGTAAAGCAGTCTCGAGCCTCGCTATCTGTTCTTTGAGTGTTGCGTTTTCCATTTGAAAGGCTTGTGATTCATTCATTTCCTGTTGCAGACTTGATTTCAGGATATCTTCCATGGCCAGACTGCTTTCCAACTCACTTTGGAGAATGTCGCGTTGGCCCTCAGCTTCTTCCAGCTTCTGTGATAATGATCTGACTTTATTCTTACTATTCCTGCATTTCTGCTTCCAGCGTTCTGAACCGTTCCTCAGCTGAATCATACCATTGACCCATTCTTCCGCAGTGTCACCCAGACCGAAACTCTTGAATTCAAAGTGCAGCTTCTGGTACTTGTCTTGTACATTCTTTAATTTCATGCTCAGATCGTGCCTCTCATGCTCGAGCTGGCCGCACTTGCGTGCAAGTTCATCTTCTGAGACGCTTTTATTCTTGACTCCTAAATTTATCCCGCTTGAGTGACCCACTTCTGTGTAACCCGAACCTTGGGCTGGGTATTAACCCTCCTTCGACTTTGCCCCTCGGGCAACGGCTGGCTGAAGAATCGGGGTTGTCCGTCTTCGAAACCCAAAATTCCCATTCTGATAAGGTCTCGAACTCTGTCCTTCAGGGCCCTACAATTTTCAGTGTGATGACTCGAATCGCCTATGTGGTAGCTGCACCAGACACGACTGTTGTAATCTTTCAGATAAGGAGGTTTTCTTGGTACAGACTTCACTGGTAAGATAAGGTTCATTTCGACAAGCAACGGAAGTAACTCGGTGTATCTCATGGGTATAGGATAATACCTTCTGATGTCATTAGATTCTCAAACTTCCCCTGGTTTTGCCTCTGTTCCCTGGGTATCTACCCCAGATATGCTATTTGTCTGCTTCTTGAGATTTATCACAAAGGGATTCGATTTGTCATATTTAACGGTGTTGTCTGTTTTAACATTCTGACCATTTTGTTCCACATTCTGCCCCGCGATCGAATCTTTTCTGAGTTCGACATGCTGCTTGCCTTTCATCATGGCATTCATCTGATCTATCATTTCGAACATCTGCTTCTTTAGTTCTTGTATTTCATCTTGTTTGTCACCAGGATTGACACTGCTTACTGAATCTGTTCCGGTGTCCTTGAAGGGTTCTTCTTCGGTTGTCCCTGACCTAGTCTTGGGATGGAACTCTGGAATTGGACCCCCTTCCTTCAGGTCAAAGAACCTTCGGTCCATCATGAACAATCTTCTATTATGGGAGAAATCACTCGGGAATCAATGCCCTGTGTAATGCGAATGCAATGATGTGCAAAAACAAAGCAAAAAGAAAACAAGTTAGTACCGGACAAAAATGATAAGTACGTAATAAAAGGGCAAATTAAATGCGATAAGCAAACAAGGCAATCCTATTTACATTCCATCTAAGACACCTAGGTTATCCGCATGGCTCTAACAGGGTGGGTTTCTATGTGTTATCTATATGCAGTTTTGGTTTTATGAGGTACCCGAATTGTCCTTGCTGTCCTCTACTAAGAGTAGCAAGGCCCCCGATCATCACTCATTATAGGCTCCTTTCAACCGGGTTCAATTCAGGGGGACCCATTCGCTTATGCCCGTACGAAGGAACGATATCCTTACGAAAGCATAAGGTACTCGAGCCCCGAAGGTACTTGCTAGGCCCATACGGGAGAACGATATCTCCACGAAAGCATTAACGTTTTCCCCCCACTTAAAAAACAGGTTTATATGCCATATTTTAAATGCGTTAAAATAAACGCGAAATTATAACCGAATATTAATTTAATAGTCACTTTAATCCGGAACTTCCAATATTAGTAAAGCGGTAATTATTTTAAAAGCTTGACTCTCATTTGTTTTTGAAAAAAACAAAAATTTCCCCAGCGGAGTCGCCATCTGTAGCGATGTCTTTTTTATCGCTAAAAAAACGTGGGTTTTCGAAGGTGTTTGTGATTTTTCGGACATAAAATATTCATTCCGTGGGGTTTTAAAATATCGTATGTTATTAAAAATTAGAGTCGCCACCGGCCACTTAGGTAGGCCGGACACCATAAAACCAGAGATTTAAAAATTATTGGGTTCGGGAGTCGGTTACGGATGGGGAAGGATTAGCACCCCCACACCGCCCAAAATTGGTACTTTAATAATTACCGCTTTATTAATATTAGATTTTCCGGATTAAAGTGACAATTAATTTAAAATTCGGTTATAATTGCGAATAAATTTTAAGGACCCCGTTATCCGAGAGTAAACGCCCAACCACTATCACTACGCCTGATACTGACCCCGTTTACGTTCGGATAAAAGGGCACCGCATTGACAATTTATATCTCGATATGCAATCTTAGTGACAAAATATAAAACATGGCAAATAATTTAAATACAAAAATATTAACATGATAGAATACTGATCTAACATAAATAAAATGCGTAATTAAAACACATATATACATATCAAGCTTAATAGTAGATAAAGACGAATTTGACATGTCACAATAACTAGGCATGAATAAATACGTATGTGGACAAAAACATATATCTCAAGAAGACACACATATTAGAAATAAAATATATTTCAACACATATAGAGCAATATATTATACCTAAAAGAAAATACACTAACACGTAACCTAAAAAGCCAAGAGAACATACAATACATACAAAAATACAAAAACATGCCGTGTATGAGCCAACTAGAACATAACATGCTTAATACGACTAACCGAACAAAAAGATACATAACCATCATAAACTTAACGCACATATACATGTAAACATAAAAATACAAGGCATATACGAGGGATATATAATAAGGCAAAAGACTACATCAGCATATATGATTATAATACGAACATAAATATTTACATGGAAACAGGACTGAAATGAAAAGAAATAAACATCAGTGGCAGAAATTAAAGGATAATAATATGCAATTTAAGGACGAAAATGCAAAATAGACAGAACCTAAAAGGATCAAAACTGTAATTGGACCAAGGGGCAGACCCGAAATAAAAATTTCAAAAACGCGGGATGGTTAAAGGGGTAATTTTACCATTTAAAAACTGATTCAGTGTAATTTAGGGACTAGATTGCAAGCTTTTGAAATATCAGGAGGACTGGAATTGTAATTATACCATGCGGCGAGACAGAAACGAAAATATTGAAAACGCGGGGGGATTTATTACGTAATTTCCCCAATTCACGAAATAATAACACCTATAAATCCCCCCTTTTTTGGCCGGAACCAAATTTTCCCCCATTTCATTCATTTTTTTTCAGTTTTTATAACGAGCGTCGTTCTTATTTTCTCTCAACCTTATCCCATGAACCCAGAATTCGGCGGTCGGCCACCGTATTCTCCGCCGCCGGTCGCCGCTAACCGGCACCGGCGAGCCCCAAAAAACACACCAAAATGAACCATTCCTTACCCTCGACACGAATCCGAACTTGGATTCGGAGAAAAAGCTTTCATTTGTCCTAGATCTAAGAAATACGAAACGAAAAAAAACCCATCTTTTTTGTTTTCAACCCAAAACGAAGCCACAAAGGGGTCTCCCACTCCTTTCAGTTCACCACGTTCGGCTTGGGAAAGCCGAAAAGGCTTATCACTGGTGAGGGGAGATCCACCGACGGTGATGGTAACGACTTCTAACCCTCTTTTTTCTTTTATTTTACTACGTATCTTTTGTATGCATGCAATAAAAGTAGCAAGAAAAAAATACCACTGAACTTGCGTTGCCTCCTTTTTTTGTATTTCTGCAAAACCTCTTATAATACACTTTCTGTTGGATGATTTATCCTTGTTTTTTTCTTTGTTTTTGTAGAATATAATACATATTACATCTTGTTCGATTTGGTACTGACACCCTGTATTTCCACTTTTTTGTGCATCTGAGCATGGTGGTAGGTACGACGGTATGGTGGAAGAGTGGAGAGAGTATGGTGGTGGTGTCCTCTGTCAGATCCATTCACGGCCGTTGGATTAGATCTGATCCAACGGCTATGATTATATGGGGGATGAGCGGCCTAGATCGAGCCTTGAGATGAGTGCAGCTACATCTGATCTTGACGCGTGGCAGAGGGGTAATGAACAGTCTCGCGCGTGCGTTGCACGCGCGAGTGGGAGGCGAGCGGTCTGGAGAGTGACATCACGCGCGCCAGCTGGATTATCTTGGACTGATCTAGACCGTTGGATCGAGACTTGATCCAACGGCCCAGATGACGGCGGCTGCAAGATAAAAGAGACTTATCAGACTTAGTTTTAGGGTTTTTAATATACTGGGTCAGGCCAATATGGGCCTTGTAACATTATTTTGGGTCTGTAATATATATTTTTGGGTTTTTTGTAATATATTGGATTGGACTGTTAATTAATATTTGGGTTTTATATTATTTAGCTTATGTCTTAACATAGCCCGATAATACTAATATTAATAATAATCATAATAATAATTATAACAATAATATCGTATATGTATACACACATGCATAACTACATACGGGTACACATACAAAATATCATCCATAACACACGTAATTAAAATAACATACAAACTGGTATATAATGGCTTAATCACACATACTTAGTATGAATATGCACGTACTGACATATATACTAACAATACACATATAACACGCATACACCACATATCGTATTATACATGCATTTACACATATCACACATATATTACACATATTAATAACAAACATGTTCATATGTAAACATACAATAGCCACACTAATCAATTATTATATTATTATATTAAAATATTAACAGAAACAGATAAAAATGAGTGATTACAATAACACGAAACATTTAATCTCTGTTCAGTTTTTTTAGAATGATTTTTTTTTAATTTTTTCATATCTTCTGAAACTTTTCCTGCTCCTTTTCTCGTATGTTCTTGAATCGAAGAATCATGACCCCCTTTTGATTCTACTGGAAACTTTTTTTGGATTTCGTTGAAGCATTTGAATAGTACTTGAATTCTACTCAAACTCCAACATAAGTATTCGACAAAAGAAATAAGATTGAAGAATTCTAGGGTTCGTAATTTTTTTGGAAAAATTGATTTCGTTTTTCACCTGCATTTATTTTCTGATTTTTTTGTTTGTTTGTTAATGATTTTGAACCCATTTTTTTTCATGGAAGTTATTTTAAAAACATGTGTTAATCGATTCATAGAGTTTGAAAAAAACCCAAGTTGTATTTGCTTGATGGTGATGGTGAAGTAACGCGTTTCTGTAAAAGTGCAGGTTTTCTTTTCTCTTGTCACATGGCAATGGTGATAGAAAGAGTCAGCTTTGCAAGTGTACACTCATTTCCTTCATGTGTATTCTATAAAACTTGTTTGTTGTGTATACTGAATGTGACAAAATGGCTTTCACAAAGTTCCCTTTACGCATGCATTTGGTTGGTTCATTTGTTAAAAATCCGAATGTTGATTATGTTGGTGGTATAGTAGTAGATTGGGCAATGGACCCTGATTTAGTGTCGCATGGTGATTTATGTGAAATGGTAGTAGAAGCAGGGTATAGGGGTGTTAAAGCTTTGTATTATTTAACACTAGGTTTTATTTTAGCTAATGTTTTAGTGCTGTGTTGGGATAATAAATCCTATAACTACCTAATTGGACACTGGTTAGATGAAGGGGAGATGCATATACTGGTAGATCATGTTGTTGATGTTGTAGATTTTAGTGAGCCCCATTGTTACTGCTACCATCAAGTTTGCCACATGAGGAGGGACATAATAGGAATAACGCTATTGATGGGGGTAAAATTGTAAGTGAGGGGGTGAGAGATATAATGGTGAGGGTTTGAATAACTTAAACTTTAGTAGGCCCAGTGAGGTTAGTAATGAGTTTAATGATGTTATAAATGAAGTGGATGAGGATTTAACTGAAACTGATGAGAAAGTTAAAGATGAACCTGTTGAACAAGATGAATCTGTTGAAAAAGATGAACCCATTGAACAAGAAGAAGAAGAGCCATTAAAATATGTTGAGTGGGTTAGTGACAGGGATGATGAGGAGTTACAGGAAATACATAACCACTTTTAAAGTTTTAAGCTGAGTGCAGCGCAGAAAGATAAGAGTGAAGGGTAGTTTCTAGTTAATGCAGAAATCAAAGAGCTTATCCAACAAGTTAAAAGAAGAAGTTTAGTGAAGAAGAAGAAAAAAGATGAGTCCAGTGAGGCTAGGAGTGAAACTGGATCTGCAAGTGAAACTGATTGCCTAGACTCATCAGATCTAGAGAGTTTTGGGACTGATAATGGTGAGGTGGTTTGCAAGAAGAACACAAAGTGTTATTTTGACCCTACTGACAAAGTTCCATGTTTCCAGCTTGGGATGATTTTTTAGAGCAATAAACAGTTCAAAGAAACGTTGGCCAAGTTTGCTATTGCAAAAAGATTTGATTTTAGGCTTTCTAAGAATGATCGAGACAAGACTAGGGTTGTGTGCAAAGGGAAAGGTTGGCCATGGACCATCTATGCTTCCATAGATTCAAGCGATGACCAGTATAAGGTAAAAAATTTTAAGGATAAGCATACATGTTTTATTACATTCAAGAACTCTAGGGCAAGTTATAAGGTCATTGCCAAACATTTTTTCCTAAACTTCGAATTATACCAAATTTAAAATTGCATGAGATGGTTAAACTTGCAAAGGAGGAACTGAAGGTTGACTTGTCCGGTGGAGTTTGTAAAAGAACTAAGGACTTGGCTAAACAAGAAATTATTGAGAATTATAAGTATGAGTTTCAGAGGTTATTTGACTATGCAAATACTTTTAGGAGGGCAGATAGTGATGTGACTATTGATTTAATGGTAGAAAGGCCTACTCCTAATCATAGGCCAAGATTTAGAAGGCTTTATGTCTGTTTTAGTGCTAAGCAAAAGGGGTTTAGAGAGCTCTGTAGACCTTTTGTGAGTTTGGATGGATGTTTTCTTAAGGGGATGTTGGAAGAAGCATTATTAGAGGTTGTGGGAAGGGATGCTAACAACCAAATGTATCCTTTTGCATGGGCATTGGTAGAGCGTGAGACAAAATACTCTTGAGGATAATTTTTAGAGAATCTAAGAAAAGATCCTCATATGATGAATGGTGAAAATTTTACCATAATGAGTGATATGCAAAAGGTTAGTAAAAGTTGATGTCATTTATATTCAATTTATGTAATTATTCTTAATAAGTTGTAGTAACTAAGAAGTTTTTCTTGTAGGGTTTAATTGAAGTTGTTGTTTCTGTTATTTCAAAAGTTTAGCATAGATTCTGTGCTAGACATTGGTTTTCTATTTGGAAAAAGATGCATAAAACTTCAAAGCTTCATAAGCTGTTTTGGAGTTGTAGTAAGGCAACTTCAGAAGCTGATTTCAAGCAGCAAACAGCTGCATTAAGTGGGGTTAAAGGTAAAGCATTGTTGGATATGTTGAAGAAAGAGCCAACACATTGTAGTAAGGCATTTTTCTCAACTAGAAGTTTGTGTGAATTTGTTGATAATAACATAGCTGGGGCTTTTGATGCTAGATTAATAGGAGCTAGACATTTGTCTATCATTTCCATGTTTGAGGAAATAAGACATTATGTTATGGATAGGACTGTTAAAAAAAACTACATGTATGAAGTAAACAAACTCAATTTGTCCTAAAATTTGTGCAAAAATTGAGGAACAAAGGGAACTTAATGCATACTATCATGTGTCGTGGAATGGTGCTAATGGGTATGAAGTTCTATGCAATAGAAACATTTATGTTGTTGACATTAAAAAAAGAAAATGCAGATGTAGGTATTGGAACTTGACTGGTATACCTTGTAAGCATGCCATATGTGTGATTCTATTTAAAAAAGAATAGAGTTGAGTCATACATAAGTGATTTTTATAAGAAAGATGTGTATGAGAAATATTACAATTGTG